>OY754885.1:1200000-1763981 GCA_963576445.1 Lithosia quadra | reverse complement strand
TTGTAGAGTATTGTAGAGAGTTATGTTATGTTTTTAGAGTAAATGAACAAGTGTAATTGACTCTTTGCATTTAATTTTAGACTTTAACTGTATAAACGTAAAGTCGACATTTGAATGATGTTTTTTTAGAGTGTCAATGGCTGACAGTGGCTTTCACAGAATCTAGGCCCAGGTCGAAAGATTACCTATAGCTACTGGAAGTAAGTATACCTATATCTGATTGAATGTCCTTCCAGAGCGCTGGGCGTGCCAGTTCTAGACTACACATACGATGACTGCCGACTGATCGCTCGCGCTAAGCAGCTGGGCATACCAGGCGCCGCCCTGGTCAGAGAGGTCAACGACATTAGGACTCAGCTCGGGTATGTACTGCACACTCTTGGCAAATTCTCGAAACGCTTTGTGGATACATTCATCATGCGTACAGCTAAGGAGTGGAATTCCCTGCCCGAGTCTGTGTTTCCGGAAAGCTATAACCTGGGAATATTGAAGTCAAGAGTGAATAGGTTCCTTCTAGGCAATCGTGATTCATCGTAGACCACATCGTCACTTACCATCAGTTGAAATAGTGGTCAAAAGTAAGCCTATCCTGAATTTAAAAAAAAATCGATTGAGGTTGAGAAAAGAGTATAAAGTTTGTGTTGGCTGCACTTTGAAGCTTTTTCCTAACTCAGTTAGTACCTACTACTTCAGTTCCTTTCCTAAACAAATGGTACTGGAAATTACTGCCATCATCATCTCATCATCATCATCGGTGTTAAACAGCTGAGCTTCGATACTTTGCGCGAAGCAGCTGGCATTTGACCTCCACAACCTATGCCAATATCGAAGTTATGTTAGACCAGGTTATGGACTTTTTAAAGCTATATTATCTGTGACGAATACCACAGCTGTTCTGTTCTAGTAGATTGGTTTTATGTTTTTTTTAAACGTCAACATGACTTCACCTCGCCTGACGCTAAAGGCAAAATCTCAGGACCGGGTCACCGCTACATACACTGATAAGTCTATAATGGTGGCCCTCAGCTTGACGGCCTCATCAAATGCTTTTTCACGCCCCGCTTAAAGGACCCGGGACTATTTTTAGATTCACCCATCCTAAGACTGACGGGGTTAGAATTAGTTAAGCTTGTTGTGACACGTAAATTGTTCAGACGCGTCATAAATGTGCAAAGGTCGATTTTTAGGTCCCCTTTGAGGTATGAGCGGGTCGCGGGAAACGCGGTTGCGCCGTCACGGACATATGATTGGTCCGTCCCTTGACGGACCAATCATATGTCTCCGAGATACGTCTTGTACCGAATCAACGTTCCGTTCGTTAGTACTTTGAATCAATTTGATTGGCTCAAAGTGCACGATGCGCGAACTTAACCCAAACCTGGCCAAGCTGCGTGCCAGCATCTGTAATAGTAATAGTATGTTTTAGAATATGATTACTGAAAGTTTAATGATTGATGTCCATTTCGTCTGCAGGTTAGCCCGCTCACAGCTAGAGCTCCACCTGGTGGCGGGTGCGCTGGGAGGTTCCGGGGGTGCAGGTTCAGGGGGAGTGGCGCAGTGGGTGAGCGCCGAGGAGTTCGCGAGGAAGCTCGGAGTACCGCTAGACCAGCGCTCACAGAGACTCTTCGACATATTCGTACAGGTTTGTTGCTTTGGACGAACAACTAGAGAGAATTTTGCAATTGAGTTTGAATGGTCACATCTAAAATTATGAGGAATTGCGAAAAATGCTTGTGGAGGCGTTCTTATACTTTTTTTTTACATAGGAGCGCCTGATGGTAAGCCAAAGGCAAAATCTCAGGACTGGGGTCATCAATACATACACCGGTAGTGCTACAGTGGCGGCCCTCAGCTTGACGGCCTCATCAAATGATTTTTCACGCCCCGCCACGTATACAAGCATTTTTCGCAATTCATGATAATCATCATTCATCATTCATCACAACTGTTAGGTGTGATGTCCCTCTAACACAAAGGGAGAATCCTCCGACTAGGCAAGGTGATCATGCTGGTGGATCACAGTCCAAAGGTCACCGTTGTGATGTTGTATGTTATACCAGCGCGTGAACTTCACTATCGCGATTCAGGATCGTAGTAGCAGTAGAAGTATCGAAGTAGTTTAACGTGTTATCGCTAGATGGCGCTGTATGCATATATAAGCACCCAGCGCCATCTTCTGTTTCTTGTCTGTCTCTTTGTTTCTTGTCTATCATAACGCGGCTAAAGATGTGATAGCGTCTGTGCTGAGATGGCGACCTATTGAGGCTCGCAAACTCTATATTTGCTTGTTTATTTTGTTGTTGTTTTTCTTACTATGCGTGTCCTGAATTTTTTCTTTCTTTCTTTCTTTCAATAATTGTATCTCTATTATACGTAAACGGGAATTAACGCGATACACGTTAAAGGTATATACATACCTTTGGATGCCTGACGTTTCTGAGTCAGCCTGTGACCACGGCCGGTGTAACCTGGTCGAAACGTCAGGCATCCAAAGGTATGTATATACCTTTAACGTGTATCGCGTTAATTCCCGTTTACGTATAATAGTTATGGAACGCGAAAGTTTAAAAGTTAATTGTATCTCTATTTGTGTTCCCAGCGGTCCAGTGGTCTAGTGAACTTCTCCGACTACCTGTTATGCGCCGCGTTCCTATGCCTGCAACACGCGCCATTATCACAGTTGCTATCCTACGCCTTTAAGGTAATTTCAGTTATGGTTCAGTGGTTACAAGTGGTACTGTTGTGTGTGATGTCCCGGGTTTGATGCCCGGGTAGAGTAAAACATGCTGTGGTTTTAGTTGGGAGTTTTCAGTAATAAGAGTTTTTAGGGGTAAGGAACATATATATATGGAATGTACTGCTATTTAAATTGTAGTATATGGTAACTTAATTACTAGGTACGTAAATATTGCTGCTTAAATAACAGTAAACTGCTGAGTTATTTAATTTAATGGTATTTAATTATTTTAAAAGGTAGCTTTGGACTTGGATTGGAAAATGGACTTTACCCTAGCTTCTTACCATCCAGCGGGGTTAAATCAATTGACGGACTGAATATAAAAAATAAATTGCTATTTAAAATGAAGTACTTATACTATTATCTTATTTTCATCATAATAGCACACTGCTCTTTAGAATAAACTAGGTATACAACTCTAAATTCGCATCATACCGATACTTAAATGGCAGCCTCTTATAAAATGAGTCTATCTGTACAGCTGTACGCGCGCGGGACGGGCCGACTTGGAGCGGCACAGTTCGCAGAACTAGCGACACGTTGTCTGGGTTTTTCTGCGGAGGACGCCTTAGCCACCTTCCGCCTGGCTGACCTGGACGAGAAGGGCTACATCACTTACGGTAAGCGAACACCACCACCTCATTTCTTCGATACCTGGTCTAAGTCCAGGTCCCGTCCGAAATGAGCTGTCCGACTGGGGAAGTACCTCCGCCCTACAGAACACCGCGGTCATAATAACCATCGTGTTGTGTTCCCGCCGTAGGGTAACCAGAGCTCACTGTACCCCTGCACCCCCACCCCTTCCTAGCCTCCCCACACTTTCCTACCCCCGCCCTTTCCCTTCAGGGTCGGCAGCGCGTGGGTAATGGCCCTGGTGCTGCACACGTCCATAGGCCACGGTGACCGCTGTTTCCATCAGGTGGGTCGTGTACTTGTCTGCCACCTACGTCGTATAAAAAAAAGCAAAAAAGCATGATATTCAAAATGGAAGGAAATCTTTTTATATAGGTATTCTGTAATAAAACCATCCCTACCTATATTTTTTTATTTTATTTTATTCTTCATTCGTTAAGAAAATTCAGAAGAAATATTATTGGTTTATGATTGATAAAACTTATATCTATACTATTATACCTATATGTTTTTCACTTCCACTGTGCTAAAACTCATAACACATTTTCTTTTACAGACGAATTCATATCGTTTGCGCAGAAGAAAGCGGACTTCTCATTCATATTCGCGTCGGACCAAGCACATCAAAAGCCGAAAGCCCAGTGAGAAACGCCCGTTCACATCCCGACGGTCTGCAGTCAAGTACCCTAGGAGCATAAGCACCTTAGGAGTTTGAGAGAAACAGAGAGAAATGGTCAGAAAGAATGTCCGTTATAGTTGACCACAATTTTAATATAACATAACATAATCTTACGCCTATATCCCCGAAGGGGTAGGCAGAGGTGCTAGCACCCACATTTCGCCAGTTTTATGTTTAGGTCCCGATGTAATAGGTGGCGAGCCTGTTGACATTAACCGGGCACTTATACCACAATTTTACCAGGCCAAAGACCATGTTTTCCATATAGAAATTAACAAAAATAGTCTTCCATGAATAATAATTTTCTATAAATTTTGTTTTTAATACAAAAACAGAGTTGGCTGAGCTATTGTGAAGCCCCTGGTAGCGTCCATAGGTTACGGTGACCGCTTACCATCAGAGCCTCGATTCTGCTAAAGGCAAACCACTGTAATACCACTGACACTCTAAAAATGCCATTTAATTGTAGACTTTATTGTTATCAGGTTAAAGTCTAAAATCAAATGATATTTTGTGGAGCGAATGAAAAAGCTAAATGAATTATTTTCATTTGATTTTAGACTTTAACTGTATGACGGTAAAGTCTACAATTAAATAGCATTTTTTAGAGTGTCAGTGGTATTACAGTGGTTTGTCTTTAGCAGAATCGAGGTCCAGGTGGGATGTGACACAATAAATATAATTTATAAGCTAAAGAAACGTTAAGTAGGTACTTAACCTACTTAACGTTCAAAATGATACACTCACGCAGACGCACGCGGCTACACGAATCTCACCGGATCTCAATGGGCTGTCAGTCAAAGTTGCCGTGGTTCGCAACTTTTATTTATAAATTGCTTGTTTGCCACATAAGTGGTATAAATAAAAACCGTGATGAACCTTTCCTATACCTAGAGGGGTATAGGAAAGGAAACCTAAAGTATCGTGGAACCAAAAGTCTGAGAAACCCTGCAGTAGAGCAATAGTCTGTCTTAAGACTTCTCTAAAGAGCGGTCAGCCTAAGACAAGTAAAAAAAATTGTGCCGTCAATATTTTCAATTTTCGACTCAATTATCAATGTGGTAAGGTTTAAATTGGTGGTTACATCAGAGATAGACTATGTAAAGACTGCAGATTCGGGAATGTGAATTTAGATTTTAGAACGTATTGATTGTGTATATGAGGTGAATAGTGACTGGCAAGGTGAATATGTTACCCTAAGGCCGTCCGTTGTATCGTGCGGGCAATTTTTTATGCAAAATTGTACAAACAGTGCCCGCGTAAGGCAGCAGACTGCCTAAAATCAATTTTGATTTTCATTATCGGACATTTATTCAATCCGCCCGATTCGTAAACCCATCTATATAGATAAGTTTATGCCCGGCATTTTGAGTATAAATGATAACTGCCCGATAAATGCCGAAAGTGACATAAACCTATCTATAGTTGGGGCATAAACATGTGCCCAGCCCATCACTGGGCACAAGTACACCTTAATAATTGGCTTTTTATTCTAACAACGCAAATAGACAAGAAAAAAAATTGTATAACTTTTTTTACTATTTTTCTTCTTTGTATCGATGACATCTTCTAATTTTTTTTTTAAATTTTGAAGTCACTTTTTCAGTTGCTGTTCACTAAAAACTAGTATAAATTATTTATTTGTGTATAGTTGTAGCGTTACGCCTTATTCCATAGTTCATAGCGAGTGAATGAGTCAATTATTGGCAATGACTTAGAAGGAATGACTTCTTTTGTCAACTGGGTAGCCAAATCTGAATTTAGAGTCTCTACACAGAGACTATAGGGGAACAGCCCTATATAGAGCCACTCTCGTCTGGGAGGTAATTAGCTGCAGGTGGCAGAGTCTCCCCAACGAGTGGGAAACGCTACCGTCTCCGCGTGGAGGTCCCAGCTTACGCACCCTAAGGAGTGCTATCACGTACCCTAAGGTGTGCTATCACGTACCCTAAGGAGTGCTATCACGCACCTTAAGGGGTGCTTTCACGCACCTTAAGGAGTGCTATCATCAGTTTAGAAGTCATTCCTTCGAAGAATATAATAAGCTTAAAGTGTATGATGTAATAATTAAGTGGATGTTAAGTCTAGCGAAATATGTATGTAGGTGTTATTGTAAGTAGAATTTCAAGCTTTTTATTTTGCAACACTGAACACGTGTTCGCGAATGTTGCTAGATTGGTTAGGATTTAGAAGGACTGGCTATGATTGGCCTTTTTATAGTAGCAAAAACCGCATGGTACACTTGATGGTAAGTGGTTACTGTGTCTTACCTCACCCCTCCAAATATTGTGCTTTTTTCAAGCTGTTAAAATATATTTCAATGAAATTTGGTGAAAGCAAATATTGATTATTTCTACCTCTGTAACGTAGCGTCAGAGTCGTGTACTGTTAAATTGGAGGTCGCTGGTTCGATTCCATCTCAGTGCAAAATGTATCTCAGTATTTTTATGCTAATGAAGTATTTACTTTAAATAATAAATTTCGTATAGCTATTGAAAATTTTATCAAGACAAGTTATCACATACTATCACGTAGACCGCGGGTTTGTTTGCTAAAAACCATGTACTCATTATTATTTAAGTTTCTAGAATATTCAAGTTATTTCTAACTCAATTCAGCAACTTTTGCGAACACGTTGTTTACGCGTCCTCGATGTTTCGTAGAAATAAGTGTCACTATAGAGATAGTGCTGTGTTTACCCGACTGCGCCAGCGAGGGTAATGTTTTTATAGTAAATCAGTATACAATAAAGTATTGTGAATATAGTTAGTAATGTTTATTTTAATATAATAGGTAAATGTAATCTCTTTATATACCTATGTACTTTAAATAGAAAAAAAACTTGATTTTTTAAATGTGCAATTGTTTATTGTATTTTAGACTAGCTTATGCCCGCGGTTTCGCCCGCGTGGGCGTCAGTATTAGCCTTGCTTGACTATATATCCGGTTCTACTCAACCGATTGTGAATAAAACATGCATTAGATTAAAAAAACCGCATCTAAATTCGTTCCGTATTTTTTGCGTTCAGAACGAACAAACAGACATACAGATAAGGGTTGATTGAATGATTTAAAAATATTTGGGCTATAGACCATCAAATCTAACGCATGTTTCATCACAATCGGTTGAGTAGGACTGGAGATATAGATAAAAAACTCGAAAATCGAAGTTCACGCGGACGGAGCCACGGGCATAAGCTAGTCCTAAATGTATGCAAAACAATTGAGACTTTGTAATCAAATGAAACCTAAATTGGTTTACACACATTTAAAAAATTAAGTTATTGTAATGTTTAATACAATGTATTTTCCAATTTTCCATTTTTGACGCGCGTCAAATAGGACGACAGAGATTAATATAATAGTACGGGAGGTAGCGTTAATTCTAACAAGCAATCGATAGCCAGTTGATATTCTCCACGATAATAGAGCTTTATTAATACATAACAGAGTTGACCGTCAACCGGTCTGGTAGCGGTCGAGTCGAAGGTGACACCATGGTAAAGTTGTCAAAAAAAATTACGCTCCGAGCAATCATTAGCCACGTGAAACTTTATATGGTGATTCCTGAGGTCATTTTCAACTGAGAAATAACCGTCAGATGTGGTGTAGAGTAATGGTTATTGGTCAGTCGCGTATATATTAGACCAGTGCCGATAGTCTTTGAGACAAAATAAATTTATAGTAGGATGAAACCTGTTGGAAAAGGATCAGAATATAACAAAAATGAAAGGAAAAATAAATTACGGGTGATCTGAGGTCGGGAAGTGGGGAGGGGTGTGAGTTTTAAGGGTAAAAACGGTTTATCTCGATTTACGGCAAAACTATAAGTCCTATGGAAAAAAGTTAAATGACAAAGTTGTAGGTAATAAAGAGACCTACAACTTTTCTATTTACACTTTTTTCACATAACCTCAAAATGTATGTGAAAAATTCAAATAATCAAGTTTTTGGTTTTTTATTTTTATCTTAAGCAAAACAAATTTGTTTTCCACGAAATTTGGTGAAAATTTAGCTTTTTATGTCCTACAGACACTGTATTTTTTTTTATTTGAAATACTCTTTTTTTCAGCTTATTTTGACTAAATATCGAAAAACCACCCTAATTTTCAATCGAAAATTCTCACGTCAAAATATCAGCTTTTTAAAAAAAGTCAAAAAAATTTTTGTTCTTTGAAATCTCTTCTTTCTGATGATGTAAAAATATATATACATTGCTATGGTAAATTTTCTCAGGAAATGACTAAATACAAAAATATTAATTTCGAATTCGAGTTTTTCTTCTTTGCATTTTCTGAGAAAATTTACCATAGCAATGTATATGTATTTTTACATTATCAGAAAGAAGAGATTTCAGAGAACAAAAAACTCTCTGACTTTTTTTAAAAAGCTGATATTTTGACGTGAGAATTTTCGATTGAAAATTAGGGTGTTTTTTAGATATTTAGTCAAAATAAGCTGAAAAAAAGAGTATTTCAAATCAAAAAAAATACAGTGTCTGTAGGACATAAAAAGCTAAGTTTTCACCAAATTTCGTGGAAAACAAATTTGTTTTGCTTAAGATAAAAATAAAAAACCAAAAACTTGATTATTTGAATTTTTCACATACATTTTGAGGTTATGGGAAAAAAGTGTAAATGAAAAGTTGTAGGTCTCTTTATTACCTACAACTTTGTCATTTAACTTTTTTCCATAGGACTTATAGTTTTGCCGGAAATCGAGATAAACCGTTTTTACCCTTAAAACTCACACCCCTCCCCACTTCCCGACCTCAGATCACCCGTAATTTATTTTTCCTTTCATTTTTGTTATATTCTGATCCTTTTCCAACAGGTTTCATCCTACTATAATTTTATTTTGTCTCAAAGACTATCGGCACTGGTCTAATATATACGCGACTGACCAATAACCATTACTCTACACCACATCTGACGGTTATTTCTCAGTTGAAAATGACCTCAGGAATCACCATATAAAGTTTCACGTGGCTAATGATTGCTCGGAGCGTAATTTTTTTTGACCACTTTACCATGGTGTCACCTTCGACTCCTCCGCGGGTGCGGGTTCTGACGGTCAATTCTGGTATGTATCAATAAAGATCTATTATCGTGGAGAATATCAACTCGCTGTCGCTTGCCAAAAAAAATTAACGCTACCTCCCGTACTATAATGTTTTGACTTGTTTACGACAAAGGTGTTATTATTATTTTTATTTATTGTATTTATTATTTTGTTGTATAATTTTATTTTTTTGTTTTAATTTTTGTTGTATAATTTTAATTTGTTGTACCATAACATAAGTACATTGTTTTTATAAAATAATATATTTCATTCAATTGTAGGTATTTGTACAGTGAATTACTGAGATCATTTTTATATTTTCATCGAATCGTCTGTATGTGGAATTAAACGATATTATTCCTTATTTTGTCGCATTTTCAATTATACGTTCCCTATTAGTCGAACTCCAACCTCATATCAGCTATCTACCAGAGAAAGCCCTTTCAAAATGGGTCAGAGTGGGAGTGGGAGTGGGAGTGGGAGTGGGAGTGGGAGTGGGAGTGGGAGTGGGAGTGGGAGTGGGAGTGGGAGTGGGAGTGGGAGTGGGAGTGGGAGTGGGAGTGGGAGTGGGAGGGGGAGTGGATGTGGACGCAATAAGCGACTTCCACGCGAGCGGAGTCACGGGCAACAGCTAGTGTTGAATTAAATGCTATGCAATTGCTTTACCGCGGGCAGTCTGCGATTGCTACACGTATTTTTTTTATTTATTCGTATAATTATACAATGTTGTTGATTTTTTTACATTGCAAATCAATATTGTATGTATATGTACATGTATAAATACTTATTTATTGACCCATACGAAAAAGCTTGAAGTAGTTACGATAACTGTCGACATTAAAGGGCCCGTAGCCAAGTGGCAAAAGTCTAAATCGCTATCGAATAGAAACGATTAGCTCGACCAATCACACTCATCGTATGCCGGCGACAAGCTTGGATGTGATTGGTCGACCTAATCGTTTCTATTCCGTAGCGATTTACGCTGTGACACTTGTCTACGGGCGCTGTAAATGCATCCCTCCTTTTCCTTGCCCGGGTCTTCCCGTCTGCTTCATAATCTGTTCATGGGATTCCGTAGTGAAGCCAGGTGGAGCAGTCTCCGCAGGTCTTATCGTCGGGTGGGTGGGCACATTATCGTCGTCCACATAATCATAGGGAGCTTTCACGGCATAAATCTCCTTTATTAAATATATTGTGTCTTTCAAATCAACGTCGAATGCAGTCAACTTCTCGTAGACCATTAGATGTGTCATAATTGCGTCCTCTATAAATAAAAAACTTTACCTTTAGCTTACTATCAGGCGAGGTGAAGTCATTTGAATGAAATTTCTAAGCAATTGCATGCATTCCCAATGATATTCTGATCGGAAAAAATGATCATCCAGGACGGGGCTTGAACCCGTGACCAGTCCCTTACAGGGGGAATGCTCTGACCAATTGAGCTACCTGGACCCATCCTAGATGCTCCGATATATTCTACGGCTTAGGGCGCCGGTGGAGCCATCTTTTTCCGATCAGAAGATAATGAGGTGAAGTCATATTTACATGTCCTATATAAAAAAAAAAATATTTTGGACACAACGTACATACTCAGATACCACACCGTGGGGTGGTTATGCCGGAATCGAACCGACTAAAACCTCACGACGTCTCTGGTCTCAATTACCTGGGTGCAAGGTTACATAATAGGCATATCCCTTGCATCCCAGCTGACCCCATCTACAGTTTTAAGATGACCCCTCGACCCCACGAAATGGATTCGGCCCCCATCCGCGGCGAGGTATGTAACCGTCGGCCAAGGTACTATTTATTATATACTAGCTGACCCGGCGAACTTTGTGCAACCTTAAGAAACAATAAATGAGCAGGTTTTGGATTTTACTAAGTCCCTTTCCTCCCCCACCCCTTCTTCCCACCCCTCCATTCGGTATACTTCGGAGTTATACTCGCCTGTTATCTGTTATATTCATTATCGACTAAGTATTTTTTTTATAATTTTATCAGTGAATGAACCTCTTTACAGTTTATGCTCGCCTAGTACATTATACGACGGCAATATTTTTAATAAATAAATAAATATTCTACGACATTCTACACAGCGCCCTCTAGACCCAAAGTAAGCATAGTTTAACTAGCTTGTGTTATGGGTTCTAGAATGCTGATAAACATACTTATATACTATTTTTGTAAATACCTACTTATTATACATAGAAACACCCAGACCAATGCAAATAGACATATTCATGCATACAAATATTTGCACTGAGCGGGAATCGAACCCGCGCCCCCTGCGTAGCAGTCACATGCACTACCGCTACGCCACAGAGGCCGTCATTATAGAATTTTATCCATCGCAGTTTTATTTATCTTGCAATTTTTCCATATTTTCTCACCCGTATGAACCTTCCCTGGACTTTCAAGAATATTATAAGACTAAAATCAGTCAAAACGGTTCAGCCGTTCTCGAGTTTCAGCGAGACTAACGAACAGCAATTTGATTTTAATATAGGTAGGTACCTAATAATATATTATAGATTATTACCCACCTACGTAAAACACATTATAGTGATTGAACCAGTGATAATCTGGTACAGATCTATGCCGCATTCTGTCATGAGCGTAATAAAGAATTTTCAGTTCTTCTGTCCTTATTCTTCTCAACCTGTTGAAAAGATAACCCATTTTGTATCTTTTATCGTTCCTTATAGGTTCCCTCTGTATTAGCGCTTTGGCTACTTCGTGTCTTGAGTGTATAATGAACTGTAGATAGCATCGTCTTATCAACCATCTTTTGGTTCTATCATAACCGTAGAAACCTTTTTCATTGTCATCCGTATCGTCCCGGTTGAAAGCGACTTGTCGTCTCATAACTTTGATTTCTTTTGATAATTTGTGATACTGTTGTGCGGCGTGGTCATTACTCGATTCTTCAATCAGTAACTCTCCTGGTTCGGTGAAACTCACCTCTTCATTAATATGTGTGTCGTCATCTTTCGTTGGTGTGGCGTTTCGGTTCCATTGTAGCGTGTATTTCGCAGCGGTGAGTACATCTTTCATTGACCCTAAATCACCAAATAATGTTTCTTGTACTTCATCAGAATATTTTGGTAATGTGTCTGCGTGGTTGTAAGAGAAATCTGTAAATTAATAAATCGATAAATTATTGCGACATTAATATAAATTATGAAAAAATTTTTTTTAAGTTAAACAGTTTTAAATTGTATTGTCATCAGAACTAAAGACTTATGCCAAATATCAGACCAATCAGACAACTGAAAGGGGGTTAAATTTCAATTACTAGATTTGACTAAAAATAAAGCTTAAGTTAAATCGATTTGAGTGTGGAGTTGTATCATCATTTTTATTATTAAAGAGTTACCTCAGAAAAACTCATGGAAATAGCAGTACCTTCAAAATGAACCTGGGGTACAGCCGACCAGTCAACTCTAGACAACTTACTGTTTAATAATAAAAATGATGATAAAACTCCACACCCAAAATCGAGCGAGTGTGGAGTCACTCCACAGATAATGGCCTACCTACTAAGACTCTGAAACGGTCTATCAACAGTCAATTGGTCCATGAACAGTTGGTCAACATTATCTTTAAACCATAAACTTTTCGTCCAAGTTGGTTAACCGTCGCTCCACGGAAAATATCGAAGTTCAGCCGCATCACTGTTAGACTGGAAAGCCGACCCCAACTGAATTGGGAAAAAGGTTCAGAGAATGATGATGATGGATGACAGTCGTCTACGGGCCCTGCCATACTTACGTAAGGTTAGGAACAGTATCAGCAGCCACGCCATCTCTCATTGCAGAAAGGTACTACATTATGAAACTTAGCATTTTCTCACTTTAACTATTTTATTAATTAGTAATTAAATTGTTTAATAAAAATGTTTTACAAGGCATTGATTGCCAATATAAATGTAATGGAGGAATATAAATAGTGCTTATGTAACAAGTATTAGATATACTTTGGCCTTTGTGACGTAGCAGTGGATTGTTCAACTGCTAACTGAGAGATTATGGGTTAGATTCCCGCTCAATACAAATATTATTATACAAAAGTTTTGCTTTCGTTATTTTTAATTATGAGTATAAATGAATATAAAAAGGCCCAAATATTTTTATATGTAGGCAAATCTCTCTATTTGTACGTTTGTCCGCATTCTAGAACAGTAACATAACTATAACTAATTTGACAAGCTAGTTTTTGTTATAAATTATAGTTAGGAATAAAAATAAATTTGAAGCGATTTTACATGTAACTTTGTCTAGAGGCCCTGATTGAATAAAGTTATAAATGAATACATATACATTATAATGTTTACGAAAAGAAATTTATTGTAATAAAAAATATTATGTCATTCAATTTTAATTCGGTACCTAATCTTTACAAAATAAATCTATCATTGAAGGTGGCTTTCCTAGGCAGCGATCCATTCGCTATAATCTCCAACGCGATATCGTGATTCCTAGATATTAATTCTGAAAGTACTTGCACATCCATCCACAAGTTAAGCTGCCTTCTATTATATTCAATAATTTCCCCCATAGGTGACCTCATAATCGTGGCCGTTCTACTGGCCATGCACGCGTGAAAAGACCTGAAACTAACCTTTGAGAATATCTTAACAGCTATATCAGCTTTGTTAGTTAAAAAACCCATTTTATATATTGCTGATTTACGATATCTTTGTCTGTATATCTGCATGACAATCATTCTATTTCTTGCTTGATATATCGCTTGTCTCATTAGGTCGTATATACGATTTCTGTTGTAGAAATGATCAAACCAATATCCGGAATAAAATTTTGGGGGTTGCCATCTGATAAAACGTCTACCGTCGTTTGGGTATGCGGTTTTAGGGAGGTCTTCACTAATACGGAAGTTGTAGATGTCATCTGTTTGATCCAGGGCGTCAAACATCATGTCCAACTGCTCTTTGTCCGATATCTGCGCGCCTCCATATTTCTTTTTCTTGTCAATCTCTTCCCAAACTTTAGATGGGCTGTATTTACTAATGTATTCTTTAAAATTGAACTTTTCGTGTGTAGGATCCAGGTAGGCATTTGTTGTTTTGGTATTTGATGCTGTGGTATTGCCGGTAACAAGCTCGACAGATATAGCGAATATAATTATTGGAAAGTTGTTAGGAGAAAATTCGTAATTTGTCAACATTTTTACAGCGAACAAATCGTAATGCACGGAATAAAATTCATCAACAGAATATTGGTACTTAAAAAATACATAATTTTTTATTACATCTATACGATTATAAAACTGTAAATTAGTTGTGTTTGTACATTGGAGACAAAAAAAACACTTGAGTCATGTTAAATGAAAAATTCTGAGCACAAAGATATTTAAAAATTCCTGTCTGTTTCTCTGTTTGCTTGCGCAAAAACTACCTACTAAACGACTTTTGATGCGGTTTTTCTATTAAAAAGGTTAGTTAAACTTAAAATCTGCTGTATATAATGGGTGATATGACCAAAAATTGCGATAACCGACATTCACGCGGGCGAAAGTCAAAGCCAAAATCATTTATTCTATATAAACCATTAAACGGCACTTACAAAACGTCAAGCGAAGCCGCAGGCATCGGCTAGCAGTTTTTAACGCACTGCAAGAGTGCAAGCTTTGGATGCAACCGGCATTGGAGCTCCGACGATGATGGTAACGTAAGCTTTTAATTCATCGATATCTGGTACAACTCTATGAGGTCACGCGTTCGTATGCCAACGGGACCTCATGTATTATTTGAATAGAAAGAAAACTTGGTCAAACATGATCTAAGCCCGTCGATATATGCCTTTACTTTCGCTCTAACTACGATGTGGTGCACGCTCTCTCGCTCTAACGCGCCCCAGAAATCGCAAAGATTATTTAGGGATTGTTTTTGGTTTTGTACCTACAATCGCCTTTGAACTAGTATAACATAACAACATAAACTCACGCCTATATCCCCGAAGGGGTAGGCAGAGGTGCTAGCACCCACATTTCGCCAGTTTATGTTTAGGTCCCAATTTAATAGGTGGCGAGCCTATTGCCATTAACCAGGCACTTATAAACCTCCGATAAATACACACATAACTTCGAAAAGCATCGAAAAGTCATTAGTGTGTGCCATGAAGTAGCCCCTCAAGTGAATCAAGAGTAGGTATTTGTGGTAGTTAAGGTGAGTAAGTGTGGTTTAACATCGGCAACTATGTTCAACCTACTGAAGGAACTGGAGAAGCTCATAAGCTAGCTAAGCCTTGCTACCCTTAGAATTCTTTACCAGCTCACATGTTTCCTTCCTCCTACAGACCCGGGTTATTTTAAAGCGGGGCGTGAGTAAGCATTGCTTGAGGCCGTTAAGTTGAAGGTCACTATTATGGCACTGTCGGTGTATGTAATGGGGACCCCCTTTCTGAGGCTTTACCTTTAACTTACTATCAGGCGAGGTGAAGTCATATTGACGTGACCGATATAAAAAAGGACAGCTTACATTAACAATAAATCCGTGAACAATCTCAGCCATACATTGGATAAATTGATATCCGTCTGTGAAAAGTTTGCATCATAAACTGACCTATTATATAAAAAAATACCACTCAAGTGATTCGCGCACTCAACTGAGGGTCTTGTACTCAACTGGATTAAGAGACAAACTGAACTTGCTTAATTGAAATAGATTTTAGTCGCAATTTTTTGGTGGAGTTTTTACGATTTTTGGACATTTTCCTTCACTTGTGCTTTAAGAAGGTCTTAATTTCCTACTAAACTTCATGATTCCAGCTCATCAAGAAAAGTATAACTTTACTACTATAATAAATATGATTAAAATAAGGTTACAGCAAAATGGTATTCAAAATATTGCACAGGAAAATGACTTATCTTCGTACAACAACCACATACTCTTTGACCCGTAGTATCGGAGCGTAGGGGTTTCCTACCCCTCTAGTCAGTGTACCGAGGCGCGATTCTATGACCCGACGTGCCGCGTTGCCGCTTTAAAAGATAAACACGAAAAAAATGTAGGTTGTATATAAAAAAGTATTAAAATCAGGCGATGTGAGTGCAAGCACGCGAGGATATCACCCGACAATTACAGAGTGTTTTTTTGATTGACGAAAGTACTTAAAAGTTTTAGTTTTGTGTTGTGGCTTGTGTAAATATAGTTTGAAGTACAAATTACGAATATTTCGTCGTGTTCCGTGTGCGGCTTTCAACTGTAATTACAGCAGGTGAGGTTATGCTATATTTGCATGCCTTTTAAGTTACGTGTAAGTTCTTTGATAGCAGATGGATATCAACAACTTTTGTATTATAGTTAGTTATTAAGTAATTTAGATAATTGTGAATCGATATTATTTTTTGTTACATGCAAATATTACAGGTATTCTCGATGGGTAAACTCATGTGTGTACATTTATTTTTAAACTACTTCATGTTGTTCTATTTTAAAATTACGAACTTCGACAATACAATAGGTATTTATGGTGTGATATTACTGTTTTAATTTTTTTAATAACAGTTACAAAACAGTAGGCATATAAAGCCTTTTGAGGCCACATTAACTCATTTGAGTTTTTTTGAGCAACATTCATCGTATGAAATAATTATAGTTTATAGTGATTTTTTATAGTTGTCGTACGGAAAACATCAGTAAGTTTTTTTAAATCTCTCCAGACTAAGGTTGTATTTAACGATGATTGAAACGTTAAGGTAAATTTATTTACTGAGTTGGCACATTTTCCGCAACGAATTCAATTGAGTAAAACGTGAAATTTCTAATTTTAAGAAAATCCGTTTAACTAAAACGGGTTTCCTTAAAATCTTACTTATGTTTTATCACAATCAGTTAGATTGTGATCAAATATGCATTCGTTTTACTTAAACGGATTTTTTTAAAACAGAGTTCACGTTTCATCTATACCTACTAATATTATAAAGAGGTAAAGTTTGTGTGTTTGTTAAATTGTAAGGGGTAATCTCGGGATCTACTGAACCGATTTTAAAAATTCTTTCATCAATAGAAAGCCACATCATTCGTGAGTGTCATAGGCTATATATTTATAGGAAAACTGGAATTTACACCCGGGCGAAGCCGGGTCCCGGGTTGCTAGTCAAATATAAATTAATAGAACCCGAGATATACTCGTAGTCAAAGCATTTGATGAGGCCGTCAAGCTGAGGGCTACCACTGTAGCACTACCGGTGTATGTAGTGGTGACCCCGGTCCTGAGACTTTATCTTTAGCTTACCATCAGGCGAGGTGAAGTCAATTCGACGTCTCCTATATAAAAAAAACATGCAGTCTAAGTCAGTTAAGCTTTTTGGGTCATTAGTTTATCTGGCAGGGGTCTCACCAGTCGTTTACCAATTCACGGTCTACACTCTGGAGACTTTACCTTTAGCTTACCATTAGGCGAGGTGAAGTCATTTTGACGTGTCCTACTTAAAAAAAATCACCTGGACGGAATCGATATAGGCTAGTTTAAAATAAAATGTATCTATATTAGTTTGTTCTTTGATCATGTTATGCTTTGCAGTTCTACCGTTCATCCTCGTTCAGTGGGTGTGTACCCGGCATTAGAAAAAATAATTCATTGTTTATTCATAGTTCCATTTTATAAAGCGAAATATAAAAGTTTTTTTATGTAGCACCACTTCGCACTCGTAAGAATTAATCCAACAATGATTTAGATAGAACTTTACGATGCTCTCATTGGCAGATAGCCAGACAGACAGACCTATATTCGTACAAAACTTCTACTTTATGTAATACTAAAGGAAGTGAAATAGTACATTAAAGGACTAGCTGTATCACCCGGTTTCACTTTACACTAGAAATAAAGTACAAAAAAAAATAGTTTTTAAAATAAAAATGTAGGAAATTTGTGATTTTTTGAAATTCTAACTTTGTTTTATCATTTCATTTATCTATAGAAATACTTACTAAGTATGTTTGGATGTATATACCTACGGTACATGCACCAGAACAACATTTTTCAATTTTTGTCTCTCTGTTTGTTCCGGCTTATCTCTGAAATGGCTGGATCAATTTTTATAAGAATTTTATTGACTGCTAATTGTAACAACGTATAATTTAAGCTACTTTATTTTTTTTAAACCACACAGGTGAAGTCGCTGGCACATTTTGTTACAAATAGAATCGTATTGTTCCCAATAATAGTAGTTCTACCTAATCTCGACTAACATAGCTGTAAGAAAAATTATTAATAACCATAGTTCTATGAGTTCTTGATACTTGAAATAAAGAGATTATTATTTTTAGTTCAATTGTGACGATTACCTCATTTCAAAGATAAATACGGCATTTACATAATCTGTTGTGTAACTAAAACTAACTAAAATAATATTAGGGTTTGTCAAACTTATTGCTCCAGATATTAGAATATAGAACCTGGTCTTGCACCGCTGCCCATCAGGTGGGCTGTGTGCTTATATGCCGCCTAAATGTTATTATAAAAAAGGCCACCACTGTAGCATTATCAGTGTATGTAATGGTGATCCCCGTTCCTGAGTTTACTTGAAAGTTTTGAATATTATTTTTGACTCGCTACCCAAAAATTAATTAAGAGCCGCTGCCGCCGCGCCGTGCCGTAGATGTGTATATAAATAATGAGGGCTTAAGTTAAAAATACTCATATAAATCGATGCGAAGCTAGAGAGACTAGCTAGGGTGACTAGTTTTAGTAGAATTTTACCCCCCATGCCTCCATGATCAACTAGCAAACCCCAAATGATACTTTGAGAAACGCTGCTCCAAATTAACATCGCTAATAACAGCCTTGATACAAATACAGGGTGTTTTGAAAGCTATTAATTTTAATAGTTTATTAATACGCAACACGTAGCAAGAACAAAACAACCGCCTCTTGGTTATTGATGATTGAAAATAATTAACCTGGTTTGTCAGAAGTGGTGTAATTTACTTTGATTGATTCGAGCGTCGTTCAATGAAACGTTATTTATGTGCCTAATGGTTTTTGCTTTAAACTCCCACTCATGGGGGTGGGCTAATGATTGGTGGATGGAAAGCCAGATAAATTGATGACTTAAAAAGATAGCTGGGATATATTAGAAGTTATCCAGAGTCTGCCTGCGTCTATACTCCGGGCTATGGTAAATATTAGAGGAGGACTGTGTCCAATAGAAATGGGCTAAATTGACATAAAAAAGATTACATCATAATTTTAGGGATTTCGAAAATTGGTTCTTGTAAAATTTCAATGATAGTTTTTGATTACGTTCATTATCATTCTCTGAACCTTTTTCCCAACTCAGTTGGGGTCGGCTTTCCAGTCTAACTGTAATGCGGCTGAACCTCGATATTTTCCGTGGAGCGACTGCCATCTGACCTCCACAACCAATGGTCATTATGACCAATGGCGATATCAAAGTTCCAAGTTAATTTTTGATTACATTCTAAGTGTAAAAATATGCTGTAAAAGCTGTCGTGTTTTTTGATTATATTGACTTAGAAGTTTGAATTCTCAGCTCCGAGGGTTTACAGTTACTTTTAAACCTTTTTTTAAACCTAGTTATTAATTCCTACTTCCATTCCTTCTTGACAAATAAGTAAATATATAAATATCAACGACGTTCTACACATCGCTCCATAGACCCAAAGTAAGCTTAGTTTTTGGTTTAACTAGCTTGTGTTATGGGTTCTAGAATGTATATATATATACTGTTCTAGATAAAAACGTATTGACGTATATGTACGGACCACGAAGTGATCCTATAAGGGTTCCTTTTTAAATACGAATCATTTAAAAAGGACCACATAAGTTGCAGTTTTAGAGTCATACAAGTATAAGTAACGAACAAACCAACATAAACATCACACAACCCCTATATAAGTAACAACCGTAAAAGCACTCCACAAATAAATCAGCCATTCGCAAATAAAATTCCGCGGCCGTCATTCCCGCCATTACTCGCTAAGGTCAGGGTAACGCTTAAAATCTCGATAAAAACCTTTCCAATATTAATAAACCGTAGCACGTAACGTCATAAAAGACAAAACGACATTATACATTTCACACAACAGCCTGTATATACGTAAAATACCGTCCATTGCGTAGTTTATTCAAAACATAACATAAAAAGAAAATGCGCAGGCGTTACCGCCGAATCATGCCGACTCATGCCGAATAGCTCCGAACTCAAATACAGGGTGTTGGTGAATGCGACCATTAACTTTTTGCGGGTTCCATTATAGCGCGAATGTTTTCCGCTCTTTGTATAAGTATTAATGTTAACACCCTTCTTTATAATGGTTAATCTCTTTTGAATATTTACTTTTAAGAGCCGGGACGCCATAGCTGTGGGCGCAGTAAGGTGTTTTTCTTAATTTTGTTTATTTAGAACATCCTTGTGCATAATATTTTTTTAAGAAATGAAAAAATTTTGTTTATTAAGAACACTCTTGTGTATTTATATTTTTTAAGAAATGAAATTATGTGTTGCGAAATAGATACTGTACCATCTGTGTTTTAGAATGCGGATAAACATACTTATACCTACGGCACGATATAATGGCCGGTTTGACGTTTGTCCGCTCATGAAGTTTCGTATTAATTATTGTGACATTTTGAAAGAGCAAATTGCTGTTCTTTATTGTCAATAGTGACGTACAGTAAGTCATAAAATTTTATCGAATGTAGGTATAATTTTAGGACACAATATTTATTTATTACATTGATTTCTGAATTATATAATGTATATTAGTGTCCCACGATCATTTTTTTTTTATAAGATTATAATTACCTATTGGTGTACTTATTTCACACAACTCGGTATTTGTTTTTCGAAATTCAATTTCTTTAAATAAAATCTATATAATCGACACTAGGACCACTGGCAAGCCCAATAATACCTCCGGCAAACTTACGTCAAAACAAAGCATTTTCGACTTGACGTTGCTTCGAAAAGTACAAACTAGGAGTGCAGTGCGATTGCGATATAGTTTAGACCTCCTCGCCTGTTGGTAAGCTAAATGGTAAATCTCGCCTGATGGTAAAGTCTCAGGAAGGGGTCCCCATTACATACACTAACAGTGATAATTATAATGGTAGCCCTCAACTTACTCTGTTTACGCCTTTTGTTGTGGATTTCGTCGATATGGCCGAACATACGCAGAGCTGAGTTCTAAACAGTCAGGCACGTGTGTTCGTTATAGGTACGCCTTCGTAACATTTCGATCGTGAATCTCAAAATGGAAGGTCAATTTTACCTATAACTGTTAGACGAATAGATAACTAAAGAAAAATCTGGCGAGACTGGCACAGAAGAAAATAAACTTCACACACACAGAAAAAAACGAGCAAAACCAGTCGAAGACATGTGTGTAGCTACTATTTACGGAAGGAGTATCCAACAAGAAAAAAGCTAGTGCAATCACTGAAGGAAGCTGGATTAATATATACTCATTTTCATTCCTAATTCCAATATTCAGTTCGTTCAAATGTATTAAGTAGGTAAAAATTTATATTTTTTTACTAAAGTTTTTGAATCAGGTACCTAGGTAAGTACTGCTTGCAATAAAAACTTATTTGATTTGATTATATTTTTATCGAGAGTAAATTGACATTTCCATCACTATTGTAATATGTCAAACCGGCCATCATATCGTGCTGCTACTGTAGATATTGTTTTATGTAAATGCATACACATATCCATACATGGAAATAAAAATAATTTAATTTAAATCAATTCAATTCGTTTAAGGCAGAGCATTCGACTGCAAAGTCATAGGTTGTGAGTTCGATTAGCACTCACTACTACTAATATGTATATCAGGTA
The DNA here is from genome assembly GCA_963576445.1 of Lithosia quadra. Taxonomy (NCBI): domain Eukaryota; kingdom Metazoa; phylum Arthropoda; class Insecta; order Lepidoptera; family Erebidae; genus Lithosia; species Lithosia quadra. The sequence goes on along the minus strand of OY754885.1, from coordinate 1,742,043 downwards.
CTTACTACCTATTTTTTATTTTTTTTACTTTCATAACTTTATTAAGCAAAACCGGTTGTCTGTAAAGTCAGTTTACTGACGATAGTTGAACGTGACAACGTATTATTGTACAGCAGAGAAACATGTCGAACGCTGCCGAACGCGGAGGCCGATTGTGCCTCTTTGTCGCTCGTTCTGCGCTCTCGCTTGCATTTCAAGCCTTAAATGGAACGCCTCAGAGCGAGGTAACGCCGCATGAGTCATGTTTTTTCTTGCGTGCAGCCGGCTTCATCGAATTATAAGACGTTATCACATCAAAAAAATATTAAACGGACTACGTGATGGGAAGCGGACACCGTGGCCTATGAACGTGTGCAACACCAAGGGCGTCACATATGCGCTGCAAACCCTGTTAAAATCGTCTAATGCCCTTCTTGAAGAACTCTATTAAAAACCACAGCAGAGAGATCATTCCACAGCCTAAGCGAGCGCGGAATAAAATTCCTCTTAGACCTCACAGTGCGTTCCTCTTTTTAAAAGTTGGTAAAAAACCAAACCACGTAACAAGGTAAGATTAAAACTATACACCTATCAAAAAGCCATACCAATATATCTCCCGTTAACATTTCCCCTTTTATCAAACGGTGATTGGATTCCGATGTACGTAACCGAGAAAAACCGTCTCGCTCCGTGTCTGTCACGACACGCATCCGGCACGATAACGTGACGATAACGGAACGTCCCACTCCGCAGTCCGCACTTCCCGCTAATGGATTTCCGCAACTGTCTGACATTTTAACCTTTGTCTAGATGTATGTTCACTGGATATGTCTGTTATTTGTTCGTTTCTGTTATTTAATAGTTACGTAACGTTTACGTAACTTTTATTTAACCGACTTCAAAAAAGGAGGAGGTTCTCAATTCATGTGTTTTTTAAATAAAACCCTGTCATATCTAGATTTTGCAGTATTTGCAAAATCCTTATTCTCTACAGGCATTTATTGGGAGTATCCTACAGTCCTGGGTCCTTTAAAGCGGGGCTTCAAAAAACATTTGATGAGGCTGTCAAGTTGAGGGTCACCTCTTAAAACTTTACCTTTAGTTTACCATCAGGCGAGGTGAATCATGTTGTCGTGACCGATATAAAAAAATGGTCCTATTTAAATCTCTTAAAGATCTGTTGACAAGTTTCGAAGGCATGCCACGGAACTCTTCAATAAATGCCAGCAAAGCATCCACGATTACTGCTATCGTATATTTAGGCGCTTTTAATGAATTTTCATAATGTAACATTACGCCTGTACGCGCTAAATGGGCTCACAGACATATGCAGCATATACAGTTCTAATCTAGTTATTCTATGTCTGTCAAAGTTTAATATTTTTGTATCAAAACCTTCTTATTTCTGGTGAGTTTAGCGTTCCCTGGGACTCTCCAAGTGTCGTTACACGTTGGTTCATGGTCAATACTGATCCTGGTATACAGGTATTACGGTAGTGGAAGTGAGGGTGGGATTAGTCCCATTGAGGGGTCAGATGGCCAAGTACCATTTTTATCCCTTGAAGAAGGACGTAGACAAGTTATGCCACTTCCAGTTAAAATTTATTTACTCTGTACTCTTGGGTCGTTTTTCTCACATAAGGGTAATTATCGTACCCTGCGAGAACCTGCTACCCTTTCCAAATGCCACGCCTGTTGGCCTGCTAAATGACACTGCGGAAAACAGACCTAAATACACAAACTATTGTGTCTATTCGTTTCATTATATAAATAGTATTGAGCTGAGACGGCCTACTGGAGGTTCACGTGTAGCAAATACCTACTTGGATAGTTTAAAGACCTAGTTTGTCTTAGCCCTATACACAACCCATATATGTGGGCTCAATTTCCAAATACCCATGTTTATAATATAATAGTTTTTAAACGATTAGTTATAATATAAGAAGGGCATATAAGAAGGTGAAATGGCCCAGTGGTTTGGGTAATGGACTGCTGAGATGAGGTCTCGGGTTCGATCCCAGGTTCTCTATGCCACACAATGACTTTTCGGTGCTTTTCGAAGTTATGTGTATATTTATCGCAGGTTTATAAGTGCCCGGTTAATGGCAATAGGCTCGCCACCTGTAACATTGGGATCTAAACATAAACTGGTGAAATGTGGGTGCTAGCACCTCTGCTTACCCTTCGGGGATATAGGCGTGAGTTTATATTATGTTAATAGGGAGAATGGATGGCGTTTGTTCATAAAGTCGTAAAGTTGTAAGTTGCTAAAGTTGTTGTAAATTTGATTTTTCTATTTTTTAAATTAAATTATTGCCAAGTTGTTGAAGTCGTGTTATTCTGCTGAACTTCCGAATTTCCTGATCCTACATAATAAACTTTTACTAGCTGATGCTATGACTCCGCCCGCGTGGCGTCCTGTTATCATTTTGTAGTCATATCTTCAGTTTTACTTAACAAATTGCAGATTTTAAATCTGACCAAGATCTTGCTCAAAATTGGTTCAGTGGTTTTCGTGTACATACCGAACGAACAGATAATCAGACAAGAATTAAAAAAAAACATTGTTTTTTGTTATCCATAGCCCAAGAGTCTACAATAATAAAAAAAAGGGCATTAGTAGGTTTTTACAGAGTCGACAGCGCAAGTGTGACCCTGATGTTGCACACGTCCATGGGCCACTGTGACTGCTTACCATCAGTTGGGCCGTGTGCTTACCTCCCTAAGTGGTATAAAAGAAGTTTTTTTTAATATCTCCAATATACAGGGCCTCGATTCTGCTAAAGACAAACCATTGATTTACCACTGACACTCCATAAAATGCCATTTAATTGTAGACTTTATTTTTATCAAGTTAAAGTCTAAAATCAAATGATATTTTGTAGAGCGAATGAAAAAGTTAGATGAATTCTTTTCATTTGATTTTAGACTCAGGTAGCTCATTAAATAGATAGGTATATAGATTATGCAATTGGTTAGGTTGAATTCAATATGATTAGTTACGTAATTGTTCTTCGGGTTCGACGGAGCACAAATTGTGTATGGCGCTCATTAGCCCATATTAGAATTCAGCTCGTGTGTTACTCGGCAATCGTTAAACGGGTGTGGTCCAAGTGACAAGAAGTAGCGGGTATGAGCACGGTTCTGGAAAGTACTCAGTAAATTACGTAAAAAAAAAAGCTGAGTTTTTTTTTTATTCATGATAAGTGACGATGTGGTCTACGATGAATCACGCTTGCCTAGAAGGAACCTATTCACTCGTGACTTGAAAACTCCCAGGTTATAGCTTTCCGGAAACACAGACTCAGGCAAGGAAATGTTTTTCAATGAATCGGTGAATTTCGAATATCTAGCACGTGTTCAGGTTAATCAGTTGGTCAGGTATTCCCGTAAGGGACTCACTGGTCACGGGTTCAAATCCCGTCGTGGAAATACTCTTTTTTCTTCCGATTGAATTATGATCGTCATTTTAACGTTAACGACATCAAGGTTAGCTTACCCCTTTTGTTCCTTTTGCTATTGGTTTGGCTTATATGCGCCTTTATGGGAGCGACTGCCATCTGACCTTCCAATCCAAAGAGAAAAGCCTCCGCTAGAGCATCGTCTATTAATCTGCAAGGGAGGTTGGCTTGTCCTTTTAGGTCTGTGGTCCGCAGAAAGATCCAAACAGCATAATGACTTTATCTATACTAATATTATAAAGTGGTAAAGTTTGCGTGTTTGTATATTTGTTAAATTGTAAGGGGTAATTTCGGGATCTACTGAACCGATTTTAAAAAAGATTTTTTCTAATTTTATTTTCGTGGCAACATGAGAAACCTTAAAGAAACCTTATTTATACTTAAATGAGATAAAAATCATAATTACGCCTTTTAATTAAACTTACAATATTTTTGTAACTTAATTAAACTTAAACATGCAATAAAAACAATAATCGTAGAGTATCCACGCTCGATTAATTCCAATTCTCGTAGCACGCCTACGGGTCGCTACGTGCTACGAAGCGTAGCTAAATAGTTTCAGGCTTTACCTGGATTGGATCTGAACCTAACGTACGCAATTAGACTGGAAATGATTATATACACGAATGTATAATAAATTAATTTTTGTGTTCATTCGCTCGTCAATCCAAAACTCACTTTGGAGCGCAGGATTCGATCTCATGCTCCTTCCACCTTTTATTGTTTTCTTTTGGACTTTTATGGGAGCGACTGCCAACTAAGCTCGCAAGTCCGAATGCAATTTCAAATTCATCATGTGTACAGCTAAGGAGTGGAATTCCCTGCCCGAGTGTGAGTTTCCAGAAAGCTATAACCTTGGGAATATTCAAGTCACGAGTGAATAGGTTCCTTCTAGGCTAGCGTGATTCATCGTAGACCACGTCGTCACTTACCATCAGGTGAAATAATGGTCAAACGTAAGCCTATCTTGAATTCAAAAAAAATATAGTTAAGAAACTCTAAATGGCTTAGAATCTGATTTATATCATAAGTCAACGCCACAAAATTGCTTTCTCAAAATATTTCATAAATAGCTTGGCAACAAAAAGAGAAACTCCAATAAATAATATACAATATTTTTATGGCTTCTTATAACAGCGCCCCTTCAAATCACTGTTTTGCATGTATAAGCTGTGGCATGCAATTCCCTCGTGAAACGAAACAACTTCAGTTAGAGAAAAAATACTAGGGTACCGCAAATATAATCTTGGTCATATTATAGACTAGTTTCACTTCGGCTCATAGGAGTTTTTTCATATACATACATACATACATACATAAAAATCACGCCTTTTTCCATTGGGGTAGGCAGGACAACATCTTCAGGAGAAAGGGATGCTTAGATGGTTCGGACATGTAGAGAGGATGGATGAAGGAAGATTGACGAAACAGATATATGAGGCGAGGGTGAATGGGCAACCCGGTAAAGGCCGACCTAGGCGTACATATTCTAATCAGATACAGGACGATTTGGAGAAAGGCCAGGTCAAGAGTACTCGCAACCGGCGTGCCGCAAGCCAAAGGAGTATGTCAAGATCGTAGCAAGTGGAAAGATGTTGTCTCTGCCTATCCTAATGAGAAAAAGGCGTGATTTGTATATATGTTTGTACGTATTTATCTTTAAAAAATACAGGCACTATCCAGGCACTATCAAATCTAGCCTACACAGAATGAGGTATCGATTTTCTTTAACTGGGTATATACATAAAGGTTCGGTCAGACGCCGTCTCGTAATGAATGCGACGCACGTTCCGTTACGCTGGTCTATGAAAGATGAGGGTTTCTTTAGCCAGAATGTCTCCCTCATCAAAAAAAATCTAAGTTTTATGTAAGGAATCTAGGCCAGTATTGTAATCGGAAAATGTTCAACATAAATCACAACGCTATTGGCTATAAGTAGTATCTTTTTTTTTCGTGCAGTAATCCCCATGGATACCACCCCCGTTGGCCATCGGCGATGGTTACCGACTAAAACCGCACGCCGTTTCGGGTATCGTACGGTAAGGTTACCTGATAGGCATATCCCTCGCTGACCCCGGGCCATCTACGGTTTTAAGATGGCCCCCTTGACCGCCCGTAAGGATGAGGGGGGGGGGGAGCGAGCATCACGCCATTTTGCCGACGGTGGGGTGCAGGGTGACAGCCGTTAGAGCATGAGTAACAAATAACCTAAAACTATTTTACTGCACATCTAGAGTACATTGTCATGATTTTGGTGTAGGGCTTCACCCAGAAATCCAGAGCCGATTTCACCTGTGAGCCAGTACACCTACTGATTGTCAGACGAGACACTGATGCAGGTATTTCTGTCAGGCTAGTGGGGTGAGATGGTACTCGCTCCCAAATTCCAGCAAATCAAATTATCAGAATTAAGAATAGCAAATCAGACCCCGGGCGCGGTAACTGGCGCGCAGATCTAGAAGTTATACAGAACCTTCATTAAATCAACAATATTCATCTCAAATTTTTTCACCTTGTACCTATTCTATTTTTTTTCCTAACCGTAACCGGCCGTTGTACCCTCGGCGTCTCTTTGCACAAATTATACAAGAAACTGTTTTGATATCAAAGAGAACTTTTTGTTCGTTTATTTTTTACAATTTTCTTCAAAACAAAATTTGAATAAGAATTCCGTGAATGTTCGGAAGGGTCAAAATACTTCATGTTTTTATTGTTGTCGGAATGTCTGGCTTTGTGGCTTGCGAACGAGTTGCTAAGCGTTCAAAATCCATGGATTGTTTGTATAATACGTGGCAAATTTGTTTGTGCAGTGTGACAGCTTGTTTCTTTATACTACTAAGGTGGTAGACAAACACTCACTGGATGGGAAGCGGACACCTTGACTTCTAAACGTCTGCAACACCAGAGGCGTCACACTCCCGCTGCCGACCCTGTAAAAACTTTCTAATGCCCTTCTTGAAAAACCCAATATTGTAGATGCTAAGGAAAAAGCTATCTGTTTTTAAGTATGATTTTCACATCGCATCTTGAACCTGGATGGCCTAGGTCAAGCCGGGGTGCGAGGGAAATGCCCTCTGGGCCACGTTATGACCTTACACCCCGGTGCCAGAAGACCCTAGATTGGCACTAAATGTTTTCTTTTGTTCTGTGATTGGCACGTTGTCATCTACATTTCCGGGCCTGATTCAGTAAAATTGCGTTGTTACGTGTGATTTCAAAGTTGCCGGAAAGTTTTAGAAATCTAACTCTTAATGAAAATCAAAGTATAAGTGATTTTAGGCTGGTTTTATCGTCACGCCGCTAGACGCGCTGTCGAGCAGCGCGCTGTCAATTACAGCGCGCGTTTGAACAGCGGTGCACTATAAAACGAGATTAGTAGCACGCGTTCCGCTGCTGTGATACAGTCGTGTACAATATTATGAGGGTTAATGCGAGTCGAGTACCTACTGGCTATTTACTTATTATGGAAAAGAAGGCAACGCCAAAAAAGGGTAGTTGATCCTGATAACGCTACAAGGTTACTGAAAGGCGAACACATAACGTCTTTCTCCGATTTACGAGAAAATAGTAATAAATTTTATAAATTTTTTCGCCTATCAACAAGCAGTTCGCCACACAATTCCTTCCCAGGCTTTATTTTTAGCATCCTTATTTTTGTATAATTCATCGGCCGGGTACCATAAACATCTTCTGGATCGAACTTCGTCGATTACTCGTCCCGTATCGATGTAATTCATTTCTCAACTATACCTACGGTGCGTCTCAACAGCGTCACAATAAAACGCACACTGGCCGTAGAAGCGAATGAGCAGCGCGCGTTTGGACAGCGCTGTCGAACATCGCGCGTTTAATAAACGGCGCTGCCCAAGCGCGCGACACAAAAACGCAACTTCTACTCCCATATATCTCTGAACGCGCGCGCTCCAACGGCGCTGCCGAAACGCGTAATGATAAAACCAGCCTTAAAGGTTTATTAATGAACGGTAGTCTAGTGAATTTTTCTGCAAACAATTGCACTAATTTAGTGGTTAAGTTTGAAGGTCTATGGTAAGGTGAAACAGCCCGTACCATCGCCAAACAGATTACCCGTCACGACAGGACACCGCCATAGATTATTGTGGTTATTTACTTTATACCTATAATCTTTACGGTGGTATAGTAAGCTTCAGAGAAAACGAACCCCCCTTGATAATGATAATATCATTATCAAGGGGGGTTCGTTTTCTCTGAAGCTTACTGTACCTACTAGGCCGAACTTTGTGACAAAATTTGTGCCATCAAATTTCAACCACCAGTTATTTATTTTTTTAATCCTCCTGTAAAGTTTTCTAAAACGGACATAGAAGGTTAACATATTAGGCCGACGAAGTGTCACGGGGACGATGTATGAAGTCCTTAAATATAACATAAACTCACGCCTATATCCCCGAAGGGGTAGGCAGAGGTGCTAGCACCCACATTTCGCCAGTTTATGTTTAGGTCCCAATGTAATAGGTGGCGAGCCTATTGCCATTAACCGGGCACTTATAAACCTGCGATAAATACACACATAACTTCGAAAAGCTCGGAAAGTCCTTAAATATACAAAAGAAAGTTTCAAGATTCGCACACAATGAGACCGTTAGCAAAGTTTGTTTATTCCGACTTCAAGTGCAGTTGGTTCCACGTTTATAGACGTGCCCAAGTTATTTAGGGAAAATCGTTTAAGGGTCGATCTCGCAAAACATACTCTACCACAATCGTCGATTTTTTTCACAGCAGGTGGCGCTACAATCGGGTCTTCCCCATGGGTAGTAGAGACGGGTCAGTTAAAATAAGCATAACTTAACTAACTTGTATTATCGGTTCTAGAATGCGGATATACATGTTTAGATATTTTTTGCATACTTCCTCGTTTATATTTTACATAGAAGTAGGTACCCAGCCTCATTGCTAAAATTCATATTCATGCACACAAATATTTGCAATGAACGGAAATCAAACCCATGATCTCTGGCATAGCAGTTAGGTACAACACTTTTTTGTGAATTTTCTAGTGTCTAAACACTACCTACGGATTCGAAGAAGTTGCTAATAACTTCTTCAAACCCATTACCTCTCGATCGTAACCCTAACTTAACTTGACCACTAAACTACTCAAAAACTCTTCAAAAACTCGATGTTCAAGAATTCTTTAGACTTAGAAAGATTATTTTCTCGCTTTGAATGCTTTTTTATCGCTCGTAAGTAAAGAGACCGAGGATTTATTTGATTTCTTAAAGCCCCAAACATAAAACTTCTTTGACTTTAGTTACTCAATAAAATCTAAAGTACGGGGCTACTATGAGACCTATATTCGAAACTTCGTCACCGCACGAACTCAAACAAAAGACGTTTAGCATTTAGCTACAATTGTCTTGGGGTGTATGTGCCGGATCCTCTACGCGCTGCACCCTGGACAACAGATTCACTCGCAGGGGAAATGATACTGTAGAGAGCTGTTCAGAGAGTATTCACGTGTCCCTTTGCCTATCAGAGGGCTCAATGGAGAGCAGGCATGAGGTGGGTAGGTTCATCGAGCGCAGTTGAGGGGGAAGGGTGTTACGTAACACTGGTTCCGGGATATCAAATTGGAATCAGCTGAGCTCGCGAGATTGCAACGCGCGTCGCGGCGCAGGCGAGCTGAACCAAAGATCACCAAATAAGGTAATCGAACGCGCGAACGATCAAGTGAATCCTATGGAATTGTAACCAATCAGCGCGCGCCGCGGTCGGAGCGCCTCATTAGCTGAGGCGCGCGGAGGGTGCGCGAGGTGCGGAGGCTTGGACCTCTGAATTCATTCGACCGCCTCACCTCGCAGCGAAAGGACTAGTACCACTATAGTAAAGTACTCCGAGTTAGTTTAGAACCTAGGTACTATCTAATAGACCTAAGTCCGCTGAATAGCTTCATAGCGGGCAGTTTCGAAGCTACAAACGCAAGCTGTTGTTCCCTATAATAGGGGTAAGTCTTAGTGTCCTTATTAAATAGTGCGCGAGTGTTAAACGATAGGCGCGAAGATTATAATCAGAATCTGAGAACATAACTTCGTCAGTCGCGTGTGACATTTCTGCTTAACCCTAGGAGCTAAGCGTGATGCTAACTCGTTAGTTGGTACCTGCCTACCTTCGGTCGTGAGTTCGGTAGTTATCTAGTATTACTTGTAGTCTTTGTTTTTATAAATGTAATTAAATTAAGTGCGGTTTTAGTCGGGTTCACTAAATTGTTATTAAGATAGAAATCACTAGAAGGTCGGGTCGTAAGACAGTTATTGTATGAGGTGTTTCCAAACTATATGTCGCCCGTATACATGTCGACAGACAGCCGAATATAATAAATGCTTACGAACTATTTAATTAGTTGCAAAGCTGTTTGTTTAAAATTTAGATCGGGTTAAAATTTTACGGATACCCACATTTGGTAAAAATATTAAATGTTCGAATTTTAATATCGTTTTCAATCCACGGTTCAGAATATATTAATGTTGGAACTGGAATAGTTCCAAATCATTTGTTTATGGTTGATCGGAACCGTGGTTAACGACATTAAGGATTCGAAATATAATTAAATACAAATATAAATATTCTACGACATTCTACTCAGTGCCTTCTAGAACCAAAGTAAACATAGTTACATAGCTTGGGTATGGGTTCTAGAATGTTGAAAAAAATTTAAAAAGTCTAATTGTTTATCGGGTGCCGGCTGACCTGCGCAACCCTTTTGTTTTCATTTGATTGTGTTTGTTATGTGTACCTACCATTGTACAGCGCCGCCGACCTTAGGGCCCATGTAGAAAATTATAGCTCGGGGCCCGGCGCTGTTGCATTGGGTTCACGCACCAGTGCCTAACTGTGTGATTGTCTCCCCAGAACTTCGCCCCGGCTGAACTTCGCCCCGGCTGAACTTCGCCCCGGCTAAACTTCGCCCCGGCTAAACTTCGCCCCGGCTAAACTTCGCCCCGGCTAAACTTCGCCCCGGCTAAACTTCGCCCCGGCTAAACTTCGCCCCGGCTGAACTTCGCCCCGGCTGAACTTCATACCATCAACTTCATTCAAGCGACAACCGGCGGACCGGACTAGCGGCCGAGACGCCTGGTGGAGTTCCTGCGGAAGACACATCACCCTCGCACGGGACCAGCCCGGACCCCAAGTTGAGTGGATTGCTCAGCCTTCCGTAAATAGTGGCGTGTACCTATACCCAAACCGACACTCGAATTTGAATTGTGTATAAAATAATAAACCGGACCTACGGAATTAAGTTTTTTATTCTTGACCCGTAGGGCCCCGTATCATTGGCGCCCGAACAAAAAGAGTGTCTGTGGGGTATACGTCCACGTCGATTGCTGTGAGCGGTTGCGCTACTTTATATGTGTGTGAGGGTGCCGTCTTTTGTGCTCACTCCTGTACTGGGTCGGGAGAGAAAAAACAACTTCGAAAGCATCCAGTTGCCTCTCGTTGGGTTAGGCAGGTGGTAGGAGGCCACCAAAAACCAAGGTCCTAAACGACCATCTTCAAATTTTTTCAAAATTTTTTTTTTTTCCTTTTTTCTCGTTTTTTTAGAGTCACCGAGCACAAGGGAGGGTACCCAAATATTTTGTGTTGTCTTCCCATACAGGAATTATTTTAATGCTAAACTACCTTGATTGCCGAACTCGCGACCAGGTACTTTAACTTTTTAGGATCAGTAATTTAAATAATAGTTTTCAAAATTTTGTATTTTAATTATAGAGGGATTTTCCTTCACTCAGCTACTTTAATTAGCGTTGATTTTTATTGATTTTATTACGATGACATTCTCATATTGTTGTAATTGTAAGGTAACTACGTTGTACTACGTTTAGTCTCGTTGGTTCAACCATCCGGTTTTCCCCACTGTTCGTTGCCAAGTACCGTAGTTTATATCCGATGCCTTAGGTTAGCTAGGAGCTACGTGGAAAGGTAGTCTAAGTGAACGTGCAGTGGTTGGCAGGAAGCACAATTATATTTTTGTTATTTTTATTTCTACCATCTGCATTGGTAAGATAGGTATAAGCACATGTGGTAGAGTTTAGTGCAAAACTCGAGCTGGGTTGTAGACCACCGTCATTCCTGTTGCAGTCGTCATGCGGTCTGTAGGAATTGATGATCCAGATTAACTACGCACTTGGGGGTAAGCCCATAAGCACCGAGCATCTCGTGCATACATTGGTTTACATAGTTATAATAATATCTATTAAATAATTTTGTTAATGTGGTTGATTTGGGTTTCATAAGTAAGCATTTAGCACCGTTTCAGTGGTCTCGTAACTACTTAGCATTGTCAACCTATGCTTGAGGCAACCGCTGGGTTAAAAATAAGCCTTCACTGTGTATAAAGGTCTCCTTAGTGTGAGGTCCTTTTTTATCTGAGGGAGACTTATGTTCTTCCTGGGTTCTATAGCACGTCAGAGCGGTTAGTGACTCTGTTGCCGGTAGGTTAGCTTCAAGTGGTTTACAATGTACCGTCGAGGAAAGCTGGCGTCAAACTTAACACCTCAATCGCAAGTGGTACGTCCCATCAGGTTAGATAGGGCCGGACAAGGTATGTGTGGTTCGTCTTCCTACCTCCGCGGGAGGAAGACTTGGTGTGATAGGTGTATGTTAGGTGGGTATCTGTGATTCTGTATGGTTGTATGAAAGGGTTTTGCTTGCATTGAAGCCAATGACCTCGTTTTAGAGGGTTTATTTCAGGCGGATTTTCACTGTTCCCCCAGTAAAAATCCTTCTCCCAGTTCGTCGGGTATTGTTACGTAACACTGGTTCCGGGATATCAAATTGGAATCAGCTGAGCTCGCGAGATTGCAACGCGCGTCGCGGCGCAGGCGAGCTGAACCAAAGATCACCAAATAAGGTAATCGAACGCGCGAACGATCAAGTGAATCCTATGGAATTGTAACCAATCAGCGCGCGCCGCGGTCGGAGCGCCTCATTAGCTGAGGCGCGCGGAGGGTGCGCGAGGTGCGGAGGCTTGGACCTCTGAATTCATTCGACCGCCTCACCTCGCAGCGAAAGGACTAGTACCACTATAGTAAAGTACTCCGAGTTAGTTTAGAACCTAGGTACTATCTAATAGACCTAAGTCCGCTGAATAGCTTCATAGCGGGCAGTTTCGAAGCTACAAACGCAAGCTGTTGTTCCCTATAATAGGGGTAAGTCTTAGTGTCCTTATTAAATAGTGCGCGAGTGTTAAACGATAGGCGCGAAGATTATAATCAGAATCTGAGAACATAACTTCGTCAGTCGCGTGTGACATTTCTGCTTAACCCTAGGAGCTAAGCGTGATGCTAACTCGTTAGTTGGTACCTGCCTACCTTCGGTCGTGAGTTCGGTAGTTATCTAGTATTACTTGTAGTCTTTGTTTTTATAAATGTAATTAAATTAAGTGCGGTTTTAGTCGGGTTCACTAAATTGTTATTAAGATAGAAATCACTAGAAGGTCGGGTCGTAAGACAGTTATTGTATGAGGTGTTTCCAAACTATATGTCGCCCGTATACATGTCGACAGACAGCCGAATATAATAAATGCTTACGAACTATTTAATTAGTTGCAAAGCTGTTTGTTTAAAATTTAGATCGGGTTAAAATTTTACGGATACCCACATTTGGTAAAAATATTAAATGTTCGAATTTTAATATCGTTTTCAATCCACGGTTCAGAATATATTAATGTTGGAACTGGAATAGTTCCAAATCATTTGTTTATGGTTGATCGGAACCGTGGTTAACGACATTAAGGATTCGAAATATAATTAAATACAAATATAAATATTCTACGACATTCTACTCAGTGCCTTCTAGAACCAAAGTAAACATAGTTACATAGCTTGGGTATGGGTTCTAGAATGTTGAAAAAAATTTAAAAAGTCTAATTGTTTATCGGGTGCCGGCTGACCTGCGCAACCCTTTTGTTTTCATTTGATTGTGTTTGTTATGTGTACCTACCATTGTACAGCGCCGCCGACCTTAGGGCCCATGTAGAAAATTATAGCTCGGGGCCCGGCGCTGTTGCATTGGGTTCACGCACCAGTGCCTAACTGTGTGATTGTCTCCCCAGAACTTCGCCCCGGCTGAACTTCGCCCCGGCTGAACTTCGCCCCGGCTAAACTTCGCCCCGGCTAAACTTCGCCCCGGCTAAACTTCGCCCCGGCTAAACTTCGCCCCGGCTAAACTTCGCCCCGGCTAAACTTCGCCCCGGCTGAACTTCGCCCCGGCTGAACTTCATACCATCAACTTCATTCAAGCGACAACCGGCGGACCGGACTAGCGGCCGAGACGCCTGGTGGAGTTCCTGCGGAAGACACATCACCCTCGCACGGGACCAGCCCGGACCCCAAGTTGAGTGGATTGCTCAGCCTTCCGTAAATAGTGGCGTGTACCTATACCCAAACCGACACTCGAATTTGAATTGTGTATAAAATAATAAACCGGACCTACGGAATTAAGTTTTTTATTCTTGACCCGTAGGGCCCCGTATCAAGGGGTAACAGGACGACGATATTTATTGGTAATATTCGTGGGGATTGCCGCACGAAGCACAAGTAGCTTACCACAATTTAAGTTATAACTATATAAACTAGTTGTACCCCGCGGCCTCGACCATGGCATACTTCGTCCAAGCGGCAGGACGCAGACGGACATGGGATACTTTCCTATGTCCATCTCCTAGATCTAAGCTACGTCCCCACGAATTTTCAGCTAAATCGGTTCAGCCGTTCTTGATTTATAAATAGTGTAACTAACACGATTTTCTTTTATAGATTTAATTCAACATTTTGTCTTGTAAACTTTTTACAGTCGTATTTTTTAGACCACCACCATCATAGCATTCGTTCCGGTAGCATCCAAAGCTAGTGGTTACCATTCATTTGACTTATCTCACCTTTTGCAGGCGCGACTGCCACATAACCTCCTAATCTCGAGAAACCTCTGATGCACAATGCCTCGTCCGGCATTCAGTATGTGTTCCGGCTTGCAGTGAGGTTGGCCCCGAAGGTCTTGGTGCAGCCTAAAAACATAAGAGGGCGTTTACACCATAAATATATTCTGGAATGAAGAGTCACGTGTCGACTTTGGGCCCGATTACATGATAAAAATGCGTTTCACGCTACCGATTTGCCCAAACTATTCGTCGTCGGTCCGAAATTTCGGCCTTAGTTTTCATAGTAGCCCTACTAGTGTTTTTACCAGATTGCCGGGCAATTTGTCCTATTTAAGGCGTAAATTTATAAGGGACGGGCCATAATTAACTAGTTAACAACGTAAGCAGGACCCACGAGTAATTCAAGAAGACAAAAGTAGGTTAATCTTTTATAGAGCGTCTTATTTCACTCCAATTAGCTTGAATAGAGTATAGTGTTACGTATTTTTTTAAAAACAGAGCTAATTTTTTGTGCTACTAAGGTATCTAATTAGCAAAGCTTGCCAATCGTGCCGGGCTTGCGATGCTTTTTTTATATAGGACACGTCAAAATGACTTTACCTCACCTGATGGTAAGCTAAAGGCCAAGTCTCAGGACTAAGGTCACCACCACATACACCGGTAGTGCTACAGTGGCGGCCCTCAGCTTGACGACCTCATCAAATGCTTTTTCACGCCCCACTTAAAGGCCCCGGGACTATAGGATTGCGCCAAAATAAAAACCGAGTCTCTTAGTTTATTTTTTCTACATACATACAAATAAATTTAATTATTATTTCATCACTTTATTCGAAGATATAGATGTTAAATTATATGTATCTTAAATATACATATAACAGTCTAACAAGTAGTCCTTTTATTGTTTAAGCAATCACGCGCACTATTTTAAGATTTTACCACAAAATATCGATTAGTTAAAAAATAAATCGAGTACTGGCATCCCTAGCACTCCCCACTCGATGCGCCGCGCCAGTCTTTCTTCATTCTTTTATTGTGCGCGCAACGGAACGCATGCATCTTTAAAGTAGTTAGAATGCCGAAACGTAGTGCTGAAGAAAAGATCGAGTATTACTCTAATAAGATTAAGAAACTACAAGGTAAAGAAAGCAAACGCCGAAGGCATGTTATTGTCTACTCAGATTCATCGAATTGCGAAGAAAATTGTGGTAAGTAAACGCGGGTGTGACTACCCACTTTTCAATTAATATTTTTTTAATACGATCTTTTCATTTAAAATTTAAACTTTTGTGTTTTCCATGAGTAAACCTAAAGCATTTTTGGCCTTAGAGTTAATTGCTAGTTAACCAAAAGGTATCAGCTAACTTGAGTTGACCGTGAGTCAACCAAGCTATACGAATTTATTTGAGTTGACCGGGAGTCAACCAAACCAAGCGATCTCAACTAACCCAAGTTGACCCTGAGTCAACGTACCACAGTACGAATAATAATATTTCGAGTTCCCTTTTTAATATTATTTTCACATACCAACATTGGAGTAATTTATACTTATCCTCTAACGAAGTTCGTTTGTTTTAGACATCGTGATCGACAATAATGTTGAAGACAATAATGTGGCCCAAACTAATACGGATCTGGAGATCCCAATATCCGAAGAAGTAACCCCCTTAGTTGAGGACGTTCAAACTAATGTTGACCCAGAAATTCCGACATTACCTTCTTTAAACCCCGAGGTGCTGGTGGCGTTGGGAGAACTCGTTCCAGAAACTGTTATTTACGGAGACGACATACATCCTGACTTGGCGCTGAGATGGGCTCCCATTCTTCGCAAGGGCTTGACTAATAAGCAAAAAAGTGAAGAATTATTCAAGGAATACCCTACACCAAAAAACTGCAAGCTTTTCAGGGCCCCTCTCCTAAACCCAGAAATTGCAGCCGCAGTTTCCGAATTTGCTCGCTCTCGGGACAAGAAGATCGAGAATTTGCAACAACAGTTAGGCGTTGGTCTTACGGCCATAAATAGGGCCATGACCATATTGCTTACCTCCGAAGACAAGTTGCAGGCAATAAAATGTTTATCAGACGCTTGTAGGGTCTTATCAGATCTACACGCTATACAAACCCAGTCTCGATCTAAATCATTGACACAAGGCTTAGAGAAATCTTTTCTCAATCTTATTCAAGATACAGAACGGGATGAGATGCTTTTCGGTGCTGGTTTACCAGAAAAAATCAAGGCTTCGAAGGCTATTGAGAAACAAGGTTCTCAAATTAAAAAGCCTGACAATAAGAATACTTCGGGGCCATCGACTTCCCGCTCATCAAGACCACAGGGAAACTGGCGAGGCCCCTCTCGTTCGACACCGAACAGGGGGGGGCGCGGAGGTTCCAGGAAGACTCCCTACACGAACCAGAAACCATCATCATCAACACAACAAACCAACTTCCAGCCATCGAGAGTTTGGAACAGACCTCCTCGTGCAAACCCTCGAACATAGAGGTACACGCGGGTAGATTAAGTTATTTTTATAATTGTTGGCGTAAAATCACCCAAAATAGACTTGTTCTAAATTGGATTCGAAATGGTTACTCAATTCCATTTTGCAATAAAATTAAAATGACTAAGGGAAAAGACCGCGAATGGCTGCCTAAAGAAAAGGCTGATATGTCTTACGCTATACAAAAGTTACTCGAGCTAGGTGCAGTTTCAGAGTGTGAACCATCTCGAAATCAATACATTTCTGACATTTTTTTAATTGCTAAACCTAATGGTGATAGTAGATTCATTTTAAATTTAAAACCGTTGAATCAATTTGTAGAAAGATTACATTTTAAAATGGAAGATTACAGGACGGTCGCGATCTTACTATCGCAGAATTCTTACATGGCCACGATTGACCTAAAGGAATCTTATTTACTAGTCCCGATTCACCCAAATCATAAAAGATATTTGAGATTCCAATTCAAAAATGATAACCAAAAGATAGTCACATATGAATTTAATGCGATGCCTTATGGGCTTTCTGCGGCACCGCGCACCTTCACTAAAATAATGAAGGTAGTTGTAGGCTTTTTGAGAAATCGCGGGTTTAAATCTGTCATTTACATCGATGATTTAATGTGCCTGGGTTCTAGTTATGAGGAATGCCAAAATAATGTCACCGAGACATTAAAATTATTGAAATGTCTTGGTTTTATAATCAACTACAAGAAAAGCCACCTCACGCCCGTAACAAAATGTAAATATTTAGGTTTTGTTTTTGACTCCGTAGAAATGTCCATAAGTTTACCTATGGATAAACAGGTGTACATTTTTACTCTGGTTCAAAAATTTCTATCCCTGCCTCGATGTACCATCAAAGAATTTGCCCACTTGATAGGAGTACTAATAGCCGCTTGTCCAGCTGTTAGTTATAGTTGGATGTATACTAAAATGCTGGAAAGGGAGAAAAATATTGCATTACTAAAATATCACAATGATTATAATGCAAAGTTTACACCTTCCACTAAAATACTGTCAGATCTTCTTTGGTGGAATAAAAATATTTTTAATTACAAAAATAAATTGGAAAAACCTGTTTTTGTGTTAGAAATATTTTCTGATGCATCTCAACAGGGTTGGGGTGCTTTTTGTGACGGTTCAAGGACAGGAGGTAGATGGAAAGAGGATGAGATATATTTCCATATTAACCACCTTGAACTCAAGGCAGCATTCCTTGCATTAAAAAGCTTCGCTCGAGATAATGTGTGATTGTGCTATTTTATTACGCTGTGACAATATCACAGCTATAAGTTACATAAACCGCATGGGGGGTATTCAATACCCACATTTAAATGAAATTACCAGAGATATTTGGCAGTGGTGCGAGAAGCGAAGGTTATGGTTGTATGCATCCTATATCAATACCAAAGACAACGTTGAAGCAGATAAAGAATCTCGCAATAAAAACATAGACACCGAATTAGAAATTTCTAAGGAAACGTTTCAGGAAATTACTCAAACTTTCGGCAAACCTGATATAGATCTCTTCGCATCTCGCGCCAATACCAAATGTGATAGGTACATATCGTGGAAGAAAGACCCGGATTCCTTCAAAATTGATGCTTTTACGCTAAGTTGGCGACCTTATTTTTTCTATGCCTTCCCTCCTTTTTCTCTTATATCGAAATGCCTTAATAAAATAAAGGCGGACAAGGCAGAAGGCATATTAGTTTTCCCTTATTGGCCTTCTCAGCCATGGTTCCCTTTCCTAAGGGACATGTGCAGCTCTGAAATAACATATTTGGATGCTAATAAACACCTGATAAATTTTGCTTACAGGAGGAGACAACAGTTCAAACCTACCCTGGGTGTCGCGAGGCTCTCCGGGAATCTTTCCTAAGGAAAGGGACCCCAATGGAGGCAATGGAAATAATGTTGTCTTCATTATCCCAAAATACATTCCAGCAGTACAGCTGCACTTACAAATTGTGGTGGTCACATTGTAAGGATTTAGGTTTAGATCCCTATAGTACTTGTTCTGCATCAATATTTTTAACATTCTTTACCAAGCTATATAATCAGGGAGTGGCATACGGCTCACTTAACAGTCACAGGTCAGCCTTAACTTTATTATTAAGTACTAATCTAAGTCAAAATGAATTAATTACTAGGTTTTTCAAGGGAGTCTACAAACTTAGGCCAACGATTCCTAAGTATGCAGGTACGTGGGATCCTCAGGTAGTGCTAAATCACATAGCAAACTGGAAACCCCATTCAGAAATTTCTATAGAGAAATTAACAAAAAAATTAACCATCCTTTTAGCTATATGCACAGCTCACAGAGCACAAACAATATCATTGATAAAAGTTTCTAATATTAAAATAGGTCCCGATAATATCAGAATAATTATTTCTGATATAATTAAAACCTCTGCGCCAGGGCGCACTCAACCAGTGTTAATTCTTCCATATTTCGAAGAAAATATGCATATATGTCCAGCCACTGCTATAAAGGATTATTTATTAAGAACTGAACAATTTAGGACTGGTGAAATGGATACCTTGTTGTTGACAATCAAACCGCCACATAGACCAGCGACGAGTCAGACAATATCGCGCTGGGTGAAACAAGTTCTGGCTGAGAGCGGGGTGGATGTGGCGACGTTCAGCGCGCACAGCACGCGCCACGCCGCCACATCCAAAGCCAAGAGCGTAGGTGTTTCACTCGACGTGATTCGCAAAACGGCGGGTTGGTCGTCCACATCAAGCACATTCGCTAAATTTTATGACAGACCTCTAGTAAATGATGAAACGTTTGCTAGATCAGTCTGTTTCCCAAATCAGTCCTAGATTCCTCCAGTCTTGTTGAAATTAAATAAGCGTTTGTTTTTGTTTTTAAATAAAAACGTGGAAAACAATGAATAAAAAATTACTATAATATTGTTAATTATAATTTTTGTTTTTGTTTGGTGTACTCATTAGGTACCTACATTTATTGATATAATTGATATATTATAATAAATATAATATGATTACATTTCATATACTTCTTTTTTTTTTACCATGATTGTAAAGGGTTCGGCAAAACTTATCTCTAAACATCTACTTGTTAGACTGTTATATGTATATTTAAGATACATATAATTTAACATCTATATCTTCGAATAAAGTGACGAAATAATAATACATGATCAAACGAACTTCTAAGTGAAGTTCGATCAGTATTATATGAGTCACTTTATTCGAAGATATAGGAAATGGATCCCACCCTTCCCGGCCCAACCAAGTGGTTTTGCCGAATGTGGAGTCTCTGAAGAATGAAGAAAGACTGGCGCGGCGCATCGAGTGGGGAGTGCTAGGGATGCCAGTACTCGATTTATTTTTTAACTAATCGATATTTTGTGGTAAAATCTTAAAATAGTGCGCGTGATTGCTTAAACAATAAAAGGACTACTTGTTAGACTGTTATATGTATATTTAAGATACATATAATTTAACATCTATATCTTCGAATAAAGTGACTCATATAATACTGATCGAACTTCACTTAGAAGTTCGTTTGATCATGTATAATATACTTACATCCTATTAATATGGGTAGGTACCTAGGTATTATAAGAGCGAAAGTTTGTGAGTATCGATCGAATCGCAAAAACGGCTGAACCAATCTAATTGAAATTTGGCACAAAGATAGATTATAGTATGGAAATATTTTTACTTTATTTTATATAGCTGTTGCCCGCGGCTCCGCCCGCGTGAATGTCGGTTATCGCGACCAAACATAGCCTAAGTTGATTCTCGAGGTCTAATCTACTCCTATGCCAAATTTCATCAAAATCGGTTCAGCGGTTCAGGCGTGAAAGCGTAACAAACAGACAGATAGACAGACAGACAGACAGACAGATGGAAAGACAGAGTTACTTTCGCATTTATAATATTAGTATGGATGCCTAGTTTCAACTACTAATAAGGAACGGTATCAAAACTTCACGGGCTGGAGCCGCGGGCATTGGCTAGTGTAAAATATAAATACCTATAAATCAATATAGACTCATATCATAATAGCTATGGTAACTAAATTAGCACGATGTGCATCCCGAATTAGCGTTGTGTGCGTGCCCCAGCGTGCCCATATCTTAAGCTTGAGTGGTTATTCCTCAGTTCAGTGCACACCTGACCCCCGATGAGACAGTATAAGCGCTCGGTAGGGTACTTTTTTATATCGGTCACGTCAATATGACTTCACCTCGCCTGATGGTAAGCTAAAGGTAAACTCCCAGGAAGGGGGGTCCCCATTACATACACCGACAGTGATATAATGGTGGCTGAACTGAAGTGTCTATTTGTAATGTTAAAATAACAGTACTCATTATGCAGGATCTATATAATACACGACGGCATCTGCGGCGTAGCGGTAGTGCATACGACTGCTACGCAGGAGGCGCGGGTTCAATTCCCGCTCAGTGCAAATATTAGTGTGCATGAATATGTCTATTTGCATTGGTCTGCGTGTTTAATAAAAAAAGTATATAAGTATGTTTATCCGCATTCTAGAACCCATAACACAAGCTAGTTAAACTATGCGTAGTTTGGGTCTAGAGAGCGCTGTGTAGAATGTCCTAGAATAACAAAAAAAAAATTTGTCTTTTGTGTGGCCGGCTGTTGAACGGCTGTGCCGATTTGGATGGGATTTCACTAGGAGAAATCTAAGTAAATATAGGTAATATTACAAGTAACATAGGCTACTTTAATTTTGAAAATACTGGTATCAATTCTGTTGTAGGTACATTTTCACTAAACTAAACTAAAATCTCTAACTTTATCTTGAATTTACAGCCAATTCAGTTGTTGTTTTATTTCCAAAATTGGCAAAAGTAATCTGGTTTAAGCCGTGGTAATGTTTAATGGATTAAAAAAGTTCTGAAGTAAGAAAATCGAGATAAAATCGAATTTTAAATTTAGAGATTTTAGTTAAGTTTAGTGAAATTGCACATCAGAATCGACATCACTATTATTGTTCCGCGGAAAAATTCAAACCCTAAGAAAATTATTTACGGTGATGTCGTGGGCACAGTTTAAAGTTTTTTTTCGTGCTCCTACTGCAACTTAGCAATCTGTTTTTTTTTCACAAAAACTTACAGACAGTAGGTATATATTGTAAGTAGGTTTATGGTATATTCCACTATATTAAAATACAAAAACTATTTCCTAAACTAGGCTATTGCCTGAATTTTAGGTAAACCGAGTTCAGTCGTTGACATTTTATTTATTTTCACTGTTTCTATTTAATTTTGTTTGAACGCAATATAGTCTTTGTGATTATTTTATAAGTTGTGGGTATATATGGTCAAACGGGGTGAATAGGAATGAAGGGGTGAATAGGGATAAAATGGTCATTAGAATTTGTTAAATAATTACTTTTAGAAATTTTCAAGTATTTAACCGGTCAAATACTTATCAATCATCAAATCATCGAATATCCGGATATTCGATGATTCTCTTCATCGTGACGTGGAAGTAGTTTATAGTTTCGAATAGAAGATAATAACTGCAAAACTTAACTGACCATTTTGTTCCTATTCACCCCTTAGTCCCTATTCACCCCGTTTGACCGCTATATGATGTGTGTGTGTGTGTGTGTGTGTGTGTGTGTGTGTGTGTGTGTGTGTGTGTGTGTGTGTGTGTGTGTGTGTGTGTGTGTATGTGTGTGTGTGTGTGTTTGTTTGTTGACATAATAGGCCAATCGTTTGTCGTTTCACTCAATAAGTTTTCTTCACATTCTTTAATTGAATCTGTATATTTTTTAATGAACAGCGTTTTGTGCTCGCATCGCAACCACTTACACAGTCGATGAGACTTTTTCCTCAACAAACATAATAATGTACCTCACTATTTGTACAACAAACTGTACCTCCTAATTATACGTTTACCGTGTCCTCAGTTAGCAGGGCCCCCAGAGGGCTCCTCTCCGAACTACGCGCCGAACGTGCGCACATAATTAAATAATTCCATTTTACGACCGTACGCTACGTGTGAGCAATTTAATAAAACATTTTTGTTACAATTTATTAGGTATAACTTTTTGAGATTCTGGTGTATGGACTGTAGAGCTAGGAGGCAGGACACGATGGTATCTCCCGTCAGAACTAAGCAGTCCGTCTGGGGTAGTACCTCCGCTCTATATCTATAATAACCTTAGTGTTGTGTTCCCGGTAATTAGGGTAGCTAGAGCTCACAACCCCTCCCCCCCCTCCAATCCCCATCTCCAACCCCCCCAAACCTCCCAACCCTTCCCCCACCCGGGTTGGTAGCGCGAGTGTGACGCTCCGGATGTTGCACATATCCATAGACCACGGTGACCACTTTCCATCAAGTGGGCAGTGTGCTTTTCTGGGTGTGGGAATTATTAGGCGTTGCTTGCACTAAAATAATATACCAATCAAAAAATTAAGTTTAAAAACTAAAACCCGACTATTGGAAAAATCGCGGTTTAAAAATGATAAAATTAGAGAATATCAAGGATAGCAGTATTCGAAAGCCACTTACTCAAACAAAACAAACCATTCTACGAAAAAGTGGCATCTCACTGCGGCTGTATTTGATATTGTCTTGTTTAATACTTTTTAGAGCGTGATTTTTCAGCAGTCGTGTTCAAGTTCTTAAAATTATTTTTTTATTATCAATATAAGAATAAAAAACGGTGGTGCCATGTTAATGCACACGAGTTATATATTATATTTTATATTACCATCTCTTATCGTAACATATTACGTGAAAATGAACCTAAACAAATACCTATATAAAAAAATAATAAATCATTGTTTGAATGTATTAATCATATTTTAATTTTTTGAGGAACAAAAAAGTATGGTAATAATGTTCTTGTACAACTTCAGAATACAAATTTTAAATGATTGTCGAGTCTTGCATAAATATAACAAGTTACCTATGTGTAAATATATAAATAGGTAACTTGTAATAATACAATGTTAAATAAAAAATACATGTGGTTTAATGACACCAGTACCAGTCGGAGTGAATTCTTTCATTACCTACTTCTTAAGGCATTAAATAGCTTTTTATTATTTCAGTACTTAAACCCCGGGACTCGGGGAATAGCCATATTATGTTAGACATTATCGCAATTACGTAAAGGTGGGTCCACGCTAAGCGAGCCGAGCACGAGCAGAGCTGTTCTCGGCTTCGTCATTCGCGTGTCAAGTGTGGACGTACAAAGAATCTACAACGATCACTGCATCCTCGACATCCTTTGTGTTCGTCAAAAAACTGACAAAAGTCGGAACGCAGCCGAGTACGAACGAAATGCTCGCAGTGCGCTCGTTCGAAGCTTGTAAGTCGGTCCACACTAGACGAATTGTGTTCGACTCGTGCTCCGCTCGTGCTCGGCTCGCCTAGCGTGGACACACCTAGCTCTATTTACTCCGATCACTGGGGATAACACTTGATGGCAATAACTGACATCCACGCAGGTGAAACTGGGGGTGGCTAGCTAGTATGTGATATGATATTTAATTTTATCTTTTACATATACATACTTTTGTCTTCTGTATTCAATTTTTAGCCACGTTTTTGCCGTTGTATTTTATTGTTAATATTTAAACTCTCTACATAGATCGATACATCATTTAAACTACCAATATGAGCTCACCACGAACTGCCTATACATGTATATATTCTGATACATTGACATTGTAGGGTGCGTCTTGCGATCGACCGCCTGGCCAAGGTCACAGCACACACCTAAATTATGTCACGCTGGGGATACCTATTGAAATATTAACGGCCATGTTTCACAGACGAGACTTTCTCCTACAAGTGTCTCTTTTTGGTGTCGTTTTAAAACTATTAAAAGAAAAAAAAATTATAGATTTTTTTTCAAATTCAAAAATTATAAAAAATATACGAAACAAGAAAAGGCTTCAATGAATTGGGCCCCATACTAGGTGGGCGTAATTATATTTAATCAAGTGTTTAGCAATTTACTATACGTTCGCTATAAGTTGAGACCTGACCGCTAGACGTTACCGGCACGTGTTTGTACAGCGCACAAAAAAATATCGTAAACAAACTTCTGCCCGAGTCGTTACCTACCTGTCTACCTATTTTTTTTGCGAACAGTACATCACGGGCGACTGAGGGGCAGTGCAGGAGGAAGTAGGCGGAGAGCCCAGATCTCAACTTATAGCGCACGCGTAGTATATTTGATGTTGAATGCATTGTTGACCCAGACTGTTATGTGCTCATAATACGTGGCTTTACATACAGAATTTTGTCCAATTATCCAATAATAATATTCTATGACATTCTGCACAGCGTTTTCTAGACCCAAAGTAAGCATAGTTAACTAACTTGTATTATGTGTTCTAGAATGTCTTCCTTCATTTGCAAAATTAAATTTTATGAATCAATAAAAAATTGAATAGTGAATACTTGCAATAAGAGATTGAGTTTGCGGTATCTTACTTACGGTCTGACGTATAATTAAATTTAAATATGAATATCATTTCGTTTTACTATTGCAAATTCAAGAACAATATACTCTTAAAAACAAAACATTTGTGTCAATGTACAAACGTCTTTAGTTTCAACCGTGAAACTAAAGACGTTTGTACATTGAGACGAATGCACCGGCATTGATTAGTATATAAACTTTGTGCACCTCCATACTGCACATCAGTGAGTGCTATTTTAGTGCACAGATATAACGAACCACAAAATGGAGCCAGAACATTCAATTGCAAATAATCAGGGGCACGAAATGCAGAATTCAACAAAAAGTGAACTACCAGTACCAATATTTCTATCTATAAAGAGAATTATAGAAAATCAGAACTTTATCAACTGTAAAATAGATGGTCGACGTGTATCTATCGAAGGGAATAACTACACATGTCCACTATATGAAGTAAAAGTGTCAGGTAGAACTAACAATGAAGAAAAAGAACTACATTTATTTGTAAAATATTTAGCAGATGGGGCGTCCATTACAACTCTTAATTTATCAAAATGTTTTGCAAGTGAATTATTCACTTATAAAGAATTGTTCAAGATATTCGCTGAACTACAAGAGTTGGCAGACATACCATTAGAGAAAAGATTTCAAACTGTTAAAATGTATGAAGAAAGTGATGAAAAAACTATTATATTGGAGAATATAACTAAAAAAGGATTTATTGGACATCACAAAATGGAGTTGCTATCTTTGAACTTTATTGAAATGTCTATCAAGGAGCTCGCTAAATTTCATGGAATTTCAATTGTGTTACGAGAAACACGTCCCAAATATTTTGATGAGAAAATAAAAACTATAAGACATCCAAACAATTTTGGGGAAAGTTGGGAACAGATGGTGACAGGTCTGCGAGTAGAAGGCATAAAAAACGTAGATGAAGAATTCAAAGATAAACTCAACAGAGTATACGACGATTTGGTACACAAATATGGTCAATATTATGAAGACACTACTATAAAAGTTTGCCTTTGCCACGGTGATTATAAGTTTAATAACATCATGAGTACAAAACATGTAAGATTTTAATTTTTTTATGCTACGAAGGTGACAGACAAGCACACGGCCCACCTTATAGGAAGCGCTCACCGTGGCCTATCGACGTGTGTAACACCAGGGCCGCAGGGGTGTCACACACGCGCTGCCTACTCTGTAGGAAAGGGGGGAGGGGGGCGGGTAGCAAGGGGTGGGGGAGGAGGGGTACAATGAACTCTGGCTACCATACTTAGCGGTGGGAACACAACACGATGGTTATTATGGCCGCGGTGTTCTGTAGGCCGAGGTATTACCCCAATCGGACGGCTCAGTTCAGACGGGAGATAACGTCGTGTCCTACCTCAAAATTTTTTACTCATTTATTCAGGTGATCGTAAGATTATTTGCGATGAATTTGATGACATACTTTCGTCACTGATTTTATCGGATTGGTAATTTCAGTATTCTATAACAACTATTTATGTTGAATTATACCTATTATATAGGATATATATAGGAAAAAGAACGAAGTTTTGAAAAATAGAAAAAAATCGAAAGAACTATTTGTCGCGGAGGACTTCTCTAAAGAAATTTTAGAAAAGAGGAAGGCGTTATTACCACAACTGATAGAAGAACGAAACAAAGGGAATATCGCCTACTTAAAATTCGATAAACTCATAGTCAAGGAAGGTACAAATGACAAGGTAAATAGAAAAAGGGAACTTTCAGTTTCTCCGCTAACTAATTTACAGTCAAAGAAACAACAAACTGCCTCCTTTTCGAGGAACAACCGAACGAATGCATTTGACTTGATGAGGAATCGGTCCAACTCCCTTACAACCTACCTAACAGATAAAAAATAGCAATCAGTTATCGGCGAACGGAAACTAAAACAAACACTGAACCAAAAAAACAAATTAACAAATATAAAACACCCTCCCCCAAGCCGACTGGTCCTCGTGGGGGAAAATGACCAAGACCCTCTAAAGATAGATAAAAATACCTCAAACCACTCAGATATGAAAATCATAGATACGGAAAAGAGAAGAGAAATAAAGGCAAAACATATTCACATAGCAACCATCAACTGTCGATCACTAAGAACATCAGAAAAACTTAAAGAATTTGAACTGGCAGTAAAAGAAATAAAATGGGATATTATTGGGATTAGTGAAATGAGACGGTTTGGTGAGGGCATACAAGATCGAGGAAACTACATATTGCACTATATAGGCGAGACGCCTGGACTCTATGGAGTTGGATTCATGGTCAGGAAAAATCTTGCAGACAATATAGAAGAGCTCAGAGGAATCTCAGAACGTATTGCAATCCTTAATATCAAATTAACTATAGAAGGAAAAGATGAAGAATGGTCGATTATTCAGGCATATTCTCCAACTGAATCGGACAAAAAGGAAGATGTAATAAAAATAGAAAACTTCTATAATGATCTTCAAAATACTATGGAAAGCGCTCACAAAAATAAAATTGTCATGGGCGACTTCAATGGTCAGATAGGAACACAGAAAAATGGAGAAGAATACATCATAGGAAGGTATGGATTTGGCTCCAGAAGTAAAAACGGCACAAGATTAGTAAATTTTGCAACTGAAAACAAATTAAGCATTCTGAATAGCTTTTATATAAAAAAACCGCAGAAAAAATGGACGTGGATCTCGCCTGGTGGGCTTTATAAAAACGAGATCGACTACATTTTATCTAACAATCAAAAACTTTTCCAAAACATAACTATAATAAACAATCTGAATTTCAACACAGACCATAGAATGGTTCGGGTAACACTGACAGGAAGACGTCCCAAGAAACTAAGAAAATTTCACAATAAGTGTACCACTATTGAATATACAGGCAATACAGATTTACTTCTTGAAAACCTCCAAACATCACTAAAGAAAGACAGACAGGGGAAAAAAGAACTTACATCAACTGAAGAAAAATACAACGGACTAATCAACCAACTAAAAACTGTAACAAGAAAAACCAACACAAACAATAAGAAAGAAATATCACTCATAACTAAACATTTGCTACAAGAACGTAAAGAACTTATACACCAGGAAAAAAGTAAAGAAATCCGCCAAAAAATTACAGAAATAAGCAAAAAGATAAGTGAACAACTTAGAAAAGAAAGGAAAACAAAAAGACTATCTACAATAGAAAAATGTATAGAAAGAACAGGAGGAATAAAAAAGGCAAGGAAGGAACTAAACCACAAGAAAGAGTGGATACCAAGGATGAAGAAGAAGGATGGTATAACGACAGGTAACAGACTCGATATACTAAAGATTGCTACGGATTATTACCGCCATTTGTACACAAGCCAAAGATTTGAACAAACTCAAAAAGAATACAACATACCAACAGATGCAGAGCAGACACCGAAAATACTAACTATTGAAACAATGCAAGCAATTAAAACACAAAAATTTGATAAAGCACCTGGAGCAGATCTCATCACAAACGAGCTTCTAAAAACTACATTACCAGTGATTGCTCCAAAGCTTACGGATATATTTAATGACATACTTAACACGGAAAACATCCCCGATGATTGGACTAAATCGACAATTATATTGCTCCATAAAAAAGGCGATAAAGGAGACATAGGAAATTATAGGCCCATTAGCCTGATGTCGAATATTTACAAGGTTTTTTCAAAAATTATACTTTCTAGAATTACAAATACCCTTGAAGAAAATCAGCCCAAAGAACAAGCTGGATTCCGTAGACACTTTTCAACTATAGATCACATCCACGCTTTGAGACAGATACTACAAAAATTTAAAGAATATAACAAAACTTACTACCTGGGGTTCATTGACTTTAACAAAGCATTCGACACATTAGAACACAGATTTATTTGGAACGCACTTGAAGCACAAGGCGTCGAAACAAAATACATTAGAATACTTAAAAATATCTACACAAAAAGCACTGCTCGAGTGAAGCTAGAATCGACAGGAGACGAATTCCCTATTAAAAGAGGTGTACGACAAGGAGACCCTATATCACCAAAATTATTCTCAGCCGTTCTTGAAATGATATTTAGGAACCTAGAATGGACAAAGGGACTAAATATAAATGGTGAAATTCTAAGTCATCTTCGCTTTGCAGACGACATTATTTTGTTTTCGGATTGCCCAAAAAATCTGGAAAGCATGTTGCAACAGCTATCGAATGAAAGTATTAAAGCAGGCCTGGCAATGAACTTAACAAAAACTAAAATAATGTCAAATTCTACAAATATAGAAATAAAAATAAATGACGAGGTAATAGAATATGTACAAGAATATATATATCTTGGACAACTTATATCTCAAGAAGACTGCATGCAAAAGGAAATAGAAAGAAGAATTGCTAATACCTGGAAACGGTTCTGGTCGCTAAGCGAAGTGATGAAAAATAAAGACATGCCTATAAAACAAAAGAGAAAAGTATTTAATATGTGTATTCTTCCATGCTTACTGTACGGGTGTCAAACTTGGGCGTTGACAGAAGAACTATCAAACAAATTAAAAATTTGTCAAAACGGAATAGAGAGAAGTACAATAGGCGTAAAAAGAAAAGACCGAATAAAACTAAAAGACATAAAGAGCAAGACAAACTTTAAGAACGCATACACAACTTACAAACAACTAAAATGGCGATGGTCTGGACATATGATCAGAGAGAAAAAGGAGAAATGGACCAGTTTAATAACTGAATGGTATCCACGAGATGGTAAAAGGAATAGAGGTAGACAGACTAAAAGATGGGAGGACGACATTATAAAAATAGCTGGTACTACATGGACGCGTACAGCAAAGGACAGGACACAGTGGAAATCTTTAGAGGAGGCCTTTGTCGAAGGACAAGCTGCGATACCACAACCACCGTTTGCCGATATTTAATTTAATTCCATAAGGAACGTAGTATTTAAGTTTTGGCATGTCAAGTAATTAGATATAATTTGTAAAACTAAGAACAGCAATAAAGGCTTTTAATTTAATTTAATTTAATTTAATACCTATTATGATTGCAGGTAATGGAAAAGCAAAAGTATATGGTAATAGACTATCAGTTCATCTACTACGGTTGTCCTGTACTTGACTTCCTGTATTTAATCTTCACAAGCACGAATAGGGATTTTCGAAAGGCCAATTTGTTAAATTTAAAGGAGCTATACTACAAAACGCTCAGCGAGTTTTTGAGAAGTTTTAACCTGAATATAGGGACAGTGTACCCTAGAGAAGATTTCGATAAGGTGTACAAGGAAAAGTTCGACTTTGGTTTAATGAGCGCCATTTTGATTTTGCCGTTTACGCTTGCAACTGGAGATGACATACCTGAGGTTCTTCAATCAGACTGGAATTTTAAGTATAATAAATGTATTAAAGGTATTTTTCACGATGTAATCGAAGAATTTGTAGAATGGGGTTATTTGTAAAATTCTCATTATCTACGAGTAGATTACAATGTGGTGCGGTCTACTTTTGTAGATCACATTTAAATATTAAGTTTGCAAAATAGTATTACCTACCTACTTATTAACCGACTTCAAAAAAGGAAGAGGTTCTCAATTCGTACGCTATTTTTATTTTTTATGTGTATGTTACGCAATAGCGGCGCCAATTATGGATGGATTTTGAAATTTTTTTTTTACTAATTTAATTTTACTATCGTTCATAAGATATAATCAACGTGAGATACCAACTGTTGAAATAGTTTAGTTGTTAGTAAGTTGTTTGATATAACGTTTTTTTTTTTTTATTTTTATGTCGGTCACGTCAACATGACTTCACCTCGCCTGATAGTAAGCTGAGGCAAAGTCTCTAGAATGGGAGTCACCATTGCAAACACCGATAGTGCCAAAATGGTGGCTCTCAGCTTGACGGCCTCATCAAATGCTTTTTCACGCCCCGCTTAAAGGACCCGGGACTGTATGAGGAAGGAAACACGTGAGCTGGTAAAGAATTCCAGGTTTTGATGGTGCGGCAAAGGAAAGAGAGTGTAATCAAAAATCATTTGGTCTAACGTTAAATATGTATTAGTATTTTTTAAACCACCCAGAAATAAGAGCCCAGCAAGGCGGGGCTCCGTCGACCTATCTTAGCGCAGTTACTAGTTATGTGTTTTCATCATAATTAGACCCAAATGAGTTTTATATCTTTTGGGGGTATTGTCAAACTATATTATATTTAATGGATGTTATGTCAAACGATGTTATATTTAATCTTATGTTATGGTTATGTTTATAAAAATTAGTTATTTTAAAATTATATCAATCGTTTATTATATTAACTAATCGCTATATTAAATAAAATTATAAGTTCCGTAAGTTGTAAATATAAGAGATTTTGTTGTTATCATCTATTACTTACCCCTTCGGCTGGGTGCCAAATATGTATATCACTGAAAATAAAAATAAATAAATTACGATTAAACGCATTCGTCAAATATTGTTACATTTTGTATCCTAAAAATGTCAAGGCCAGGTAATAATATTACTGCTAACCTGTGTATACAAGTAATTATAGAGCAAGAGCCCATGAACCCCAGACCTTCGTTATTTTATAAAAGCTGAAAGTTTGTCAGCGCATGCTCCCACTCCCAATACAGATAAGAACGATGGCCCATTATGAAGTTCAGGTCATGGTGGCTTTGGCAGATATACGGTATTAAAGGGTAGCTGCAGGAGCGAGCGCAGGGCAGTGGGTGTGAGTGACATGGTGAATCAGGTCTATTGCGATCCTTCACAGCCCATGTATTGGAATTACACAATTGGAATTATAATTCCATTTATATAATGCCAATACATGCGCAGTGAGGGATCGCAATAAACCTAAAATTGGAATTAGAATTCCAATTTTATAATTCCATAATGTGCGCAGTGAGGGGTCGCAATAGACCTGACTTGCCGTCTCACTCGCACCCACTGCCTTGCGCTTGCTACACTTTAGTACCATTTATCTGCCAAAGCCACTATGACCCGAACTTCATAATGGGCCATCGTTCTTACCTGTATTGGGAGCATGCGCTGACAAACTTTCAGCTTTTATAAAATAACGAAAGTCTGGGGTTCACGGGCTCTTAGTCCATTAATCAAATTCAAGAATATTTAGACGACAAACAAGCTGCCATATGAACTGTTTGCTCTCCCCATGCTCTCTCACTATGCTACTCAAACAAAAACGTAATTAGATGAAGTAAACAGTTTTATAAATAGACCTAAAAAGAATTGTCCGCGGAGTTTCCTGCCGGCGCGCGGTGCTTGTACTTTGACGTTTTGTAAGTGCTGTTTTAAGGGTAACTTAATTTTAACTTTGGCTTTGATTAAATATGAACAACTTATTAAATTCTCTTTTGTTTGTTCCGGCTTTATTTATTTCCTATCAATATTTTGGGCATTTATAAACTTGAACACCCTACAGAACACCGCGGCCATAATAACCATCGTGTTGTGTTCCCGCTTCGCGCCGGTAGGCAGTGCGTGTGTGACACCCTTAGTGTTGCATACGTCCATAGGACACGGTGACCGCTTCCCATTAGGTGGGCCGTGTGCTTGTCTGCCACCTACGTGGTATAAAAAAAATTGATGGATCTTAAGTTAGCTATGTATTATCAATCAATCAATCAATTAGCCTATTGCAGTCCACTGCTGGACATAGGCCTCTTCCAATGTACGCCATAGTACCCGAACCTCCGCCTTGCGCATCCAGTCTATCCCAGCTATGTAGGTATTAGGTACATGTATAATATTATTACGCCTACGGCAAATCCGGCAGAGGTGGGAGTGGCTCTCTGAAGGGCTCCTCCGACGCGATGCTCGCCCAACCCCCCTTCGTGGGGTCGGGGGGCCATCCTAAAACCATAAATGACCAAGGGTCAGCTGGGGTGTGAGGGATATGCCTGCTTGGTAACCTTACACCCTGGTAATTAAGACTCGCGACGGCGTGCGATTTTAATCGGTTCGATTCCGACATAACCACTCCTGAAGGCTGACGGGGGTGGTATAGATACGTGGAGATTTCCGCACCGTAGTTCCGTTCTTTACCATTTTTTTACACCACTTAAGTGGCAGACAACCACACGGCCCACCTGATGGGAAGCGGTCACCGTTGCCTATAGACGTGCACAACACCAGGGGCGTCACACTCGCGGTGCCTACCCTGGAGAGTAGGGGGAGGTTGGAGTGGATTGAGGGGATGGGAATAGGGGGGGGGGGATTTCGGAAGGGGGTTGATAGAGTTTATGTGTTGACAACGCAGGAGACTTCAGTCTTCCTGCTGACAGCACAGAATCCCTCCAGTGAGCTCTGGCTACCCTACTTACCGGTGGGAACACAACACGATGGTTATTATGGCCGCGGTCTTCTGTAGGGCGGAGGCACTACCCCAGTCGGACGGGAGATACCGTCATGTCCTACTTCCATCAAAAGCAGGGGCCTTACTCCGAAAAACGAAAATATTCGTATCCGTTGACGTTTTGACCATTTAGCTACCCCGCAAGTGTTTCGTTTCGGATTTCGGATCCGTCTTCGATCGTTTGACATTGAGGTTGTCGATCGTTATCAGTACATCTCCTACTCCCAAAATACATTTGACGTTTTCGCTGTCGTTGTTTGACAAATGGTCCGTTTTCATTCGATCCGAAACGTTCATGTTCGATTTTCAGAGTAGGCCCCATGTCTCTTGTACAACACGGTTTTTCGCCGTGAAAATCTACGGTTAATTAGCCATGTGTAGGTACTGGTAGGTACGGTCGACAGTGTTTTTATTGTGTATTGCTCCTATTTAAACGTGCTAAATTATTCAAAATCGTCATTTAGCACGTTTGTCATTTAAACCATAGTTAATTTGTTATATTCCAGTGTTATTGTTTTAAATTTTAAAAGTGAATTTACACGAATTACACACAATACACACTTGTGTCTATATGTTTGCAAAGAATGCCTCTCTGATAAAGAGGTATCGACACTGTTATATTCATAAACTATGAAATTTAAATAAGTACTAATTTTATGTACGACGGCATGGAATTGTCAAATTAGATATAATGAACTCTAAATATCTTTAAATTCATTCATCTTATGGCGAAGCTCTGTGCCAGAGTGCCTTGATCAAAGCGTACCAGCTTGCAGGGGCCTTACCATGAGCTCTTAATAGCAATTCAAAAGCGATGCAGAGATTAAAATTGCATTGTATTTGAATTGCTATTAAAAGCTCATGGTAAGGCCTCAGGCAAAGTTGGCTTGGGTCTTGTAGATCTCAGCTTCTCCCAGGATCCTCCAGGATCGGCAGCGCGAGGCTACGGTGATCACTTCCCATCAGGTGGGCCGTGGCTTCTTCTGCCACTTAAGTTGTATAAAAAAATTCTCCATACACCCGAATCTTCTTCTTCTTCAACCTAGCGTTAATCCCAGTCGCTTCCAAAGCTTTCACTTCGTAGTCTGGGGTCCGCTTTACCAGTCTTAACTGCGGATTTGGCTGGACCTCGATATTTTTCGTGAAGCGAATTCATACACCCAAATAAAAACTAAAAATTATATTATTGTGAACACACCTCTCCTGTTACGGCGTGTTATAAATTTTATAAAACATATTCTTATCGGTGTGCCTCATTCACTTGAAAACTGTCTTTCGATGTAGTGCACTGTAAAAAAAGTGGAGGTATTTTGTGTAAAATCTATATAAGTAGGTAACTTTTTGATTTATATTTGTCATTATCAAACAACATAGCAAAAATTAGTTTCGCGAAATGGCAAATATTACCGAAAATGATCTACCAGTGAAGTTAGATTTACCTATAAAAAGCATAATTGAAAGAGAAAACTTCATCAATTCGAAGACAGAGTCGCGGCGTGTAATTATTGATGGCGGTAATTATGTTGGCATACTGTACGAAATTGAAATATCGGGCAGAACTATCCATGGAGAAAAAGAACTGCATCTATTTGTGAAACATATTGTTGGCGATTCATCAATAAATATCATTAGTGTCCCACAACTTTATAGAACTGAATATTTTGCTTACAACGAACTGTTTAAGATTTTCGATGAACTGCAAGAGTCAGCGAACATACCTTTGAAAGAAAGATATCAAACCGTTAAAATATTGGAGGAGAGTAACAAGGAAATTATAATAATGGAAAATATTACCACGAAAGGGTTCGTCACAAAACATAGAATAAACGTCTTTGGGAATGATTATTTGAACTTTCTTAAACTAGCTATAAAACAGCTTGCGAAATTTCATGCGCTCTCATTTGCATTACAAGATAAAAAGCCTAAATATTTTGCGGAGAAAATTAAAACCTTGAAACAGCACATGATTTTTGCTGAAGATTGGCAACAATTAATTAATAAAATACAGATCGAAAGCATAGACTATGTTGATGATAAATTTAAAACAGTATTTAATAAAGTTTATGAGGATTTGAAAAGTAAATATTGTGAGTACCATTATGATGAAAGTATTAAAGTAAGCCTGTGCCACGGTGATTATAGGCCTAGCAACATCATGGTTACAGAAAACGTAAGTATTATTTGTAGCTTTTAAAGTCTGCAGTAATTTTTTGTGTAGTTGGTACTGATTTTATTAAAATTCTTTTTAACTATTTAAGAAAAATAGAGCTATTTAATTGTAAGGATTTATAAATGAGCATTATCAAATTTCACTTTTATTTTTCTATATATCACCTTTGCCTTGACTAAAAAGCAATTCTACAAATATTAAATCGGTTAAGTCTGGCATCCCCAGTTGTTTTAAAGGTCTTTTCAATAATATTATTGTTTATTTGGTAATCTAACTATATGATAATGTTATTATTATTATAATCGCGAAAAGTATTTCGACTAAGGATAATTTATTGCATCATTATCTAATCTAATGATTATAATCATTAGCATAATCTAATGATTATATTCGATAGATAGATCTATCGAATCATAATTCTATGATTCGATAGATTAATTGTTAGATGAATCATGAAGAACTTTACCGCAATACTGGTTGTTGCGGCTTACTATCTTGTTCTACCAAACTTTTTAGTTATATTGATTTTCTTAAATTTCAGGAAGATGAGAATCAAAAGATAATCGTCATAGATTACCAACTGATGCACTACGGTTGTCCAATCTTCGATTTTTTGAATATCATCTTCAAATGTACAGACAGCAAATTTCGAAAAGTTCATTTGTCAAATTTGAAGGATTTATACTATGAAACGTTAAGCAATTTCCTGAAATACTTCAACATTGAGGCAAATGTGGTATACCCAAGAGAAGTTTTTGAGAAAGTGTATAAAGAAAAATTAGACTACGGTTTAATGGTTACTGTTTTCCATTTGCCTTTTATGCTAGCGACTGGAAGCGGTGTGCCAGATATTACACAACCAGTATGGAATCTCCAGTATGGCGGTGAAGTTGCAGCTCGATATCAAGATTTATTGGAAGATTTTATAGAATGGGGCTATATTTAAATTCTGCGCTATTTTATTATTATATTTAACTATTTAGTGTAGGACCAGAGCATGAACCCTAAAAATATTGTTCATCGTTTTATTTTATCACATTTTCGATCTGACTAATACATATTTATTCTTAATTATATTAGTTAGTCTCTGATAATATCAGATACACAGACAAACGAATTAACAGACATGGTGATGGTGAAAGGTTTCCGTCTTGACAACAGGACTTTAAAAAGATTTAGTTTGGAATAAACCTGTAAAAAAACACAATTTTGTATATATTTACCCTTACTTTACCTTAGGTATCTAAATGCATATAATTTGCTTAACAAAACTGACTGTAACGTATTGTGTTGTGTGCCATTTCGTTCAATAGTTTTGTCATGCTAGTGAGTTAAATACGTAAGAAGAAACATTTATTATTATAAAATTCTTGACGCAAAATGGAGATTCTCCCAGAAAATGACTTACCGATAACTTTAGAACTCTCTTTATTACGCATAATTGAAGAAGAAGAATTTATGGACTATAAAATAGATAAGAGACGTGTATCTTCCGATAGTGGCAACTTTCTCGGTACACTATACGAAATTGATGTGTCAGGCAGAACTTAAGATGCAGAAAAAGAATTGCATCTATTTGTGAAACAGATTGTGCCAAGTACTTCTATAAAAATTATTTCTGTACCCAAGCTTTATGCTACTGAACTATTCGCTTACAAAGAATTGTTTAAAATATTAACTGAACTGCAAGAACAGGCTGACATACCTTTAGAAGAAAGATTTACAACAATTAAAATATACGAAGAGAGTAATGTAAATTCGATTGTTATGGACAATGTTGTGAAAAAAGGCTTTGTTGCAAGTGACAGAATGATTGTACAATCATTAAATTTTTATGAAATAGCAATTAAAGAGCTAGCAAAATTCCATGCTCTCTCATTTGTATTAAAAGAAAAAAATCCAAAATATTTTACTGAGAAAATAAAACCTTTACAACATCATATGAATTTTGGTGAAGATTATAAGTAGTTTGTAATAAGTCTACGAGACATAGGAATGAACCACGTGGATGAAAAGTTTAAAGACAAACTTAATATAGCATATGATAGATCGATCTACAAGTTTGATGAATACTGCAATGATCCAACTATCAAAGTGTGCATCCGCCATGGCGATTATAAGTTTAATAATCTAATGACAACAAAAGATGTGAGTTTTAATTATTTTTTCTTTTCTATATTCCAATTTAGTTTTGAACGTTGCCCTCCAGCTTTGTGTATTGCGTTCAATGAAAAGTCAACCGAAATTGTTGTCCAAAGGAGGTAACGCGGGTCTACTCCCGAAAGTTTTTTAGGAGGCAGGATAAGACAATATCTCCCGTCCGGATTGAGCAGTCCGACTGGGGTAGTACCTCCGTCGTATAGAAGACCGCGGTCATAATAACCATCATGTTGTGTTCTCGCCACGCCAGTAAGTAGGGTAGCCAGAGCTCACTGTACCCCTCTCCCATATTCCTTCGAAGCCCCCTGACCCGTTCATGATCAACAGCGTGAGTGTGACGCCCCTGGTGTTGCACGTTCATAGGCCACAGTGATCGCTTCCCATTAAGTGGGTCTTGTGCTTGCCTGCCATCTAAGTAGTTTAAAAAAGTTCTGCAATAGCGACTAACTTCAAAGTTCAGAGCACCTTCTCTTCTCTACTTTGCTCATCATAATTTAGTTATAGAAACCTGTATCTATCGCATCTGAGCATTTGACTGATATAATCTACTTGATAATCTTCTCTTGACAGCCTCTGTGGCGTAGCGGTAGTAAACGCGGCCGCTGCGCAGGAGGCGCGGGTTCGATCCCCGCTCAGTGCAAATATTTGTATGCATGAATATGGGTATTTGTCGTTACGGGTAGTTGGAGCCCTAAAAAGTTCAACAACAACGGTCTAGCTGCAATGCTTCGATATCGCCTAATGTCACCATTGGGTTGTGAAGGTCAGATGGCAGTCGCTTCTCAGAAAGTATCGAGGTCCAGCCAAATCCGCAGTTACGACTGGTAAAAGCGGACCCCAAACTCCGAGGTGAAAGCTTTGGATGCGACTGGGATTAACGCTAGGTTGAAGAATCTACTTGATAATCTATCCCATGTTTTTATGATTGACATTAATTTCTGGGTCATGTAAACATGCGGCAATGTCTCTCTCTCTAAAATTTTAGTTAAAGACAACTTAATGTGTAGCCGTAACTAAATTTAAGACTATGACAACAATTTTATTTTCAGGTTGGTGCCAACCAAAAAATAATTCCGATAGACTATCAATTATTGCATTACGGTTCTCCTGTATTTGATTTCTTATATCTTATATTTACTGGTACTGACAGAAAGTTTCGGAAGGACCATTTACTGAATTTGAAGGACTTATACTATGAAGCGTTGCGCAACTATTTGAAATATTTCAATATGGATGTGGATAATGTGTACCCAAGGGAGGATTTTGAGAAGGTGTATAAAGAAAAATTAGACTATGGTCTAATTCCCCCTAGTCTAGGTCCCTGCTATTCGTAACTGATGTGCTACCAAAATTTTTGGAAGGTGAAGGACATTTTCCATACGATGGTGGAATTAAAAGCCGATATCATGATTTACTTGAAGATTTTATAGAATGGGGTTATTTATAGAAAAAGAAAAATATGTAGATAGAAAAATTAAAAATAAAAGTTGTATAAAATACCAATTCTATTTATTCAATCTGAATAGATCCCGTTGAATGTGGAAAGGGCTTGGAGGATGATAATGATGAATTATTAGGTAACACACAAGTCGAACTTTCTGGTGTCTATCAAGAATACGAAATATCCATTATGCTCTTAATTTTAATAGTTTATTCGAGTGAAATATTTCATGATCATTGTCAGAAAATGTCACACACAATAATGTTAAATACATTTGTTTCAATATATTTTTCAAGGTTGTCTCATGTTATTTGAAAAGACAAAGAGAATGTGTCCACCAGTATAGACAAAATAAAAACGATTATATACCCATCCAGAACTACACGTGCCAGGCTGAGGTATCACCCTCACACAGTGCAATCAATTTCATCAAGAACCAAGCGGTTCTGTGCCTCTTTTTTGTCGCACTATAAAGACTTGGAACTCTTAACCAGCGCAAGTGTTGCCTTCCTCCTAAAGTCCCGGGTCCTTTAACCGAGGTGTGAAAAACCATTTGATGAGATTGTCAAGCTGAGGGCCACCAACCGTCATAGCTCTATTTTAGTGACAAACACCCATCTATCAATTTATACTTTCTCATTTATAATAGTACTAAAATAGATAAATTACTGTGGAATTACCTTTAGCGTTACGGTAATTAGTGACCTTACATAAATTTGTGCATGTTATACTGTGTTTCATAAAGTGTAGCAGCAGTGAACAACTTCATACAAAGTGTCTTATATAAGTGGCATTATTTGCAAAAACAAAATAGTTTCACATAATGGAGACTTCATCAGAATTAGTTCTCCCAGTGAATTTAGATCTAGCCATAAAACGTATAATAGAAAAGGAAAGCTTTATCAACCCAGATATAAAATGGCGTCGTGTATCTGTTGGTAGTGCTTGCTATCTCAGTACACTATACGAAATTGAAATCAAGGATAAAGAAAAAGAACTGTATTTATTTGTAAAAAATATTATACGTGATTCAGAATTTACAGTTATTTCCACGCCAAACTTTTACGCCACTGAGTTACTAGCTTACAAAGAACTCTTCACGATATTTGATGAATTGCAAGAGTCAGTAGACATCCCGTTAGAAGAAAGATATCAAACCGTTA
The DNA here is from genome assembly GCA_963576445.1 of Lithosia quadra. Lineage (NCBI taxonomy): Eukaryota > Metazoa > Arthropoda > Insecta > Lepidoptera > Erebidae > Lithosia > Lithosia quadra. The sequence goes on along the minus strand of OY754885.1, from coordinate 1,701,406 downwards.
AATCGTACGATGAAAATGATGAAGAACTTATAATCATGGAAAATATTGCCAAAAGGGGATTTGTTGCAAAACACAGAATGGATGTCCCATCACTGAAAATTTTTGAAATGGCCATAAAACAGCTTGCGAAATTCCATGGACTCTCATTTGCCTTAAGAGAAACAAGGCCAAACTATTTTGCTGAGAAAATAAAAACTTTGAAACATTATTTCATCTTTGGTGAAGATTGGAATAAGATGATAACTAAATTGCAGGATGTAGGCATGAATAACGTTGATGATAATTACAAAACCGCACTTGGTAAAGTTTACGAGACTCTAAAATATAAATTTTGTCATTATTGTAATGATGAAACTATTAAAGTTAGCTTGTGTCATGGTGATTATAAGCTTACTAATATGATGTTTACAAAAGACGTAAGTATAGATAATTTAATGCAATACTAATAAAATTTCCATTGACATACTAACCATATGGATTGAAAACTTCATGAAAATTTAAAGTAAATTACTATTGAGCCGATATAGAAAATATATGGATGAGTAGACTGAACTGTTAGCTTGAACTTAGTAAATCATTATAGAATTAATGCTATAGTGCATGGCATCTAACAAACCTTGCAAAGTTAGATGCCGTACTATACTTGTTTATATGCGACGCATTTTGCCACAAACAAGTGTAGTGTACGGCATCTAACTTGGCAAGGTTTTGGAGTAGTGGGGCCCACACTATCATAGGTATCATATATAACACTTTCATAGGTATCAGAGAAAATGATGTAACTTATACTAAAACAAATTATAATACATTAAAAACATATGATTTCGTTATCTATACTTCTATACTAATATCATAAAGAGGTAAAGTTTGTGTGTTTGTATATTTGTTAAATTGTAAGGGGTAATCTCGGGATCTACTGAACCGATTTTAAAATTTCTTTCACCAATAGAAAGCCACGTCAGTCGTGAGTATCATAGGCTATATATTTTATTGGAAAACTGGAATTTACATTTGGTCCCGGGTCGCTAGTGACAAATAAGTTGATAGTAGGTCATAATGCTGTTTCATAGGTACAACATACTTGTTCATCAGGTTAACAGATCGTTATAGAATCTCATTGTGTATGTATCCAAAATAATGTTTACGTTTATGTTCATGACATTTTTCAGGAGGACGAAAATCAGAAGATTATTGTTATAGACTATCAGACGATGTTCTACGGCTGTCCAGTATACGACTTCTTATATTTTATCTTCAAACACACAGACAGACAATTTCGGAAAGCTCATTTGATGGATTTAAAGGATCTGTATTACGAAGCGCTTAGCAAGTTTTTGAAATACTTTAACTTCGATGTAAATGCAGTGTATCCTAGAGAGGAATTTGAAAAAGTATACAAAGAAAAGTTAGACTACGGTCTAATGTCTGCTGTTTTCAATTTTCCATTCTTGTTTGCAAGTGGAAATATTCCAGATATTACTCAATCAGACTGGACTTTTTCACATACGAGCTATCTATGGCCTCAGACCCCTTGACTCGCTGAGAGAACTATTTAAAGAAATTAATATTTTAACAGTTGCTTCTCAATACATTTACGATAATATCTTATATGTACGCAAAAATCTAGATCTCTTACAAAAAAAATCGGACGTTCACAATTATAATACGAGAAATAAGAATAAACTTGTAGTGCCAATGCTAAGGCTTCATAAGGTTGGTAATTCGTTTGTAGGTAACTGGATAAAAATGTTCAATAAAATTCCTCAGGATCTGGTTGACATGCCACTTAATAAGTTTAAAATTGTAGTAAAAAATTGTTTAATGAAAAAAGGTTATTATAAATTAAATGAATATTTTGATGATAAAAATGCATGGTCATCCTAATCTCTTGCTCGCTCGCACTTTAAAAATTGTATTAAATAAAAACATAAAAAAAAATATAAAAATAAATAATGGATAATCGTGTTCACTGAGTTTCTTGCTGGTATCTTCTCAGTAGAACCAACATACTGAACCAGCGAAAGAATCATTTTCTAATGATTATTATTTATTGTATTTATATTTCTTGACATATTTTTTTCTTACTGTAAATTTTTGACGTTCATATGTGCTCCTTGTGTGCCTAAATTGAATAAATGAAATTGATTCTTTGATTCTTCTTCTTTGATTCACAACTTTCTGGACTCAAAGCCCGACTACACGATCTGTTGGAAGATTTTATAGAATGGGGTTATATTTAGTCAATTAAAATTAAGTTTGCGTCTAGTGGTTTGATCCTAACATAAAATATTTGAGGTGCAGGAAGTATTTTGCGTCTATTTGTAGCAATTGTGACTAAGGGACAAGTCCTTAGGACGATAACGACTTTTTTTCTCTTCGTGTTATGCGTGTTCGTAAAACACGTATTGTTTACTAACAGTAGGTTATGAGATTATTGTTACTTACAAAATTTAGGCTTGCCTCAATTAAAGATTTATTATAACCATATTTTCTTTTTATATAAGACACGTCAAAATGACTTTACCTCGCCTGATGGTAAGCTAAAGGCAAAGTCTCAGGACTGGGGTCATCAACGCATACACCGGTAGTGCTACAGTGACGGCCCTCATCTTGATGGTCTCATCAAAAGCTTTTTCACGCCCCGCTTAAAGGCCCCGGGACTATAGGAGAAAGGAAACACATGCGCTAGTAAAAAATTCCAAGTCTTTATGATGCGGCAAATAAAAGAGGCACCGAACCGCTTGGTTCTTAATGAAATTGATTCCACTGTGATACCTCAGTCTGGCACGTGTAGTTCTGTGTAGGAAAGGAGAGGGTGGGATTAATTGGAAGAGCTCATCGGAACACTTGCCATGGTAGAGCCGGTAAAAAACTGCCAAAGATGCAATAGCAATATTTATGTATTACACTTATTATAATCTCTATACCCTTATCACAATGCCTCAAAACGAAGGTTTTCAACCAGTGCGTACTGTCAGGTATGTCTTACAGTGCCGAAACGTGTATTCTGATGGTGGGGCTTCAGTCCACAAATTTAGATTCGTGCAACGTGCTGTGGAGTGAGTTAATTATGCTTGGATTTTCTTTTCTGGATAAAATTTGCGATGAGGTCATCCGATATAGAACTAAAGTTACCGACATAGCTTGCAGATAATCACAACACTGTCGAAGTACAGATGGCCGCTGGGCAAACGAGCCATATAGTGGAGACCACGAGTCGGTAAACGGAAGGTGGGAGCCCTCCAACAAGTTGGAATGACTTTAGACTTTAACATGATAACAATAAAGTCTACAATTAAATGGCATTTTTTAGAGTGTCAGTGGTATATCAGTGGTTTGTCTTTAGCAGAATCGAGGCCCTGAAAAAGGTGGCTGGGATACGTACGGAGGATCGGGCGGTATGGCACACATTGAGAGAGGGCTAGGTCTAGCAGTGAACTGCGATTAATTGATAAAATTGCAAAGCGATAACTTAAAAGTAAAATATGTAATTTTAAAACCGTGAGGGTTAATTTATTGTAGGCAAACAGAAACCAGCTAAATGAAGTGCTGGGTAACTTAAATAACTTAGTTGCTACTGTTGATAAAACTTGGTTGAAACAAATGAAATTTGAACGATGCTCTTTTTTGTTCATTTTGATTAAAAAATGTCAACTGCATGTTGGTATTTTTTTAATTAAAATTTACAACAAAGGTTTGAACCCTTCAATGTTTCATTGAGAGAGTACATAAATGAATTCATTCTTTATGATACAGGCCACTGTATCATAAAAAATGAATTAATTACTCGACAATTTTCTAGAATTGAAGATTAGTTAATCGTCACCTAGACATTATTAGTAGACGTGGAAATGGGTTCAAACTTTTGAAATACATTCCCTGGAAGTCTTTGCTATCATCGTTCTTAATTTTTTTTCATAATACGTAGGTAGGCAGACAAGCACACGGCACACCTGATGGTAAGCGGTAACCGTGGCCTATGGACGTGTGCAACACTAAGGGTGACACACACGCGCTGCCTACCCTGAAGGGAAGGGGTAGGGCTTGGAAGAGGAGAGGAGGCTAGGAAGGGGTGGGGAGAGGAGGGATACAGTGAGCTCTTACTACCCTACTTACCGGGCGGGAACACAACACGATGGTTATTATGGCCGCGGTCTTCTGTAGCGCGCAGGTACTACCCCAGTCGGACAGCTCATTTTAGACGGGAGATACCGTCGTGTCCTACCTCCTCTTACATAAAGTTTTGTCATTGTTAAAATACTTGTGTCGAACAAGTTATCAAAAATAAATTAATTTTATGTTAGCAGATGTGATAACCAGTAATAGTGCGATATTTTTAATGCAATATGCCTGACATAAGAAACATCACTCATTGTGAGACTTTATGCAATCTTACTGTAAGCCTTAATCCTACTCAAATTCATCCCTAGACGGTAAATTTGTTTTCACAGATTACCGTCTTAGACCAGTGCCGATAGCTTTGAAAATTGTAAAAAGTAAAAGAAAATTATAGTATGATATTTTTTTTTTGTCTCAAAAGCTATCGGCACTGGTCTATCTGGCCAAATCAGTTAGACAAAATAGATCACGAGGACTCAATTCAAGAAGTTTGACCAACAGAATTTTTTTCCCCGTGGTCAAATCAGTTTGACAACATAGTTAGTCCACCTGGAAGAACCGAATAGTATATAACTGGTAACGGGCCCCCAAGCTCTCAGTCAATTCAGAAAATGCAGAAAACACTTTACAAATAAAAAGATTCTCGGACACAATGACTTGGTGAGACGAATTTTGGCTTGCATGGATAATTTCATGAAATTTTTCAAAAATTAATTCGATGCACATTTAAACGAATCTTATGACACTATTTAAATATTTTTCAATAGTTAATGCCGTAAATACATATGTGAAACAAAAAGGTGTAGTTACTAGTTGAAAGGAGGTAGGACACGACGGTTTATCCCGCCCGAAATGAGCAGTCCAACTGGGGTAGTAACCTCCGCCCTACAGAAGACCCCCACCCTTAGTGTTGCACACGTCCACACGCCAACGGTGACCGCTTCCCATTAGGTGGGCCGTGTGCTTGTCTGCCGCCTACGTAGTATAAAAATAAACTTCGATGGAAAATTAAATTAGATAGAAAAATTATTAAAAAGCAAGACTTGCAACAACTTGCTTGATCAAACCATGTTTGATCATAATCGGTTGAGTAGTCCGGAGATATAGTAAAAAAAACGCAAAAACCGATGTCAAAAATTGATGTTAAAAGTGTCCTATGAAACGAATTTTCTAATCTATATTTTTCAATCAATTAGCCTATTGCAGTCCACTGCTGGACATAGGTCTCTACCAATGTACGCCATAGCACCCGATCTTCCGCCTTGCGCATCCAGTCCCTCCCAGCTACCTTCTTCAGGTCGTCCGTCCATCGTGCTGGGGGCGTCCCACCTTCCGTTTGCCAACTCGCGGTTTCCACTTTAGGACTCGTTTGCGCCCACGCCAACAGTCCTTCGGCAGACGTGACCAGCCCGTTGCCACTTCAGCTTGCTTATTCTGCGAGCTATTTCGGTAACTTTAGTTATTTGTCGGATGACCTCATTTCGAATTTTATCCATCAAAGAAACTCGAAGCATAGCTCGCTCCATACCCCACTGCGCAACTTTTAAGTCGTGGTCCAGTCTTACTGTCAGTGTCCACGTTTGGGCACCGTAAGTCGTTTTGAGGCATTTTATACTTTCGTACATACGTCTATATTTTTTAAATTAGCTTCAGTAATTTATATTATTGAACGCGAGGTGTTACCGGTGACACGCCAACTGAGTCAATTATGTTCCAAGGACGAGCGTCGTTCCGTCGTAACATGAATACAATATAATAAATGTTTTCATGTTAAATAAAAAGATGTAGTCACAATAGTACAAAAATATGATAAATCGAATAAAGAAAAAAATATAAAAATAAAAATAAAATTATAATTCATCAATTTTTTTTTTGACGCTGTGGAAGTATTCTGCAATATTTTACACAGCGCTCACTACACCCAAAGTAGGCATAGTTTACCTTGTTTGTGTTATTGGTTCTAGAATATGGATAAGCATACTTATATCCTTTTTTTTGTAAATATATACATCTTATATATAGGAAACACCCAGACAGAAATGTAACGAAACCTTTGCACTTTGCTGAAATTTTTATGACAGTTTTTTAAACCACACAATGAAGAGCGAGCTTATAGTCCTTAATCATCATCATCATCAATTGTTAACACAAACAACACAATAAGACTATTGTGAACCATAAAATTATCAATATTATTAAAAATCAACGATATAATTATTACTTTTATATTGTGAAGGAGGTAGGATACGACTGTATGAGCTGTCCGACTGGAGAAGTACCTCCGCTCAACTACAGAAGACCGCGGCCATAATAACCATCGTGTTGTATTCACGCCGGTAAGTAGGGGAGCCAGAGCTTACTGTACCCCTCCTCCTCCCAACCCTTCCTAGTCTCCCAACCCCATTCTAGCCCTTCCTTTCAGGGTAGGCAGCGCGTGTGTGACATCTTGGGTGTTCCTCACGTCCATAGGCCACGGTGACCGCTTCCCATCAGGTGGGCCGTGTACTTGTCTGTCACCTACGTGGTATATCCCTTTCCTGTCCTGACACTTTGCCTTTAGCTTACCATCAGGAGAGGTAAAGTCATTTTGACGTGTCCTATATAAAAAAAAAAATTGGACACGTCAACATGACTTCACCTCGCCTGGTGGAAAGCTAAAAGCAAAGTCTCAGGATCGGGCGTCACCACTACATACACCTTGGAAACGGTAAAAGCGTTTGAATTTGTTTCCCATAACATAATTATGAAGATCATAAGAAAACTATGGAATAAAACCACTCTGTATTCGACAAATAGTTATATCACAAAATACTTTCACGAACAGACGGTAGAAATATTTGCTCGGTGCTCAGAAGCCAGATTAGTAGAAATAAAATAGAAAGGACGACGACGTTTATCTTTCCAGAAAGGCCTGACGTTATAAATGACTATGGCGTACCTCAAGGACATATTCTGACCTCTTTACTATCTGCTGATGTGATTTCTATTATTTTGACCGACAAGCTATCTCAGGATCATATTATTTTCAACATTGGATGATATCCAACAATGTAATGAACTCAATTTGTATAAGGACTTTATCAAAGTATTTTTTTTATCAAATATTAGCAAAAGATTTTTCTAAATTTTCTTCTTTGGTGACCCCTGGTCCTGAGACTTTATCTACAGCTTACCATCAGGCGAAGTAAAGTCATGTTGACGTGTCTAATTTAAAAAAAAAACAACTTCGATCTATTTTATCCAAATTGTTTCTAGGACTATGTTTTCCTAAACTGTACTAATAATTTAAATTTAAACAAGAAATATCACATTGCCAGCGCTTTTCGGTATAGAATTTAGAGCAAACTATTCTTCCTAAAAGAATAAATGTCTACACATTTTCTGAGAAACACAGGTTCTGAGAAAGAGCTGTGATATTAATTTATCATCATCTCAATAAACTTTAAAAACCTACAAGATTATACGTCGAAACTCAAATCATTAGCTTAGTGACATGTGGATTGTGGATTTAGCGATCGTTATGGAGATATTCTTATCAGTCAGGTTTGTGATAATCCATATGGATTAACATAAATACAGCAAGTGTATAGGGCGGCGATTTCTATCTTTGCTTAATCAACCAACAGACAAGTAGTTCTTGTATAATTAAATACTACGAAAGATTTAAAAAAAAATTATATCGGTGACGTCAATATGTCTGCACCTCGCCTGATGGTAAGCTAAGGGTAAAGTCTCAAGAAGGGGGTCCCCATAACATACACACATTTATATAATCAAAGCATACCCCGACAGTGACATAATGGTGGCCCTCAACTTGACGGTCTCATGAAAGAAGAGGTGATTGTCGTCGCAGCACTGCGTGACAAAAGACAGATATTGGTTTAGACTACACCAAAATCCACTAGTCCCACAAGTGCTGCGACAACCATCACCTTAAGCCCGTCTATGCACCTGCTGAACCCTAAACGCAATCCAACCGAGGTTGGATTACTACGGAGAGTTTTTCGCAAGGTGCACGGTGGTACCTACCTGGCCCAATTTGCCTATTTTTTTTTATACTACGTAAGTGGCAGACAACACACGGCCCACCTGATGAGAAGCGGTAACCGAGGCCTATGAACGTGTGCAACACTAAGGGTGTCACACACGCGCTGCCTACCTTGAAGGGAAAGGGGGAGAGCTGGGAAGGGGTGGGGAGGCTAGGAAGGGGAGGGTGAGGAGGGATACAGTGAGCTCTGGCTACCCTACTTACTGGCGGGAACATAACACGATGGTTATTATGGCCGCGGCTTTCTGTAGGGCGGAGTTACTTCTCCAGTCGGACAGCTAATTTCGGACGGGAGATACCGTCGTGTCCTACCTAGTAAAATTTCTAACATTTCACTCTTATACATTCAGCTTTTAATTTTATTGTTGAGTATAAAATATACTGTAGTATACAGTATACCTAACAAATAGCCTACATATACTGTAAATTAAGACAGAATAAGTAATGATTTTAATTAATGAATATCCCTAACGGATGCAAGATTACCTACCCAGGCCTACATTATTATAATGAGCAGTGTGTTGTTAATCTGATTAACCGAAGCATCCCTACCTCTCTGCCGGGGATCGTAGGATAATATTACGGGTCGTACGTTAAAAGCAATATACCTTATATTTTTGGTTAAATTTACATCCAATTATTCTAAGAGTGTAAAATAAATGTTTACTGCAATTGCAGTACTGAACTTTAAGGTGGGTATGTATTTTATAGGTTAAGTTATTTTATTGAAATAAAATCAAATTAAAACAAAATTTTTATTTTATAATTAATGACGTACAAAGCCCTTTTATTTAGTATTCTCTACGTTAAATAATTTAACGATATGTACTCTCAAAGTATTCTTTGATATACTGTCTGTCTATCAATGATAAATAGTATAATAATTGACGCAATGTTAGCAGAAGATGCGCTTAATCTTAATATTGGACCACCTGTCTCTTCCCTATTGTAAAATGCGACTAAGGGATAGAGTTGTTCTCCACCAGATGGTAAACCAACAACCCGTGATAAAGTTCCCGATTGCTGGTAATAGGATCAAGGCTATTACAACTGAGATCATTTTTGTGAGTCACTTTTTCAAATTGGATTACTTAGTGAACTGGATATAAAATATCCAGAGTAATATATAAATGAGTATAACAATTATGTATACACATTGTTATGATAAAGACTAAATTTATGTAAATTAAAACCCTATTCTTTGTGGAAACACCTTATTTATCCGTTGTAATCACAGAACAAAGAAAAATCTAATTGTTCGTATTTGAGAACATTATACGTATTGCATAGCGCGCAATAGGTCGTCATTTCAGTTAACATCTTCGTCGTATAGATATAACCCGTGAGTGGAATAGTGTGACAAATAATTGCGAAAAATAATAAATTATGAAAAAATCTTTTTTAAGTTAAACAGTTTTAAATTGTATTGTCATCAGAACTAAAGACTTCTGCCAAATATCAGATAAATCAGACAACTGAAAGGGGTTCAAATTTCAATTACTAGATTTGACCCAAACAAACAGGTCGAGTCAAATAAAACTGTTTAATAATAAAGATGACTTCAGGTGACTTACCAACGATACTAAATCTCTCTTTAAAACGTATTATCGAAAACAAAAATATTAATAACTATGAAATAAATAATCAGCCTATCATTATCGACGGTGGTAACTATCTTGGGACGTTATACAAAATTGATGTGTTAGGTAAGAATAACGATGGAGATGATAAAAAACTGCACTTATTTGCGAAACATATTATTGATGGTACGGAATTAAAACAAGTTTCAGTGCCAAGTCTTTATAAATCGGAACTATTTGCTTATAAAGAGCTGTTTAAGATTTATACAAAACTAGAAGAAGAAGTTAATGTACCTGCAGATGAGAGATACCAAACCGCACAATTTTATGAAGAAAGTAACTCAGAAGTGATTATATTGGAAGACTTGTCCAATAGAGGATTCACTTCGCATCTCAGGACGAATGGAACATCTTTGGAATTTTATGAAGGAGCTGTCAAAAAACTCGCAAGATTCCACGGCCTCTCATTTGTCTTAAAAGAAAAAGATCCAGAATATTTTAATAAAAAGATAAAATCTATTAAATATCCATACTTTTTTAATGACACTTGGAAAAAGGCAGTACTGGGTATAAGAGATATAAGCTTAAATTATGTAGAGGAACAAAGAAAAGACGTGTTTGCGAAACTATATGAGAGTTCGGTGTATAAGTTTGCGGAATATTGTAACGATGAAACTACAGACGCATGTCTATGTCATGGTGATTACAAATCAAGTAATATTATGATAAAAACAGACGTAAGTATTTTATTTCCTTTTTTACCCGACTGCCGAAGAAAGGAGGGTAATGTTTTTCGAGACTATGTATGTATGTATGTATGTATGTATGTATGTATGTATGTATGTATGTATGTATGTATGTATGTATGTATGTATGTATGTATGTATGTATGTATGTATGTATGTATGTCCATTTCTTTGTCACGGCCTACAGCCTAAACGGTTTGACGGATTTTGACGTGCGAGGTATCATTCGATTCGTAGTAATTGTGTGAGTGACACTAAAGATAGATTTTATACTTCATTATTATTCGGGCAGCTATATGTAAATAACTAAAAAGTATAAAATAAAAAAAAAAAAATTAAAAGATTCAAAAACCCGACTGCCTAAAAACTGAAAAAAACAAGCACTTAGATTGATGTCCGGTGGTCTAGAAACATAACAACTGAACAGTCGGGATCCATTGAAAAATTAGATTGGCTGTCGAATAATGGATCCCGACTGTTCAGTTGTTATGTTTCTAGACCACCGGACATCAATCTAAGTGCTTGTTTTTTTCTTTTCAGTTTTTAGGCAGTCGGGTTTTTGAATCTTTTAATTTATTTTTTTTATTTGTCATTCATCTTTTAATTTACATCGTGGGCTATTTATTTTTTATTCCCGCTTGGTGTCTAAATTGACAATAGTTTGTGACCCCCATTTAATACTATGTGAACATTTTATATATTCATGGTAATACATGGTTTTAGTAAATATTCCGAAAAACAAATTCCCTTGCCTAAAAGAGGTAGGACACGGACGGTATCTCCCGTCCGAAATGAGCTGTTCGACTGGGGAAGTACCTCCGCTCTACAGAAGACCGCGGCCATAATAACCATTGTGTTGTGTTCTCGCCGGTAAGCAGGGTAGCCAAAGCTAGCTGTACCCCTAAATGATACCCCTTATGATGTCAGAACATAATTCTTCAATTTGTATTCTTCTCCTTCATTTATAAAAATATTACCTATGTTTACTATAAATCATAAAAAAAATAAATCCATTTTTCTTTTGTTCCTCAGAAAGGCGTTTTACAAGATATGATAATTATCGATTATCAGATGATTCACTACGGTTGTCCGCTGTTTGATTTTTTCTATTTGATTTTCACTGGCACCGGTCGCAAGTTCCGGAAAGCGCATTTGTCACACTTAAAAGAACTCTATTACGAGACCTTAAGAACTACTTTGAGATATTTCGACCTTGATGTAGAAGTCGTGTATCCTAAGGAAGAATTTGATAAGGTGTATAAAGAAAAGTTTCACTTTGGTCTGATGTGTGGGTTGATATATATGCCTTTGGTTTTAGCAGCGCAAAAGGACCTACCAGATTTCACTACAACTGAGCTGCAATTTAGTTGTGATAATATTATTAATGATCGCCTTAACGATCTGTGGGAGGATTTTGTAGAATGGGGTTATATTTAACAAGTATCTCGAGTTACAATACTTTGGTTAAGTTTAGTCAGAGCAGATTTGAGGTGGACACTATTTACGGGAAAATGGTTATTATTTTTAATAGTTATACTTTACTTACAAGTGTTTTTATATAAATATTGTGTAGATTCTGTAGTACGTAAGCTGATTGTATTTTTTCTTGTTGCCACTGAAATATTTTATAATAATTCGTTAATTTAAGACGCAGTGCCAAGCAGCTATATATAGCTTGTGGCCGCAATCTCAGCATTGAATGAGTCTTATACAGGGTTATTTGTAATTAACTAGCATCCTCGCAGGGGTAGATAGCTGACATCATAATTGACCATTTTTGTTCTACGACTTTTTATAATTCGTTAAATTTTATTTTCATACATACATAAATATTAGTTTAGTTTTGCGTCTAAAAGTTATTAACTCTACCGACGAGTTTGTTTACCTAATTTTTACGATGCGCGTAAACTACGGCGGCGGCGCACGTAGAGTTAATAACTTTTAGACGCAAAACTAAACTAATATTTATGTATGTATGAAAATAAAATTTAACGAATTATAAAAAGTCGTAGAACAAAAATGGTCAATTATGATGTCAGCTATCTACCCCTGCGAGGATGCTAGTTAATTACAAATAACCCTGTATAGTAAGCGGTAAGTTTTGTTTCACAAAAACAAATGGGAAATAAAAGATGCGAAATTTTATTCTCTACAATATTAGTCTTTTTATTTTTGCCCTAAAGCACACAGTTGCTGAGATGTTGGACAAAACCAAAGGCGTTTCCTATGGTTCAGGCACATTTTGGTTGTTACAAGATACGCCTGAATCACCACTGGAATCTGTCAGCAATTTTGTGTTTTCATATAACATAATTTTTATACCGGTCACTTCAATATGACTTCACCTCGCCTGATGGTAAGCTAAACATAAAATATCTAGAATGGGGGTTACCATTACAAACATTAATATAATGGTGGCCCCAGTTTAACGGCTGTAGGTGATCCTAAACAATATAAAACCAAAAATGGAATTGGTAAGATTATGCAAAGTTAAATTCTATTTTTACTGATAGCAACCCATTTATGTCCCACTGCTAGGCACCTTTGGGTTTGGACCTTAATCCACACATGCTGGCCAATGCGGGTTGATGGATCGGACATGTCCTTAGATTTTCTTCTAGGACATGTGGGTTTCCTCACGATGTTTTTCCATCACCGTCAGCAGATGGTAGGTAAATCATGTGATTAGCACATAATATATATATTCCTGATTAATAGACCTGGTAAAGGTCGCGGGAAACCGCTGGATGCGAAAAGCGCAGAACCGGTCGTCGTGGAGATCATTGGGGGAGGCCTTTGTCCAGCAGTGGACGTCTTTCGGCTGAGATGATGATGATGATGATATACATTCCACAAAGGTACAATACAAATACAAAATTCATATTGGTACTGTCCGGCCGGATTCGAACTCGATACCTCTGAAAAAAGGCCGCGTCCTTATCCATTCAGATACCATCGCTTATCGCATTTTTACTGGTCTAAACATAATGCTGGTTTTGTATATATTAATATTATGAAGAGGAAAAGTTTGTGTGTTTGTATATTTGTTGAATTGTAAGGGGTAATCTCGGGATCTACTGAACCGATTTTAAAAATTATTTCACCAATGGAAAGCCACGTCATTCGTGAGTATCATAAGCTATATATTTTATTGGAAAACTGGAATTTATACCCGGGCGAAGCTGGGTCCCGGGTCGCTAGTGTATAATATTTTAGTTTATTACATAAGTATTCACGTTTTATACTTTTATCAACTACTCGTACACCATTTTATTTTAAGTATACCTATACTTAATAAGTTTAATGTTTCAATTGTCATGCCTCTAAGGAACCTTCAAAAATATTCGTGATGTTTCTGTCATAATGTTATTTATAAAAAACTAGCTTTCGCCCGCGGCTTCACCCGTGTGGAAGTCGGTATCGCCACCAATGAAATGTCTCTCCACTCCACTCTCCACTCCACTCTCCACTCCACTCTACACTCCACTCTCCACTTCACTCCTCTTCACTCCACTCTCCACACCTTTACCTTTAGCTTACCATCAGGCGAGGGACAGTCATGTTGACATGTCTACCTTTAAAAAAGTATTCTATGTCCATCTCCTGGTTCTAAGCTACGTCCCTGCTAATTTTCAGCAAAATCGGTTCAGCCGTTCTTGAGTTATAAATAATAGTGTAACTAACACGACTTTCTATTATATACTCGTATACTAGCTGTTGCCTGCGGCTCCGCCCGCGTGGATGTCGAAATCCGTTTCAAAAACTATCCTATCTCTCAAGTTGGATCGAACGGCACATGGTGTGCGAATTTTATTAAAATCGGTTAAGTGGTTTAGGAGTCCATTGAGGACAAACATTGTGACACGAGATTTATATATATTAAGATAAGATAGGTAGATGTTTCGAGCGAAGATAAATAAATGAATGCGGAATGTTAAACCGTTTATTGAAATGGAGTTTTACAATATTACACGCATTAATTAGTCTCAGCTGTCTTTTTTTGGAGATCAGGCGATGTTAATGTTTTATTGTTTTATGTGTGGAAGCCTCCATGGGTATCAGGTCTACGGCTAGGTATTGCTATCAAAAAATCAAATCAATTTTTAACCGAGTTCAAAAAGGGAGGAGGTTCTCAATTCGTACGCTATTTTTTTGTAAGTAGGTATGTTACGCGATAGCGGCGCCAATTATGGTTGGATTTTGAAAAAAAAAATTGTTTTAAAGAGGCTACTTCGGAGGTGGTCCCATATCCAGGGTATCAGGATCTGTAATGGGATCTTGGGAAAATCGAGGGGAAATCATCAAATTTACGGCAGAAAGCTTTTATTGATGCCTTTGTACATAATAAACCTCATAAATAAGTACTTTTCTATTTCTGTACCTACACTTCTTACAAAGTAAATAATATTAGTTTGTGAAGTCGGTTTTTTAAACGTTGTTATAATTATTACTTTATTACCTACTCTTAATAAATAAACATTCTTGGAAAATGTTATTTCATAATTAATTTAGAAGAAATATTTCGAAAAACGTTCATATTGAATGCTAGTAGACCACCTTGCTTTACTTGACAAATATTTGTAATAAGTATCCTATAATTCGACTGCAGTGCCCCCTACCGGGTCTAATTAAGAATGTAAACATTCCGGAGTCCTACTTAAACATAACCACGAAATTTTCACCAACTTTAATATTGAGTTTTATACCTTTAGTCACGATTCGTATAACATTGTATCGAGGAAAAATATACCGGTTCCTATCAGGTGGGCCGTGTGCTTGTCTGCCACCTAAGTCTTTACCTTTAGCTTACCATCAGGGGAGGTGAAGTCATATTGACGTGACCGACATAAAAAATAACAATAAAATAAAACCTCAACTACAACTACAATTTGTTATAATACCAAATAGTTATCACACCTAGCACACTAGCGGATCATACAGACGATGTTCTGCCCGACTGCAGCCATCTGCCGGGCTGATTTGTGACCAAACCCAAACCATCCAGGGCGCCACCCAAACGCATACAAAAAAAATCATTCGAATCAGTCCAGCCGTTTAGGAGGAGTTCACTGCCCACACAGGTACAGAAGAATTGTATATAATAAAGATAGTAACAACTAGTGAATAAAAAAAAAAGTATTATATAGCAGCTATAAGATTAGAAGAGAGTGCCTCTAGCCGAAGTGTTCCGTAAATTACCGAACAGACCCCGATAAGCGACTTGCAGTCAGTGATGCCAGTTCCGCGATTTTCTCCCTAAAATTAAAAAAAATAAATATTATATAATAAAATAATAAATTTTTTGTTGTTATTTTACAGCTGTTTGCTCGCCACTTACTATATCAGCGATATTCAGTTCATACTACACGTTCGCTATAAGTTGAGACCTGACCGCTACACGTCACCGGCACGTGTTTGTACAGCGCACAAAAAAATATCGTGAACAAGCTTCTGCCTGAGTCCGATGCCCGAGAGTTACCTACCTGTCTACCTATTTTTTTGCGAACAGTACATCACGGGCGACTGAGGGGCAGTGCATGAGGAAGTAGGCGGAGAGCCCAGGTCTCAACTTATAGCGCACGCGTTATAGGCATAAAACGTTTTGCCGATATATTTATAAAGCGAACAGCTAGGTATGGAGTAGAATTTCCTGCCTGGGTCTGTTTCTGCAAAGCTATAAACCAACGAATATTGATGTTCAACTAATATTAAAATTTTTAATGTGAAAAAAAAAATCCACAAATAGATCTTTAAATAGATTCATTATTAGACCCCATCGTCATAAGTGACGATGGGGTCTAATAACTACCACTACATCAATAAAATAAGTGAAACAAAAAATTAAAACATTATATTTTCACTAGATGGTGCTGTACCTAATATCCATAAGTGAAAAAATATTATTAAAATAATTTATGAAAAATATTTTTACAAACTTTTTTTATTCAGTGAATTTTCCAATTAATTTTGACTTTTGCTTTAGGTAAATATGTGTTTTTATTAATTGGCAACACTGTTTGTACCTACTGGGAAAACATAAACACATTCGTCAGTGACTCACGTCGCACCTCGCGTCGTGTCGTGTTGTTTCGAGTAGTTCTGTATTATTACACAATATTTTATCATTTTATCATTCTCGGTGTGTTGTATTATATTATTATCTATAAGAAGATACGCCGTGTGCTGTGAAGGTTATTCTGATTTAATCTATGCTGTTTTTATTTGATTGTGAATTCGACAATTAGTCTAAAAATGGAGGAACAACAACAAGAAATCGATAATAAACATTTGTCGAAAAAATTACCGCAGAATTTAGAAGACTCAATAGTGAAGATAGCTAAAAATCAAGGATTTCTGGACTACGAAATAGTTGTCAAAAAATTATCAACAGATGGCGGTAGTTACATGGGCGTTCTGTATGAAATTGATATAAAAGGCGGCAACAAAGAAATAAATATTTTTGCCAAAAATATTGTTGAAAACTTAGAAATGCCTATATATTCTGTACCGGGCGTATTCAAAACGGAAGCTTGGGTTTATACTGAGCTTTGTAAAATCTTTGCAGAACTTCAAAATGAAGTAAACATTCCTGATAACGAAAAATTCAAAATGGCTTATGGCTTTGATGCGTGTAATCCAAAATCTATAATCCTTGAACACTTGGGGAAAAGAGGATTTAAATTGTATAACAGAATGGAGATTTATTCTTTGCAGTATGCAGAAAAATGTATAAAAGAGCTTGCTAAGTTCCACGGTTTGTCGTTCGTGATACAAGATAAAAGTCCAGAGTATTTTGTTCAAGAAATTTTGACTAAAAAGCAACCGTATAATTTCTGCGAGGAATGGTATGCATATGTTAAAAATATGGCTGATTTTTCAATCAACTGCCTGACTCCAGAAGTCAAAGAGGCTGTACAAGAGAAATTACTGAATAAGGCTGCCGAGTATCCTAAATATATGACAGATGACACAGGTGTTCACACTCTCTGTCATGGAGATTATAAGCTTAATAATGTCATGGCTAAAGAACTTGTAAGTTAATTTTTAATATAACATAAACTCACGCCTATATCCCCGAAGGGGTAGGCAGAGGTGCTAGCACCCACATTTCGCCAGTTTATGTTTAGGTCCTAATGTAATAGTAATACCTATATATAATTCTTAATTTACAAAAAAATCTAATAGGTATATTATTTTACTCAATAAGGTCTTCTCCTCTTCTCTCGTTTCGATGTTGCCATCATGGTGTAGTAATTGGCTTTACAGCAATGCCGTTACTTATGGAGAAGGCCCGAGTATAGGTATCGCTCTTCGAGAAGGCTCTCTCTCCCCACATAGGTTACAGAGTAACATAATTTGAATTTCGTGATTAGATAATGCCTCCAAATTAATAACCAGATTTACAATGGTGGAAAGAATATTATGGCTATCACGATCACTCTTTTTTAAACGCCCTCGCTTGACCGCTTTTTTTTTAATTACACTATTAAATATAGGTTATATAGGTTTCTAAATCATAATATTTCTCTGAAGGTATATTTTATAATATTCTAGACATGAATTACACCAATAGTGCTATATTTTTGGACCTTACATAATGTGGAGAAAACTTATTGCCTTTTATACGTAAACGGGACTTAACGCGATACACGTTAAAGGTATATACATACCTTTGGATTTATTGGGTGTAACCTGGTCGAAACGTCAGGCATCCAAAGGTATGTATATACCTTTAACGTGTATCGCGTTAAGTCCCGTTTACGTATAATAAGTTATGGAACGCGAAAGTTTAAAAGTTAATTATTGCCTTTTATCGGTCACGTTTTTAGTCTTCGTACCTACTGCTACTGAAAGATTTTTCAAATAAAAAAGTTCAAGAATCCTTTTTATAACAAAGGATCGCACGAAACATATGCGCTAAACTTTGCCGAAGGTTCATATTAGACAGAAAGATATATATTTTACTTACTATACAATTTCGACTTGTTATTTATTACTTTTTTTATAGTCGATAGGCTCGCGTTTGACCACAATCTCACTCGATGATAAGTAATGATAACACCTGATGATGGAGCACGCTTGCCTAGAAGCAACCTATTCTCTCTTGACTTAAAGATTTCCAGATTGTAGCTTCCTAGAAACAGACTCAGGCAGAGCATTCCACTCCTTGGCAGTACGCAATTTTTTTATACTACGTAGCTGGCAGACAAGCACACAGCCCATCTGATGGGAAGCGGTCACCGTGGCCTATGAACGTAGGCAACACTAAGGGTGTTACACACGCGCTGCCTATCCTGGGAAGGGGCGGGGAGGCTAGGAAGGGGTGGGGGGAGGAGGGGTACAGTGCGCTCTGGTTACTCTACTTGCCGGCGGGAACACAACACGATGGTTATTATGCTGCAGTGTTCTGTAGGCCGGAGGTACTACCCCAGTCGGACAGCTCATTTCGGACGGGAGATACCGTCGTGTCGTACCTCCTCAAAAAACGATTCATGAACGTTACTTAAACCTTCTAAATGATTCTTGTGTTTTTTTTTTAGAATGGAGAAATCACTGAGATAATACCGATAGACTATCAAATCCTGCACTATGGATGTCCAATATTGGATTTCGTTTACTTCATTTTCCATGGAACAGACCAGGAATTCAGAAAAAACCACCTTTCACACCTCAAGGACCTATATTTTGGAACTATGGAAGCCTTTCTCCAGAAGTTCGGCATTAATATCGAAAAATATTTTCCTCGGAGCGAATTCGAAAGTGTGTACAAGAAGAAATTGGATTTCGGGCTTATGGTTAACATATTTTATGCGCCATTTTTATTCGCTCTCGAGGATGAAGCGCCTGACGTGACTACGCAAGAATTATCTACATTGAAATTTAAAGTAGACAGCCGATTCACACAGCGATTCAGAGAAATCGTTGACGATTTTATACAATGGGGCTATATCTAAGCAACTGTCTGATTGGATTTTCGAGATTGCACGTGTGCCGCTTGAAATTGTTATTTGATGAAACAAATCAATGATTAGATTAGTTTCTTTCGTGCGTATTAGGATGGAGCTCACAACTATGAAGATTTTTAACAAATATTAACTGAATTAGCCTACGCTAAATTTCAAGTTTCACCCATCAGTGTTCTCCTAATTATATGTAAAAGATAATTAAACGTACTTTTGTTTTTTTTTTCCTTAAACTTGAGCACTAAAATCTTCCTTTTTAGCGTATCATCAGGCGGATACCTTAAGCATACCTTATGTATTATCTAATATATTTAAAGAGGAACGGACTTGGAACTTTGATATCGCCATTGGTCATAATGACCATTGGTTGTGGAGGTCAGATGGCAGTCGCTCCACGGAAAATATCGAAGTTCAGCCGCATCACAGTTGGACTGGAAAGCCGACCCCAACTGAGTTGGGAAAAAGGTTCAGAGAATGATGATTTAAAGAGGAACGGACACAGACATGCAGACATTTTTTTTAATTTGTTGTTTTGTATAACTAGGTTTACTAAGAAGCTGATTTTATTATTACAAACAGAAACTTTTAATCCGGAGCTTGAGGTGATGGTTGTCGCAGCACTTGTGGGACCAGTGGGTATTGGCGTAGTCTAAACCAATATATCTGCGCTTTGTCACGCAGTGCTGCGACGACAATCACCTCTTTTTTCATGAGGCCGTCAAGTTGAGAGCCACCATTATGTCACTGTCGGTGTATGTAATGAGGACCCCTTCGTGAGACTTTTTACCCCCTTCCTTACTGAGGCTTACCATCAGGTGAGGTGAAGTAATTTTGTCTTGACCGATATAATTATATAAGAAATAATCATAAAATAATAAAAACATTATCCGGATCCATAGGGCGAAAGGCTTCAGTTTCATTAGGAACGCTAAATGACGTTAAGTGTATGTAGTAACATCACACTGGCAAGGAAACCTTCATTTAAAAAAATAATACCTGAAATACTCAATTATTTTAACAAGATTGTTACACTAAGAGCAGTGTGGGTAGGTATAATATGCTGTATTTAGTTTTATTTTGGAGGCCAAAGTAATTTCATTTTTAATTTAATATGCCTATGCTAACAAGTTCTACTCGAGACAAGATGACATAAAGATTTTAGTCCTTATTATGATTTAATTAATGATAATATATACAACTAGCTGATGCCCGTGGCTCTGCCGCGTAGAGATCAGTAACAGTTTTATTTGTACAAACATCCAAATAATCTTCACATATCTACTTATATTAGCGCCTGTCAAACTGCAACAAGCAATATTCAGTGGAAGGTAGAAATTTTCCAATTTCTAAGTTACCAAGCCCTGGGGGACAAGTGCACTAGGAACTTATACGGGTATAATTTACCCAGCGATGGGGTAAAGTTGACATAAATATTTTGGACATTCCACTTTGTCCCACAAGTGGAACACTTGCTTTTAAAAATGAGTTACCTACTTACTTGCAATGCAATTATTATTCTACTAACCACTATATGAAATTTCTTTTGACGTGACATCAACTTTCGCACACACATAAGTACTATTTAATTGTTCACCCGCCTTCGTGAGATAGAATATCTGTAACCAGACAACTTCTAAATATATTTCCTCTTTTCATAAACGATAAATAGGCTTCATGTTTATCTCTAAGTACAAAGCCCGCCAAAAGTAATCTATTAACCCTCTTTGTCCGAACTGAAAATAATTTTTGCCAAGAATGAAAACATGTTTGTGAAAACAATATAGATTGATGGTATTGTTATCGTAAAATATGAAGATTAAACCTGCTTCTGAATTGAATTATTAATAAGTTATGTCAGATCAAGGCACTCCGGAGATTGGACTTATTAGCGAATTGGCTTCAAGTGCCGTGCGAAGTGATAATTTGGAGTACTTAATACTTGGTAATGTTTGAGAGTAAGTAGGTCAGAGTAAGAATACCCTACCGTGTTAACTGATTGATGTAGTTAAGTAATTTGAAGTTGGATAAGTGTCAGAAGGGCAGGTTACACTTGGAGAGAGATTTCGCCTCGCTTTGCGTATTCTACCGCCTATAAATATGTTCAAATGAATAGTTTGACATGATGCCCACGGCCACGTTCTATCATTGCACCGCTCGAACACTTACAGGCAGAAAATTCATCCTTACGCACTGTGGATATGAGAGGAATTTATACCGCGCACGCTTAGGCTGTGGAATGATTTCCTTGCTGTGGTTTTCCCTAGCGACTACATGGGGTTCTTCAAGATGGCCATTAATTGAAGTTTTTTACAGTGATACATAAGGAAAAAATTGTTAACCATGAAATTAATAAATCTATAGCGTTGAAGAATAAAACTGAGGACAGTCACGATCGGCCCACTTGCTTCTTTCATGATTCCATTTCGTAGCACGGTTCTTGAAATAATTTTGAATTTTGAAAATTTGTAACGATTCGCAGACTAGATTTTTACAAAATATAATATTCATTCTACACATGAGCAAACCTTAAACCACGTGAGTTATGTGATCTTAAAATGAAATCCCGTATCATGGAAATCAATGAATTTCTTGTGTTTGAAGTCGTGTATGGTACAATTTCATTGTAGAGGTACAAAATACTGTTCTAGGAATATGAAATTCATAGTTGCAACGACCGACAACATTTCTAAGTAATGTTGTTAATTCCATTACCCTGGAAACAATATTAATTTGATTATGGAAAACCGATTTGAATGCCCTTATTACCGTTTCTTACCGGAGCAAGAAACTCAGCGGGCTGTTTTTTTGGTCTCTTTACAATAATGTCATGTCTCTCATCCCTACTATACCTTTTTTTTTAATTTTTTTTATCGTGCGGAAATCCCCTTGGATACCACCCCAGTCGGCCATCGGGGGTGGTTATGTCGGGATCGAACCGACTAAAACCGCACGCCGTCTCGGGCCTTAGTAACCGGGGTGTAAGGTTACCCAATGGGCATATCCCTCGCACCCCAGCTGACCCCGGGTCATCTACGGTTTTAAGATGGCCCCCTCGACCGACCGACCATCCCTACCATACCTATAGTAAACTTTGTGCAATGAATAATTTACAAACCTACTTTTTTCTTCCACAGAAAATCCCAAAATGAACGAGTCACCACACACAGTCCAGAAACACCCAAACGAATCAACCTAAAATGTCTTCAACCAACCAACTGATGTCTAAATATAAGAAACAAAACCAATGGCAGACGACAAAGAGAAATCTAAAACAACCGACCAAATTCAAAATGAATCGATACTCAATAAACTTTTTGATGATAATAGTCATCATAGCTTCGTTGCCTTATAGCTCAACTTTGAGCTTACCAAGCGGGGATCCAGCTCCTGGCCGATCTCCAGGGCCACCTATACTTGATAATAAAGAACCAACAGATGATAAAGTAATACCAGATATAATATATGATGATACAACGACCATTGATGATGTGATAGATATAACAACAGTGAGTGATGTTGATGTGAGTGATAAAACGATAGATGTCAGTGATGCTTGTGCCTTCGCGCGAATACCGAGCGATAGTGATGCGATTGTAACTTTAAGTGACGATGATAGTGATGTCAATTTGACGCTGAGCCACCCGGTGTTTGAGACGGATGAACTGGTGCGTGGAGTTGTTTATGATGGTGAGTATTAGATATAAGCATTTATTATACTTTTTATAATTTTTTAGACGGACATGTTTGATTTAATGCCTAAATTGGCGAAAGTATAACACTGCGTTGCGACAACGTATCGCAAATACGACGTCACATAGCAATTGATACAACGTCGTACAGTAATATATTGAATAAAGCATTGCAAAAACGACGTTATGAAGCAATATATTGAATAATGCAACGCAAAATTGATGTCGTACACCAATAGGTACCTACAATGAATAAAGCATCGCAAAAATGGCATCGCTCAGCTATTCATTGCATCGTCGACGTCGATTCTGCAATGTGTTATGCAAAATCGACGTCACACACCAACACGTTGAATAATGCATCGCAAAATTGACGTCGTACGTTCAGTTATTCATTGAATCATCGTTTCGTGACGTCGTTTTTGCAATGCATTACCGCAATGCAGAGTTATGGCTTCACCTATTAAATTGTAGTTACGAATGAAAATATATTTACAATTTATGTACCTACCTAATTCCGGTCACGTTACGTTTTTGACAAATTTCGTCGTTTTTATGATACAGTTAGCAATTAAAACTGCTAAAAAAACCAAAAAGACTGCTAGTCGCTTTGAACCCTAATATTGATTGATATAAATGCAGAAAATGTTATACTTTTCTGAAGACAACTAACTAAATTATAGGTTTTGGACTTCATGTGACTCGGCCGTTTCGTAATTATTCTGAAAGCCGACCCCAAGTGAGTTGGGAAAAGACTCAAAGGATGAAGCTATTTTAGTTGCTCACTGTACCTTACTTACCCAAAACATATTCCTTAATTAGAAAAGGTTGCGTGTCTATTTGTCATGATTCATGAAACACCCCAGGTGTGACGTTAAATGGTGTACTCATTATAATTATTTACGACATGTACTCGTTACTTAAATAGGTGTTTTAATGCTTTCGAATTGTCCATTTATGAAGTATTCTTTCAAAATTTTAGTTATCTGCCTCAACGGAGACTCAAGTATAAAAAACAGAAAAAAACGCCTAATCGTTTTTGAAACCTTCTCTTTTTGATAATCTTCTTTTTATAGTCGATAGGCTCGCGTTCGACCACAATCTCACCAGATGGTAAGTGATGATGTGGTCGACGATGGAGTACCTACGCTTGCCTAAAGGCAACCTATTCACTCTTGACTTAAAGACTCCCTCCCAGGTTATAGCTTTCCGGGTGCAGGCTGGAACCTCCACGCGGTGCACCCGGGCAACGGAGGCGAGCAGCGCCTCTCAATCGCCACGGGAAACGCTGCTGAAATCTGAAATCCGGCCGGGGTGAGAGTGGCCCTCTAGAGGGCTGCTCCGAGGCTCTCCACGTGTCCCTCTGACTAGCAAAGGGCACAGTGGGGAGCGAGCGGGTAGCGAGCTGATTGTCCGCGCGCCGATGGTTGAGTGACAAGACGGCCGCCTGTCACCCTACACCCCACCGTCGGCGAAATGGCGCGATGCTTACCCCAACCCACCTACAGGGGGGTCGAGGGGGCCATCTTAAAACCACCCCCGATGGCCGATGGGGGTGGTATCCATGGGGATTGCCGCACAATAAAAAAAAGGTTATAGCTTTCCAGAAACACAGACTCAGGCCGGGCATTCCACTACTTAGCACTTCTTTGGTAGTCGCTTCGTAAAAAGATGGCTGCTTAAATCACAAAAAGCAACTTAATTAAAAACAACATAAGTGTTTTTTCAACAATTTAATACTTATTTGTTGTTTCATTAGATGTAATTAAAATTTTAGATTCGTTAATTCAATTTTGAAGAGCTCCTTATTCTTTGAAGTTCGAAGTTCAATAACAATTAAATTAAAATGGGATCTCCTTGAAGTTACGTTAAATTCAAAGAAGAAACATTAGATAATGTCAAACTACATCGACACCATAAATTAAAATCGTTACATCACATCGAATAACGCACCCCGTAGGGTTCCCGGTACCAATGTGGCCACATAATGCTGCCAGCGATGCTTTACTGAACAGCGTTGGCCATACTTTGCACGAGGCATAAATTTTTTGGAACCAAAATTATGCATGTTCGCTCGCAGTGATTTCTTTTTTCTTTCAACCTAGCGTTAATCCCAGTCGTATCCAAAGCTTTCACCTCGGAGTCTGGGGTCCGCTTTACCAGTCTTAACTGCGGATTTGGCTGGACCTCGATATCATCCGTGAAGCGACTGCCATCTGACTTTCACAACCCAATGGTGACATTAGGCGATATCGAAGCATTGCAGCTAGACCGTTGTTGTTGGACTTTTTAGGGCTCCAAATTACCCGTAACGACTGCCATAGATGTTTGTATGGCAACCGTGATTGATGGCTTAAGTGCTCTCCGAGGCAGACCAATGCAAATACCCATATTCTTGCATACAAATATTTGCACTGAGTGGGGATCGAACCCGCGCCTCCTGCGCAACGGTCGCGTTTACTACCGCTACGCCACAGAGTTTCCTCATCTTAAAAATATATATTGTCAAATAGTGATTCGAAAGGAAAAAATAACGGCACAGTAAAGCGTGTAAAGGGAGACTACTGAGGTAGGGATTTCAGAGGCTTAGTATGAAGAGGGTCCGGCAGGAATACAATGGGAATACAAACACAAAAGGAATACAAATACAAATAAACATTCGACCCGCGTTGATATCTGCTTAAGGCTTGGTCGTACTTTGATATTGGGAGGTCCCAACTCGCTCGATCGAGTGATTTACTCGTGAGTTAGTTGATGGATGAGTCGCCGTCATAACCTCACATTTGACAAACGTTCACATTTATAATATTAGCAGGCGGGATATTATAATCCACCTGTTAATATTCTCATAACCTTGAGGCAATCGCGAATGAATGATTGATAAAGTTTCAAGGAGATAGGACACGACGGTATCTCCCGTCCGAAATGAGCTGTCCGACTGGAGTAGTACCTCCGCCCTACAGAACACCGCAGCCATAATAACCATCGTGTTGTGTTCCCGCCGGTAAGTAGGGTAGCCAGATCTCACTGTACCCCTCATCCCCAATCCCTTCCTAGCCTCCCCGCCCCTCCCAGCCCCCCCCCCCCTTCCCAGGCAGCTCGGCTCTTAGGCAGCGCGTGTGTGATACCCTTAGTGTTGCACACGTTCATAGGCCACGGTAATCGCTTCCCATTAGGTGGGCCGTGTGCTAAACCAAAAAAAACAATAAAACGATATTTCATTTTCTTATAGAACCAAGCGGTTCGGTGCCCCTTTTACTAACACGGAATTCTTTACCAGCTCACGTGTTTTCTTCGTCTTACAGTCCCGAGTCTGAGGGCTGCCATTACAGCACTATTGGTATTTGTAAAGGTGACTTCCATTCCCGACTTTACTTTTGCTTACCATCAGGCGAGGTAAAGTCATATTGACGTGACAGATATAAAAAAAAAACTAGTAATATATAAAAAAACAAGCAACCTTCACCCTTGGTCTATATTTAACTTTGATAATCGCATTTGCGCGTCAGCTTAATCTATGCAAATTATATAATCTGCGTGCAAATTATAATTTACTGGCGGAATAATTGGGTTAGTTAATTCAAGCATAGAACGTACCGGCTAAATATTCCACGGCGGGAACATCAAATAGCTTAGTTATTGATTCAGTGGCTCAGTAACAACGTTCACCTAAGTAATGTAGGTTATCTATTTATTTATTTTTTGGATCAGTAAGGATATATCCCTACCTGATCCGCTACGCGCCTTCCTGCTACGAGATGACTACGCAGAAGGAGGCTACGAGATGACGTCATCGGAGAAGGAGGTGATCGCGGTGAAATTCCTATCTTTTTTTATACTACGTAGGTGGCAGACAAGCACATGGCCTACCTGATGGGAAGCGGTCTGTGGCATCTGATGATAGCTGCTAGCGAGACGTCTTATGACCTTCGCGTTTTGTTGACCCGGTTTTGCGGTTTCCGGAAAAGTATTTTTATATTTAGGATAAAGTTATCCGTCTTAAAAAAGGCAAGTCGGTTCTATTTTTGTATAAAAAAGTTGTATTCTTCTATTTATTCCCAAAAATAATGAACAGAAATAATAATATATTTCTTTATCAAATTTTGATGGTGAATGGTATGGTGATTGCATTTGAAAAGACCTTTATAGGTCTGACCAATACGTTAATTTTTTTACTTTTTAAACCCTTTTTAAACCATTTCGTGTTGTTTTTCGGCACGATCCGAAGTCCCTTGTCACAAAAACGCTTGGATTAAAATATTACTAAGTATATTAAAGTTAAAGGACAACCAAGACAAATAAACAGTAGGTACACAAACACCCTTCGTTTTTCATCGAGCAAATATAAATTTATTTTACAAATTCGAATACACTATACAAAATTTTAATCTGCCAACCGCTAACCGTCGAAAATGTCATAACAAAGTATTATGGTATCCAATAAAGTGTATTTTATCTTTATTTTTATCCAAGGTAATAAAAATATTGTATGGATAAATTGTTTTACAAAAACTAGACAATGTATGTAAATAGGTGATGTAGGTATATAAAATTAACATACAAAAAATATTCTCAAAATTCGTGGCGTTCGCTTTTCAAAATAAAATTTTAAAGTTAGGTAGTCCTTCGGTGCTTGGTGGCAAAGATAAAAAAAGGCTTTTAGCGTTTGAAAATTATAACGATTTCGAATTTTATAGAGGATTAACGATCCATAGAGTAAAATACTTCGAACGAATCCAACAATACACTTCATAAAAGTGGTAGGTAGGTATGTCTTTAACTATTAAATCTGAAAAAAAAAAATTCTTAAGTTTACTGATTAAACTTTTTTTTTAATAATACTTCTTTTACAATATTTTCTTTCAGGCCAAACCACTCTCGTATAACCGGTCATACTTCACACGTATGAAGGATCGGATCATCAACCATCGATTCCGTTTAAATATTGTAGGGTAATTAGAATTAAGTAATCTCATTATTAGAATTCATTGAAAACAGTTTTATTTCAATATTCAATATTTTGTATATTTTTTTCACAGAGTCATATCCATAAAGTTCTAAAAAAATAAAATCTGTTTGAAACGGTTTGAAACGTGAAATGAGAATTTAATTTGACAGCCTTTATTTTTCGTTTTTTCTTTTTTCCCTCGACGTCTTGGCACTGAGAGACGGCGGCGTAGAGTGCCTATCAATATTTCTATTAAAGATGTATCGGTGAAAATCCTAAAAGCTGTCATTTTTTATTTTCGTGAACCGTTTTAATAGTTTTGTTGGAAACATTATATTTTATTTAGCCTTTTTATTTAAAGATCGGAGTGAATAATATTAATATACTAATATACGAGTTGATAATATATGATTGTATGTATTATTATAACTAATTAATAGTAACGAACTATGGACAAATAGTAGGTAGGTAAGTACTCAGTCGGAAATATTTTTTTAGTTATTCATATCATTATTTTATATTTAAATAGAACTTTCAGGTATACAGGTTTATACACAGATTATTGTCTCCCCGAGACCATGGCTGCTGAAAAGCACCCAAAACATTGAGCTCATTTAAACAATAATACCAAATAAATCGTGATAGAATCCCTTAAAAATGGTATTATTTCAAAGACAACATGAACTTTAAAAAAAATTAATAAGAGATGATTAGATATAAACTGGAATCATTTAAAAAAAACTGTCTATGGTACATTATGAAAATATTACTTATCGATCTAGGTATATTTGGCGCCAAACATACGCCATTTTCATTTTATTAAATTTTAATATTGTTCTTGCTTAATCAAAGGGTAATTTAAAATTGATTTAACCGTTTAGTGTTTACCTACGAGAAAACAGATGAAAATGTAAAAATACTGGTCAAATACCTACTTAACCCTCCATTTACGAGTTCACCACAGTTGATTTATTAATTGCCAAGCGATCAAACCAATGACAAATTTGTTCCCTCTTTAGCTAAGTAGGTAACCACGAACCATTAATTTTGCCGACAGGCCCCTGTTATTATCAGGACATGTTCAAACTTGTTACACGGCTCGGTGTAAACGGCACTTGATTAAATTTACGAAGTCAAGCACAAACTTGAAAGTTACGAAGTTAAATATGTTTGATCATTTTTGGAACAAAGCAAATTGTGATCTGTTGTTGATCACTTTTTGTTTACTTTGCCGTTCTGTTTGGTTGTAAAGCTATGTTTCCTTATATTTTATAGCTTTGTGTTTTATAGAGGGTGCCATGGGGTTCTACCAAGATCTTTGGGACTTAAGTTACGGGTATTAAGGCAATTGTTGTAAATAGGCAAAAAAAAAACAGCCCGCTGAATTTTTTTGCCGGAGTCTTCTCAGGTCTGGGCCGGGTTTCGAACCGGTGGTAAATTTGCTTCTAGTTTAAAATAATTTTGATTTCGTGTGGGTAAAACCATGTATCGCAGCTAGTATACCTACATATATCTTTGAAGGTAAGAAACAATACCTACGCTAAGCAAATACGACCACGTAACAATGGCCGATTGAAATGTAATATATAATAATAATTATTAATCAAATTCATCTCATTCTCCAACATTTCAGTTCGCCTTAATTAATTATTACATAGGTACGGTAGCTGAATTAATTAAAACCTTAATACAGTATTCATAAGGTTTAAAATTGAGGTTGTGAGTGTGAGTAATAATTTATCATTACCTCTGTCAAAATATGACCAAGTTTACGAAAATTATGGCAAGGTCACGAAATAGGTACATAATTATATTATGAAGATCGTTGTTACACAAATCCTTTGTGATTGGATTTGTGTGAAAACGCATTACGTAGTGACTATTTATCACAGGGTTCGAATCCTGGCTGTTACACTACCGACTATTATAATAGGTTATAATTGTAAAGTAGCTATTTCCATACATTCGCGTAATTTTAAAAAAAATGTTATGTCGAATGAATGATTCTGAACCACTGATCTGTATTATCTATAAATACAGATCACACAAATTTATTTATTCGGAAATTTTCAATGCACAAACACAGCTACTTTTCAATTTTAAATAGTTTTCGCGGCTCTGCCGCTTGAAATTCTGATCCCGTTCTCGCTTATCATCCTATTCCCGGGATGAAATGTAGCCTATGCTGTATGCTGTATGTGCCATATGTAGGAATAACAATTCCAGACCATAATTACATTCCTCTGTGCCAAATTTCATCCAGATCCTTTCAGTCGTTATCCTGTGAAAGAGTAAAAAACATACCTACATCCATACTCACAAAATTTTGCATTTATCACTAGTCAGATTACTTAATCCATTACGTAAAGTACCTAAATCTCAACCAGGAGACATAAATGTCTTGACATTGTTGTGTTACTGTAAGCAGGCTATTCATTTAGTACTTTTCGCATTAAATCTTGGTCTCCAATTGTGAGAAATTTGTCGCCGGCCCGACCTTGGTGCAGGATTGAAAAGGTTACCCCCGTCACAAAATAGAGGTGCCCTAATTTATTTATCCGACCGCGACAAAACCGAAGAAATAGGGTAATGTGTTTGATGTCTATAGTTATGTTTGACTTGTGAGACAATTCTTATAGAAAATTATATAATATGTTTGAAGTTTTTTTTTTACAATTGGTCATACGTGACGGCCTGGGCCTACGGCGTAACGGTAGTGTATTCGACTGCTACGTGAGGGGGCACGGGTTCGATTCCCGCTCAGTGTAAATATTGATATGAATATGTATATTTTCATTAGTCTGGACGTTTCTATGTATAATATGGTATGCATTTACAAAAAAGTATATACCTAAGTATATACAGATGTTTATCCGCATTTTAGAACCCATAAAACAAGTTACTTTGGGTCTAGAGAGTGCTGTATACAAATGTTGTAGAATTATTTGTAGTAGAAAACACTCATTTACATTTATTAAAACTCTGTTGTTTAACGTAACAAACAAACACCTTTTGTTATTATTTCACAATATAATTTACTATATATTTCCTTTCAATTTAGCGTTTTTCGATCCATCACGCCATTGTCTGACACAGACACGAGTCTTTTGAGCGGAGTGCCTGGGGCCTTACTCCGATAAACGAAAATATTCGTATCCGTTGACGTTTTGACCATTTAGCTACCCCGAAAGTGTTTCGTTTCGGATTTCGGATCCGTCTTTGATCGTTTGACATTGAGGTTGTCGATCGTTATCAGTACACCTCCTACTCCCAAAATACATTTGACGTTTTCACTGTCGTTGTTTGACAAATGGTCCGTTTTCGTTCGATCCGAAACGTTCATGTTCGATTTTCAGAGTAAGGCCCCTGTTTTGGCAGCCTGGCTTTGTGCGCGCGGGAAATTTACTGGCCGCCATAATTGAGTCAAGGCGAGGATACATAATGAACTGGAACGTATCAGTTTTGAGAACATCAATTTACGTATAAAACACATTTACATCGTATTTTGAAATCCTTTAAAAAGTATGTGAGGATGGTTGGATGTAGATATGGAAGGATGTAAATTTGTTGTGTCTATATATTGAGATATTTAAAAAAATAGTTGGGTTAGGAAAGAATCTAAACACAAAAATATTGGTTTTAAAATGCTTGTCTGTATGTCTGTTTGTTAACGAGGGATGCTAAAACTACTAAACAGATTTTAGTGCAGTTTTTTTGTTGGAAAAGTCTTGATCAGACTTAAAAGCTGGCGTAAATTTGCTTGATATTGGTTGAGTAGAACCGAAGATATGACCAAGAGTCGATAACTGACTACGGTGACCGTTTCCCATCAGGTGGACAGTGTGTTTGTTTGCCACATTATTGGTATAAAAATACCGTCCTTCGCGCGGGTGTAGCTGCAGATGGAGTAGCTAGTTTGCCTATAATATAATACTTATAACAATCGAATTTCAACATCCAATATTGTACCAGAATATCTATACATATAATAAAATGGTAGGAAAGTCAAAACTGTACATTGAATATTTTTTTAAAAGAATACTTGGGGTGTGATCTACAATCGATACCGAAGCCAAAAATATAGTTTTTAGAATTTTTGTCTGTTTGTCTGTTTGTCTGTTTGTCTGTTTGTCTGTTTGTCTGTTTGTCTGTTTGTCTGTTTGTCTGTATGTATGTCCGGGATAAACTCAAAAAGTACTGCATGGATTTACTTCAAATTTGGCAAGAATATTATTTAGAAGTCGGGTCAACACATAGGCTACTTATTATCACGCTATTACCTACGGGGAACGAGCAGTGAACCTTTATATCTTCAACGCATTCTGTAACAACGTGTATTCTAAAGACGCATATTTGAATGTTGTTATTATGTTCACTATGCTATAAGCTAGCTTCACAATATAAGTAACTTGACCGATAATATATACAATAAAAAACAAACTTAATTTTGCAGTTCGATCCGTAGACCCGATTACTGTACCAACCGCAAATAATAAGTTTGTCGTAGGTTACGTCAATAAAACTGTTGAGAAGTAAATTCTGTACATTGAAATATTTACAAAATAACTATTCGGGGATGATTGGTGATCAATACCAATAGTAAAAATGCAATCAGTTATTTTTTTTGTCTTTCTGTCTGTCTGTCTTATCTGTAATGTGCATGCATGGAAAAAAACTACTGGTGGGATTTTGATCAAACTTGGTACGATTTATAGTTCATACTTCTGGACAAAATAATAAAATAAACCCATTTATGTCCCACGGCTGGGCACAGGTCTCTCCTCTAACGAGAGATTTTTTTTTAATCGTTTAACCGTACCACATACGCTGGCCTAATGGGGTTTGGTGGATCGAACATGTCCTTAATATTTCTTCTAGGACATGTGGGTTTCCTCACGATGTTTTTCCTTCACCGTCAGCAGATGGTAAATCATGTGATTAGCACATATAAATTCCACAAAGTGAAATTCACATTGGTACTGTCCGGCCGGATTCGAATTGAGTAGAGTCCTTATCCATTCAGCTACCATCGCTTACAGGACAACATTTATAGGCTACTTTTTATACAAAGCCGGGGTGCGAGGGAAATACTCTAATATATATATTTTTTTATTGGTAATAGGCTCGCGTTTGACCACGATCTCACCTGTTGGTATATGATGATGTGGTCGACGGTGGAATAGGCCCCCTTTTTTCCGTACGGAAATCCTCACGGATACCCACCCCGCGGCCAGCGGGGCAGGTTATGTCGGACTCTTACCGACTCAAACCGCACGTCGTCTAGGGCCGCACCAGAGCGTTGGCCCCCCTACACCCTGGCGTCAGAAGACCCTAGACGGCGTGCGGTTTTAGTCAGTAAGAGTCCGACATAACCTGCCCCGTTGGCCGCAGGGTAGGTATCCATAAGGATTTCCGCACGGAAAAAAGGCTATTTTTTATACAAGCTGATACCCGCGACTCCACCCGCGTGTCGTTTTAATCTAGGTCATCATTTTTTGGTTATATCTCCAGTTCTACTTAACTAATTACAACCAAACATAGGGTAAATTTTAAGTCTAAGCAAGACCTTTCTAATAAAAAAACCTCATCAAATACGTTATGTAGTTTTTACCATCGCTATTTTGTGTAACCTTACTAATAAAAATAAACCATCAAAAGCCAAAGCTTTTGATGGTTTATTTTTATTAGTAAGGTTTTGGTTTGACGAGTGGAGACCAGTGGAGTGAAGAGTAGAGTGGAAAGTGTAGTGGAGAGTTGTTTTATTAAAATAGACTTGGCGAAACCGACCTCCACGCGGGCGAAGCCGCGGGCGGAAGCTAGTCAAAAATATATGCTTCTCACCAGAAAAATCGAAACACTATAGTTTTTATATCTGAAAACAATACACAAATTATTTATTTTGTGATATTTGGAACATTAGCATTAGAATTTGAAAACCTCAATTATTCACTAATATTACGACATTTGACTTTTATATTTTTTTTATACCACTTAGGTGGCAGACAAGCACACGGCCCACACTGATGGAAAGCGGTTACCGTGGCCTATGGACGCGTGCAACACCAGGGGCGTCACACTCGCGCTGCCGACCCTGCAAAAACCTTCTAATGCCCTTCTTGAAGAACCCCATATTGTAGCCACCAGGGAAAACCTCTGCAGGGAGATCGTTCCACAGCCTAAGCGTGCGCGGAATGAAATTTCTTTCATACCTTACAGTACGCACTGCAGGCGGATGCAACGTGTGGGGATGAATTCCCTGCCTGTGGCGACCGGTGCGATGATAGAAAGTGGCTGTAGGCATCATATTAAATAATTCGTTTGAACACAAACCATTATTATTATATCACTAAATATACACATTTTTTCTTATAATCCTTATAAAATATAAACTTGCAAGGTGTTTCGATTTTTCTAATGAGAAGTGTATATATCCCAAACACGCTTCGATATTCATCCTGTATTAGGCAGGCGACAATACAATCAATTTACGCCATTGTAGCCCGTAGTACAATCGGTCTCATTGTCCTGCGTGATAGATCAGTGGGTCCTGACCCTTGTACCTACCAATGAATGATGAATTGGGCGTTGATTTATTAGGGTGCGCAACTATATTATGGTGTAGAACATCTATTCGTGCCTTCACAGTGTAAAGGAACGTATGTCGTGATAGCAAAAGGTGTGATTGTCATGGTTATAAGACTTATAAGTACATACAAATCACGCCCTTTTTTCCATAGCATTAGGGTAGGCAGAGACAACATCTTTCCAGTTGCTACGATTTTGGCATACGCCTTTCGCTTCTTCAACTCTCATAATTGTTTTCATAATTGCACGTCGGTTCGGCCGGCAAATTAACTTGGATTTGTTATATGAGCGCTTTTGAACACAAAAATATTATTTTGGATTGCTTATCTGTTTGTCTGTTTACAAAGCTACGATCATGATTCATCATGCACGACTCAATGTGAGTCCATCAAAGGAAAACAATTGCAACTCAAAACTCACTCACACATATAGTTTTATTGTATTTATTTATATTGTTATAATTTGCATATAAATCTATTATGCAGCGTTTTCGGCATTTATTCACAGTCAAGGTTTTCATAGTCAATATAGTCATAGTCAAGCCAGTCTTCCTTTATAGTCTTACCCCAGTAAAATAATGGAGACTTTATTAGAGGCTACTATGGAGTTTTGGAATCAACGTTGAAAAACACAATTCACGGTAATATACCACTTTCCCAAAATCTGCAAGTTGTCGAAGATGTTATGTTTAAATCAAAATCCATAGTTTTTACACTTTATAACTACATTTTACACTAATTTTAGAAAATGAAACAATGCCCCGATGTGTATTTTTCCGCGTTGGCGCCAAAACCACCGTCATTTTTATGGTCCTGTCTTTGTCTTTATAAAAAACATGAGCTGTCACATCTGACAGATCTGGGCACTCCAGAGACCTCTCTATCCTCGATCCTTATCTTGTCACTCTTGATTATCTGATGTAAACTTCGATTTATTGATGACACCCAGAGGGCACAAAGATTTACTGAAGTTTTGAAACAAATAATGTTGTAAATCAACTGTAAATTTCGAACGATTGATTGACATAAATTATATTTAAGTAAAGATTAAATAAATAATAAATATTTTTTTATATTTTTGCATTGGTCTGGATACTTCTATGTAGGTCCAATAAATGTAGTTTTTATACCACTTAGGTGGCAGACAAGCATACGGCCCACCTGATGGGAACCGGTCACCGTGGCCTTATGGACGCGTGCAACACCAGTTGTGTTACACTCGTACTGCTGATCTTGGAGGGTGAGGATAGGTTGAGGGGGAAAGGGAGGGGGATTGTGGAAAGGGGTTGAATGAGTTTCTGTGAAACTCTTAAAAAAGTATTTAAGTAGGTGTATCTGCATACTAGAACACATAACACACATTATATAAACTGGGCCTAGAGGGCGCTCTGTAGAAATGTCGTAAAATATTTTACTATTATTCATTTTTGAGACTTTACCTTCCAT
Organism: Lithosia quadra; assembly: GCA_963576445.1. Classification (NCBI taxonomy): domain Eukaryota; kingdom Metazoa; phylum Arthropoda; class Insecta; order Lepidoptera; family Erebidae; genus Lithosia; species Lithosia quadra. Next base: position 1,665,283 of record OY754885.1, on the reverse strand, counting down.
CAGGCGAGGTGAAGTCATAATCACATGACCGTTATTGAAAAACCACCACATTACCATTTTTTCTTTATATTTCGATCAATCATCTCAAAAACCCGTCTCACGTTCCACGCTTCATTAGATACACCCTTCGCATTCACGAATAGTCGATTCATTACAAATACCATAACACGGTCGGGGTCGTTATCAGACCTTGCGGGTCACACTTAAACGGCCCTCGGAAGGGTCGCTCCTAAACCAATTAATAGTTTACACTTCAAAAGGTCAGTTTGTTAAACTATTGTGACGTTTTTATACTACTAAGGTAGCACACAAGCTATCTATCCATCATCCCGGTTCTTTCTTGAGAAGGTTATTTTTTTTAGGACACGTCAATTTGACTTCACCTCGCCTGATGGTAAGCTGAAGGTAAAGTCTCAGGAAAGAGGGTCACTATTACATACACGAGGGTTTTACACGATAAACAATCTTGGAAATGAACTGTTCGCTCAACTTTTCTATGTACCTACTCAAATCAATAACTGTGTAATAGATCCCACCAAAAAAAAAAGGAGAGCCAAGTTCAATTCAAAAATTATGCTTAGCTGTGGCTGTAGGCTTCGCCGCGAAAAGAATGGAGATCTAAATGAGTGCCAATTATTATTATACCACTTAGGTGGCAGGCAAGTGCACGGTTCACCTGATGGGAAGCGGTCGCCGCGCCGTGGCCTATGGACGTGCGTCACACCAGGGGCGTCACACTCGCGCTGCCGACCCTAAATCGAAATTATGTATTTATAGGAACAAAATAACATGTATTAAACTGTATTCTTTGCTTTATTGGAACCTATAACAATTGCAAAATCCTAATAATTACCTATAAAAAATGTAAGATTTTAAAGTACACGGTAGAATCAATTCCATCAAGAACCAAGCGGTTCGGTGCCTCTTTTATTTGCCGCACCATAAAGACTTGGAATTCTTTACCAGCGCATGTGTTTCCTTCCTCCTATAGTCCCGGGGCCTTTAAGCGGGGCGTGAAAAAGCATTTGATGAGGCCGTCAAGCTGAGGGCCGCCACTGTAGCACTACCGGTGTATGTGAAGGTGACCCCAGTCCTGAGACTTTGCCTTTAGCTTACCATCAGGCGAGGTAAAGTCATTTTGACGTGTCCTATATCAAAAAGAAAAAAGTAGGCTAGATTTGACATGGCCAGTTTTTCACATAAAAAAAAATGATTGACAAATTATTTTTTTTTACTTTGTCAATAATTCATACGAGAAATTTTTGCTTCAAGGTTATACCATTTGATAGTTAGCAGGTACCAAAGATACAACATTGTCGCAAGGTTTTCAAATTTACATTACGAAACTACAAAGGTCTCTCGTTCGTGCCGGATCCTGTAAAGGTTATATGGCTCTTTTGATCTGGTTTGCGGAACGGGAAACTTAGGTCGAAGTCATTTTCAATTTCCGCAAACTTCGCCAAGTCAGTTTACGTTCGGTAACGACTGTCGACGTTTGTTGATAATAGCTATACTTCATGGCATAGCGTGGCTTTAAAAAAAGTTGGACGTCTTGGGACGCCTGGTATGTAGGTACCTGGTATTTACCTACCATGTTTCATGCAATAAATGAATTTATTATTATTATTCACTTTATTTTAAATATAGACATATAAATTACATTTTTAAATATATAAAAAAAATACATTTAAAAATATAAAAAATAGTACCCCACCGGCATCGGGTACAGGGACCAAGCTACCGGTGGTTAGGGCTCCAGAGAAAGGAACCTCCTCACAATACGTGCCGTGTCGAGGAGTACTGCCTTCTGCATCAGTCCCTTTACCCAGCCACCCAACGTTTTTTTTTTTTTTTTTTTTTTTATATAGGACACGTCAAAATGACTCCACCTCGCCTGATGATAAGCGAAAGGCAAAGTCTCAGGACTGGGACCACCATCACATGCACCGGTAGTGCTACAGTGGCGGCCCTCAGCTTGACGGCCTCATCAAATGCTTTTTCACGCCCCGCTTAAAGGCCCCGGGACTATAGCAGGAAGGAAACACATGCGCTGGTAAAGAATTCCAAGCCTTTATGGTGCGGCAAATAAAAGAGGCACCGAACCGCTTGGTTCTTGATGGAATTGATGCCACCGTGTGCGGGTGATACCTCAGTCTGGCACGTGTAGTTCTGTGTAGGAAAGGAGAGGGTGGGATTAATTGGAAGAGCTCATCGGAACACTCGCCATGGTATAGACGGTAAAAAACTGCCAAACACGCTATATCTCTACGTAGCTGTAGAGGCTCGAGGGTGTTCGTGATTTCTGGACTCCCAATAATGCGGACTGCACGTCGCTGCAATCTGTCGAGAGCATCTAATAAGTACTGTGCAGAGCCATCCCAGAGATGAGAACAGTATTCCACCCCGGAACGGATTTGTGTCTTGTACAAAAGACACCGCTGTTCCGGCGTGAAAAACCGCGTGAGCCTCTTTAGGTGTTGGTCGAGGCTCTTGGCAATCAGTCCGTGGACTGATACAACTATCGGGACAATGATCGCCGAATCCACATCCCACATGTCAACAACCTCATGAGCTAAATCCAAATACTTAATTTGTTTATCTTTTTCAGCTTTTATGAGGTTCTCGTTATTATTATTATTATTATACAATATGTAATTAACTGCGGGTCTGATCTGGCTTTGAAGAACGGGAAAAAATCGTCATTCCGTTCAAATTCCGTTTTTTGCTTACAACGTTACCTGATAGGTGATTAGATATTCACCTACCAATTAACACTACAAGTAATGAATTCAAACCATTTATATACCTTTTTTTTCGTGCGGAAATCGTCATGGATACGCACCCCGCGGCCAGCGGGGCAGGTTATGTCGGACTCTTACCGACTAAAACCGCACGCCGTCTAGGGTCTTCTGACGCCAGGGTGTAAGGTGGCCCAAAGAGCATTTAAATCTAATCAAATATACACATTTCATATTATCTACTTTAAGATTGATATCACAGCCTTCCTGATATCACACACAGAACTGATGAACTTAACTTAAAAATTTCAACTTCTCATAATTAACCCACTTTAAGGGCCACGGCTAGGGCTTATTAAAGATCTGTGTCTATATTATTACCTAGAAGCAAGTATGTGAAATGTCGTATTTCTTCATTTTGAAAATGATGGATTTCCGTACCCTATTTCACACTCTTAGGAGTGAAAATTCCAAAGCGCGTTCCTTAATAAATAAATCAGATACCATAACTAACATAACGGCATCAAATACCATAACTTCAAGTTTCTAGCTCCAGGTTTTAAGCTCTGTATTACTAATTCATTCAATAATCACAAGTAGGTATGTAATATACATTACATATATACAGAAGATATAAGCAAAGAAAGGAAAAGATTCGGCCAATATTTTTAACGGATAACATCCAAACGGTAATCTTATACCATTTCCATTGTATGCGAGAAACAGCAACAAATAATATAACTGTATAGTTTATTTCCTAGTTCGTACTAATATGGCCTTGACATCCATTTTTTGGAATCACTTCCCATAGAAAATTGTTACGAAATAGTTAGGAAGTAAACATAAAATGTGAAATATACAGAAGTTTAACTTTTAAAAAGTGTACGCTCTACTAACGCACACATAGATATAGATGTTGTATTTCACGAAGGCGGTTTAGCTGTCATTGTAGTAAAACATAAAATACACATTGCTTTTAAAAATGAATTACTTGCAATGAAATTATTGTTCTACTAACTGCTACATGAATTTCTTTTGACGTGACATGAACAGCCCCCGTAGACAAATGTGAAACGTCTAAATCGCTAAGGATCGCTAAGCAAACGAATAGATTAGGTCGACCAATCACATCCAAGTTCGTCGCCGGTGTACGATGCGTGCGCCGCGGCGGAGTCACGAGCTGGAGTGTGATTGGTCGACCTAATCTATTCTATTCTTTACGATTCGATAGCGATTTAGATTTTTGCCACTTGGCTACGGGCACTGTTGCACACACATGTACGCGTATTTATAAGACACAGGTACTACTATTTAATTGTTCACCCGCCTTCGTGGGATAGAATATCTTATACCTATTACTGACATAGATATTACTCAAAAAGATGATAATTCAGGTCTAAGTTAACATCACCTGCAAGTCGGTACCATGTACGAGGCTCTGGCCATCTGGCCCAAAGTTTCTTCTCAGGGTTGGCCAGTCGCCAATTAGAGCAAAGACGGGATTGGCCTTATATAGGGCTACTTGGAGGCATGCTGCGTGTGTTTCTAACAAGTAGAGCGCACAGTAGAGATTAGGCAAACCCAGTGCACCGCACCGGTGCCATGCTCGCCCCTCTTATTTGGAGGACAAAACGGGGACACCATGGTTTCCAAAACCCAAGGCTTCGATCCGGGCCTTCGGTCATCTCGAAGCCTGAGATTAATCTTGAGTCAGCCGGGGTGCAAGGAAAATGCCTCTTAGAACACCTAAGCGAGCGCCGGCGCTTAGCGACCCGAGACGGCGGCGTGCGGTTAAAGTCGGTTCGAAAGAAAAGGCTCTAGTAAAAGCTTCCCTTTCAGGGTTGGCAGTCAGACCATTCAACAGTTTCTCTCGCGACTAATAAGCGTAGGTAAAAAAAACAAAGTACGTACATCGAGCTCTGTGGTGTTGCGGTAGTACACGCGACTGCTACGCAGGGGGCGAGGGTTCAATTCCCGCTCAGTGCAAATATTTGTATGCATGAATATATCTATTTGCATTGGTCTGGGTGTTTCTATGTATAATAAGTATGTATTTACAAAAAAAAAGTATATGAGGATGTTTATCAGCATTCTAGAACCCATAACACAAGCTAGTTAAACTAAGCATACTTTGGGTCTAGATAGCGATGTGTAGAATGTCGTAGAATATTCATTTATTTATTTATTTATACATAATCTTTACTTCTGTAATCTCTATTATTATCTCTATATTCTTTCTTTCTTTCTTTCTTTCTGTTTTGTGGCAATAGTGAGCCATCGCGTGCGATATTTCAGCTCCCGAATTTCCGAGTTGCTAGTCGGTAATTCGATCGCTTCGTGATGAGATTTTCATTCCGACACGCTATACCAAGACATGTAATTCTGTAACTTGTGGTAGATAAATTACGAACCGTAAACATGCGTAAAGGAAATTTAAATGTCTAGATAATACTCCTATAGTCTTAGCCTAGTTCAGAATTGTTCATTGAACATAACCCAAGTATTTTTTTTAAATATCTCCAATGTATGAACAGACACAATCTATCAATCAATCAATTAGCCTGTCGACGTCCACTGCTGGACATAGGCCTCTCCCAATGTGCACCTTAAGTACCACCCGATTGTCCGTCTTCCGCACCCGGTCTATTTCAGCCGCCTTTTTCAGGTCGTTCGACCAACGTGCTGGGGGACTTCCTACCCTCCGTTTGCCGATTCGCGGTCTCCACTCTAAGACTTGTTTGCTCCACCGGCCATCAGTCCTACGGCAGTGATGTGACCAGCTCATTGCTACTTTAGCTTGCTTATTCTGCGAGATATGTCGGTGACTTTAGTTTTTTGTCGAATGACCTCATTTCGTATTTTATCCAACAACAGCATAGCTCGCTCCATAGCCCGCTACGCGACTAGCCCCATCGATTCATGATCATAATATAACAATACAAGAGCATTTAAATACATTGTAGCCCCAATATAATGCTTAACAACCATACCTAAACCTGACAAGCAATTCCCATTATAACTAGACCTTCAAAACATTGAACCGACAAACGTTTACAATCAAGTATTCATTGTGAAGGAGTTCAAGTTATATGGACAATAGTCACATGTGTAATTTTCCGTAATAATGCTTGCGTTAGATTAATATTTAGCTTGTGATCGAACTATGTTCATTATTCGGCTTTATCCGAACCAATGGACTTGAAATACTCATTGTTTCTAATAAACCGGTTAGAACAATGATTTATATGTCGGCTAATACGGACTGTTAAACGCAGAATGGCCTTCAGAAATTTGCTAAACATTTTTTCTTCGTCTATGGTATCGATGGCGTTTCTGCCCCCATTGACAAGTGTAAAAAGATTAAATCGCAAACGATCCCTAAGGAAACGAATAGATTAGGTCGACCAATCGAGAATCACGAGCTGGAATGTGATTACTCGACCTAATCTATTCGTTTCCTTAGCGGTCGTTTGCGATTTAGACTTTTGACACTTGTCTACGGGGGCAGCTCTCAGATTTTGATCTGCTATCTGCTACATATTTGATTTTTAATGCCATTTTTAGGATCTTAACAAATGGAAAGATAATATCTCTGCCTATCTCAATGGGAATAAAGCTTAACAATGGTATTATTTTTGTAGTAATAAAGAAACCAACAATTCAGTAATGGCTTCTCGCTCTGAACAGATCGCAATACCAATTAGATTTACTCATCAAAAAACTTGGCCGAGATTCCGAAAGAAACTTGGCAAGGATCGATGGAGAGGCAATCTAATTTAGGGCCTATTCACACTGGTGAAATATTGTCTTGGTTTGTTGACTAGGTAAGAATGCCACTGATGTTAGCCTCGATAGAATATTTATCAAAAAACTAGTCGTCAAATTTTATAAAAACGTCGTGTCACGTTTTTTTGAATAATTAAGTATGTCCGGTTGTACTCACCATGATTGTGATGAAATATGCGTAAAATTTTGCCTTTCTAATAAAAAAACGCATCAAAATTCGTTCAGCCCCCGTAGTCAACTTTTACAGCGTAAATCGCTACGGAAAGGAATAGATTAGGTCGACCAATCACATCTAAGCACGTCGACGGCATACGATAAGCGCGCCGCGGCGGAATCACGAGCTGGAGTGTGATTGGTCGAAATAATCTATTCTATTCCTTAGCGATTTAGACTTTTTACACTTGTCTACGGGCCCAGTACGTAAAAAATACTGTTTTCATATAATTTGCCGGGCAATTCTAACTTTTTGCTAGCTTAGTACATAGATGGAGGTCTCTGAAGTCGAAAAATGCAATAAACCTCGTTTTTAAAATACCAATTTATACCTATATTTATAATAACCGCGGTAGCCTAGTGGTAGTGGTAATGGACTGCTGATACGAGGTCTCGGGTTCGATCCCAGGTTCACCATGGCACACACCAATGACTTTTCGATGCTTTTCGAAGTTATGTGTGTATTTATCGCAGGTTTATAAGTGCCCGGTTAATGGCAATAGGCTCGCCACCTATTACATTGGGACCTAAAAACATAAACTGGCGAAATGTGGGTGCTAGCACCTCTGCCTACCCCTTCGGGGATATAGGCGTAAGCTTATGTTATATGTATGTTATGTATAAAATACGTCAGATACTAGGTTTTTAAATTGGTCAGCCGTTATTACCCTATTTGTCTACACATCTTTTATCCTGCCCTTAATCAGCTTGTATGACACCCATGGGTATGATAGAAAGCGGTAGGGTCATATTTTACTATGCAAGGACATTTTATAAAGGCGAAAGCTCACGTAACATACGAAATAACGGTATAAACAAACATATTTATTTATTTTATAGGATATGTATAAATGAGCAGTCCGACTGGGGTAGTACCTCCGCCCTACAGAAGACCGCGGCCATAATAAGCATTGTGTTGTGTTCCCGCCGGTAAGTAGGGTAACCAGAGCTTACTATACCCCTCCTGCCTCACCTCTTCCTAGTCTCCCCACCTATTCCTAGCCCTCCTCCCTTCGTTTCAGGGTAGGCAGCGCGCGTGTGACAACTTTAGTGTTGCACACGTCCATAGGCCACGGTGACCGCTTCCCATCAGGTGGCCCGTGTGCTTGTCTGCCACCTACGCGGTATAAAAAAAGGTAGCCACAAAAACACTTTATTACACAAATAAATCATACATTAAAATCATTCTTTGGCTTTCCATTCTCTAACGACATTACCGCAAGAGGCTCTCGATCCAATCACAAATCACGGTCGTAATGAATTGCGGACTGCTCTTGATTTAGCCGAACCATTAACCTGCTGATAATTACACCAGAATTTACTGAACAGTCTATTTTACCTGCCTATATTGATCATTAAGTCGGATACTATTTTTCAAAAGGGCTTGGATGGCCAAATCCGAAACTATAAGGAATAGCGAAAAATGCTCAAAGGAGTCACGAGCCCGATTTTGATGAAACTTAAAACCTCATCATTAGATTTTTCTAAAACCAATAGTCCTAGCTAGGAATCGAACCTGTTGATTTAAAAAAAAAACATCAAAGGCCCCGGGACTATAGGAAGAAGGAAACACACGCGCTGGTAAGGAATTCCAAGTCTTTATGGTGCGGCATATAAAAGAGGCACGAAGAGAGAATTTCGAATATCTAGCACGTATCCAGGTTGCTCAGTTGATCAAAGTATTTTCCCTGTAAGGGACTGGTGGTGGGATCAATTCCCAAACTAATTACCGAACAAAAACAGTAACTAAGTTGTTCCATTATATTCTAAGACTTTTATGTCCGCTTATTACGACGTGTTTGTCACATCTCATAGATGTTACTATAACCGGATCTAACTGTAGATAAATATAGCAATAACAATAATATCCAGCAATTCTGGAAATTGCGTCTGGAGTCGCCGAAGCCTCAACAATATCATTACATAACAGGAAACCAGCATTAGCCAGACGTCAATAAACTTAACGTTTGTGGTAAAGTTACGCGACAGGAAATTAGTTCGCAATACGTTCGAGAATGTATTGTATTCTATATAACAATGTTTCGCTAAGAAGGTGGTATGGGTACCTAAAATAAATGAATATTGAGTGAATGTGTATATGGTATAAGATATTCTATCTCACGAAGGCGGGTGAACAATTAAATAGTACCTGTGTCTTGTAAATACGCGTACCTACATTTGTGTGTGCGAAATTTCATGTCACGTCAAAAGAAATTTATGTAGCAGTTAGTAGAACAATAATTGCATTGCAAGTAATTTATTTTTAAAAGTAATGTGTATATATATGTTTTACTACAATGACAGCTAAACCGCCTTCGTGAAATAGAACATAGGTACTATACTTATAAGTAGGCAGGGGGGCATCGAACCTGAATACACTGATCAAATTGATTATGTATTACAAAAACCGGTCATTAGCCATACTATCCATATAATTGCCATATATCCAATTTTATTATGGCGTATAGGTATGCGGTATACGCCAAACTTTACCTCGCCTGATGGTGAGCTAAAGTAAAGTCTAAGGAAGGGTGTGTAGGTATGTAAATGGGGACTCCATTTACATACCTACAGTGCCATAAATAAATCCGGAAAGCTATAACCTGGGAGTTTTCAAGTCACGAGTGAATAGGTTCCTTCTAGGCAAGCGTGATTCATCGTAGACCACATCGTCACTTACCATCAGGTGAGATTGAGGTCAAACGTAAGCCTATCATGAATAAAAAAAAAAAAAAAATGGCGGCCCTCAACTTGACGGCCTCATCAAATACTTTTTCATTCCCCAGTTGAAGGACCCGGGACTGTAGGAGGATGGAAACACGTGAGCTGGCAAAGAATTCTAGGTCTTTGTGGTGCGGCAAAGAAAAGAGACATCGCTTAGTTCTAGATGGAATTGTTTGCACGGTATAAGGGTGATATCTCAGCCTTGCACGTGTTTTTCTGTATTAGGAAAGGAGAGGGTGGGACTAGTTGGTAGAGCTCATCGGAACACTTACCATGGCAGAGGCGGTAAAATACTGCCAACGAAGCAATATTTAGATAATACTTTCGTTTTTCAACGAACAGATTTATAGCTTAACGTTCAATAAACAACAAAAACTTAAATGGTCGCCGAAATTTAAAAAACTTAGTCGAAAAGCGAAATAAATAATCCTATAGAGCATATCGGTGTAACTTTTCGACAGAACCGTCGAAATGTTACCACAACAAAGAAGAAATCTGTTCCTACCCTGTGGCACCTTCAAATATTAACTCAAGTAAAACTTTTTTATTTTCTTTTTTTTCGTTACATTTCACGAACTCTGATAATCGTTAATATCCCGTGAAAAGATCTGAAGTAACTATTTTCCCATAAGCCAATGTTATTGTTGAAATAAAAGGCTGGAATTACAGTGACAGTAGCATAGCGGTAGAGTGGTCGACTGTTAAGCCAGAGGTTACGAGTTCGACCTCGTTATCAATACATGTTGGAAAGAATATTCATCAAACCGTAGATTTTGTAGGACAATTATACTTTATAATTTAGATGATTATCTTGAGATTTAACAAAAAAAATAATCAGTTAGTAATAAATATTTTAGAATCATCAAATCGATATCATCATCAATCATCAATCATAATATATGTCGATTTGATGATTCTAAAATATTTATTACTAACTGATTATTTTTTTTGTTAAATCTCAAGATAATCATCTAAATTATAAAGTATAATTCGCCGGACCCGGAGAATAAAATGGTAACCGACATTGCAATAGTTTTAGTGTTATGCCATATTTGAAGTTTACAGAGCCCAATACACATACTCAATTTTTTTCGTAATTTTTCTATGATTATTCAGAAAAATAAAAGATAATATAATATTATTCGTCATACTTTTTGAGTAGCTCATTGACGTGAATAAAACTATTACAAACTATTGCCATCTTGGTTCCATTAAAAAAAATATTGTAAAAGCTACAACAATTGTGTTCTCGTACAAGAAAACATCGCTATGAATTGTAATGGCGAATACCATTTTATTCTCGTTAAAAAACTTCTAAGCTCATCGGCTAACATTACTTTAGTCAACAGATTGTATTGACATTGAATGGTGCAATTATATCTTGCCATACTGTTCTAGCGCACATTTTTGTATACGGTAGACGTGATGACACTATACGATCTTCGGGCGAAACTTTGAAGTGTGAAATTAGTTAGATAGATATCTCAATAATTAAGTAAATCTTCACAATATTTTTTTATGTCAGTCACGGCAATATGACTTCACCTCACCTGATGGTAAGCGAAAGGCAAAGTCTCAGGAAGAGCTGGTAAGAAATTCCAAGTCTTTATCCAAAAAAGAGGCACCGAACCGCTTAGTTCTTGATGGAATTGTTTGCACGGTATGAGGGCGATATCTTAGTCTTGCACGTGTTGTTCTGTATAGGAAAGGAGAGGGTGGAACAAGTTGGTGGAGCTCATCGGAACACTCACCATGGTAGAGGCGGTACAAAACTACCAAAGAGGCTATGTCTCGTCCTAATTGTAACGGTTAGAAAGTGTTGGTATCTTCAGGACTCCCAATAATACGGCCTGCACGTCGCTACAACCTGTCGAGAGCATCTAGAAGGTACTGTGCAGAGCCATTCCAGAGATGAGAACACCGCTGCTCCGGTGTGAAAAACCGCCTGAGTCCTGAACAAGGTGTTGTTCAGGACTCCGAGTTTCCGCGAGGCCGTTTTGATGATGCTCTCGATGTAGGTTTTATTATTCAGTTTGCAGCGAAAATCCATGCCGAGTCAGTGGAGTGTCCCGAAGAGTAGGGAGGAGAAGGAAAGGAGATACCTTTGCTGTAAACGCACAAGCCTGTGTCTTCTTGGCATTGAACTCGACCAGGTTCTCAGAGCCCCATTGTGAAATGTGATTCAGGACCCGATCAAGCTCAGTGACAAGAAGCTGTTTATTTCCCCCTACGTCAGCCTGCTTATCCGCAGGGTGACCGTGATATCGTCCGTGTAATATGCTATTATCTGCATAGCAATGTATGCTTCCTATTGACAGCATGTCATTGAGCTGTGCGTTAATTATATGCTCAAAAACCTTGCACAGCACTGAAGTGACGGCTATGGGTCGGTAATTGCCCGGGTCTGACCGATCCCCTTTCTTGGGGATCGGCTACACATTCGCTGCCTTCCAAGTTGGTGGCACTGCACCCGAGGTGTATGAGATGCGGTACAGACGCGTCAGCATGGGAGACAACTCCGCTGCACATTTACATAGAACTACCGCTGGAATTCCATCGGGACCACTGGCTTTTCGGATATCGAGTAAATTGCAGCACTACGAGTACACTAACATAGTGTTGCTTGATTATAATATCAGGCATTACGTGGTCACTGTTGGGTAGTGTTGATGGCTGCATACCGCAATCACCGATTCGGGAATTAGCCGCAAAGTGATTAGCCAGCAAGTCGGCTTTCTCCTGCGACTCATGTACTAGCGATCCGTCAGGGTCTCGCAACGAGGGTAGCGAAGGCTGGCAGAAGTTTCATTGCACGCCTTTAGCCAGGCGCCGGTTGCTACGGCTGTCTTTGGGGTGCTCCACAAGCTCCTGCCCAAGCCGCGCAATGCGCTGAGCATCCGCTCTGATGTAAGCCCTCTTGCATATCTTTGTGGCTTTATTGTACGCTACTTTAAACCGACCTACGTTAGTATCGCGTTGCGCGGATGCTCTAGTCTAGGCGCGGTACGCCAACTGCTTCTGGTGAGCCTCTGCGCTCATCTCCCGTATGGGAACGGTACAGGCACACATAAATCTGGCTTGAAGAGCCACGATCTACGTATACCTTTAGGACGGATAATGAGGGGTCCTCTAGGCAGCGCCAAACAACATCAGCAAACATCCGTCCTTGCTTCTGACCTACATAGACTAATAAGATCGTTTACACGATCTTATGAGTCTAAGTAGATCAGAAGCAATCCCAATGTTCTACCATGCCTTCTATGAAGCTTTAACTTATGACGAAACTAATACTGAAATCCATACCTTAATTGAAAACGAAGATCAGGAAAACTAATTTTTACTTACCATTTTTATTAGGTTTATCTTTTATACTTTAACATAAATAAAGTCTGATTACCATAACTTCATTGTATTTTCAAAACTAGAATAATATTGCTAAGGTTGATTAGTCTACCATGGACATCCCGTATGAACCAGAATAAAATGGTAAGGTTACTTTATTTTTCCAAATTTAGAACAGTCATACGATTGAATAGTATTGCAATAGGATATTATACTATTTAATATCTTTCTAAATAACGGGAATAAAATGGTAAGTGTACAATACCAAATTTCAATAACATTACATATTTACTAACATGTTAAATTGTAATTATATCAAATTTGAATAATGCAATTAAAGATTTATTAAATCAATATAAAAGCTTCAAAAATTAGCTTTTATTTAAGCCTTTATTGGATTGTCTACGTCTAATATTAGTCAAGTTATAGACAAAAAACAGTTTTTTATTTTTCCTGAAAAGTTAAGATTATGCGATTACCATTTTATTCGCCGGGGCCGGCGAATTGTCCTACAAAATCTTGTTAACCTAACTACCTCTGTTAGCTACCGCGAATACCGCGATAGAGAGTTGCGTACAAGATGTTATTATTGGGCGTCTCATCAAGTCGATTGACTGACCAATAAATCTAACTGGGTTAAAACTACCAAGTAATAAATTCAAATCAATAAAATTTATTTCATCATTCATCAAAATTTATTCAATCAATAAAATTTATTTTATTGATTTATTTGTGAACGAAGATTTTATATGAAACTAACGACACTTTTGGTCATATCTCTGGTCCTACTCAACCAACTGCAATAAAACAAACAACAAATTTTGAGTCTGATCAAGAAGTATTTCATAAAAAACTGCATTAAAATCCTTTCAGTAGTTTTTGCTTCCATCACGAACAAACAGATAATTCAATAATGAAACTTTATGGTTCAAAAATATACGTGGTTAACGTGGCATGCATTTGAAAAACTAATAAGAAAACGTTACGGTCATTATAACATGAATCAATAATGCTCGATATAATTGAAAAACTCTGCCCCTTAAACTAGGAAAAGCCCTGTGCCTAAAGACTTAAGAGACAGTTTCATACAGGTATTCTTATTAGGAGCGTTTTACAGGTGTAGTCCGAATCTTATACATCGTACTAACAAATAAGTGAGCTACTATATGTGGGTATGTGACCGCTTCCCCATCAGGTGGGCCGTGTGCTTGTCTGCCACGTCGTAGTATAAACAAATAAAAGATAAACCGACAAACAGACAAGAATTCCAAAAAATATTTTTGTTCGAAGTTCAATTTTATTTAAAGCAATTGTATGCTAACTATTCCTAATTCCTCAAGTCTCGTCCTGGATGATCACTTTTTTAGAAATATTTTTGTGTTTAGAATCGTTCATAACGTCATAACCTTTAGGCCGTCAAGGTAGGGACCGCCGTTGTGGGACGAATGGTATCTGGAATGGCGGCCCGTACCCTCTGGACTTTACCCTTTTTTTTTTTTTTTTTTATCGTGCGGAAATCCCCATGGATACCACCCCCGTCGGCCATCGGGGGTGGTTATGTCGGGATCGAACCGACTAAAACCGCACGCCGTCTCGGGCCTTAGTAACCGGGGTGTAAGGTTACCCAATGGGCATATCCCTCGCACCCCAACTGACCCCGGGCCATCTACGGTTTTAAGATGGCCCCCTCGACCCCCCGAAAGGGGGGGTGGGGCGAGCATCGCGCCACTTCGCCGACGGTGGGGTGTAAGGTGACAGGAGGCCGTCCTGTCACCCAACCGTCGGCGCGCAGACAATCAGCTCGCCCCCCGCTCGCTCCCCACTGTGCCATCTGCTAGTCAGAGGGACACGTGGAGAGCCTCGGAGCAGCCCTCTAGAGGGCCACTCCCACCCCGGCCGGATTGGCCGCAGGCAGCAGCGTCTCCCGTGGCGAGTGGGAGGCGCTGCTTGCCTCCGTTGCCCAGGTGCACCACGTGGAGGTTTCGGCCCGCACCCTCTGGACTTTACCCTAGCTTCTTACCATCCAGCGGGGTTAAATCAATTGACGGACTGAATATAAAAAAACCCAATTTCTATTGAAATTTCTTTTTCTTCTCTTATATTTAAGAGAAGAAAAAGTTTCTCCTAAGTACAGACACAGCTCGTTTGCAATTTATATATAAAAAATAGATAGATGGACAGATAAATTTTGTGAATGTTTTACAATTCCTCATTTTTCATATTAACTATAAGTGCGAAGGAACTTGGCACCCGTTCAGATCTCAACTATTCAACCGACGACGCCACTGTTAATCCCAGATGTCATTCGTGTAGAACTTGGCTCTTTTTCCACGTCACGATTCGTTTGAGACGTCAAAATTTTCTTGAAATAATATAAATCATTGCAAAGAATAAAATTTATACCGTTACGTGTTAACCCTGTATCTGCACTATTAAGCCAAACTTAATCAATCAATTAGTCTATCGATGTCCATTGCTGGTTATACGCCTCTCCCAATGTGCCTCCGCCTTCCGCATCCAATCTATCCCAGTTACCTTTATCAGGTTATCAGCCCTCGTAGACCAATGGCACAGCGTACATTGCTAACGAAAGGAATAGAATCGGTCGACCAATCACATCCCAGCTTGTCACTGGCGTACGATGCGTGCGCTTTGGCGGGATCACGAGCTTAGATATTTACTCTTGTGCCACTTGTCTACGGGCCCAGTTCATCTGGCTTGGGGCCTCCCACCTCGAAAGTATCGACTCATGGTCTCCATTTTCTTACTTTCCGTCATTGATTTGACTTTAACGGAACCTACCTGGGCCCGTAGCCAAGTGGCAAAAGTCTAAATCGCTATCGAATAGAATAGATTAGGTCGACCAATCACACTCCAGCTCGTGATTCCGCCGCGGCGCGCGCATTGTACGTCGGCGACGAATTTGAATGTGATTGGTCAACCTAATCGTTTCTATTCTGTAGCGATTTACGCTGTGGCACTTGTCTACGGGGCCTGTTTACCTTCCGCAAAATTTATTACCGTATGTTTTGTCTCTTTCTATCTTCTATCGTCCTTTCCTTTGTGTAACATATTATTATCTCCATGTTCACACATATAATTACACCTCAAACACAGCTTATATGTTATATCTCCGTGCATTAGGCGGACATAAAGCGCCGACCGCAGTTACCTCAACTATTATTGCGGCCACATCGTAAAGCACTTCTCCATCTTGTTTGTGTCTCGAGCGGCGGTCGAGGGTTGTCAGGAGTTAATGTTTAATGTCTTAGGGCTTACCCACATGAGGGACTTTTGTCGGTGAAAAAAAAGTCATAGATAAAAAGACTAGATTTACCCTGGACTAGATTTATACGGAGGTAGGATACGACGGTATCTCCCGTCCGAACTGAGCAGTCCGTCTGGGGTAGTACCTCCGCGCTACAGAAGACCACGGCCATAATAACCATCGTGTTGTGTTCCCGCCGGTCAGTAGGGTAGCCAGAGCTCACAACCAAATCTTTAATTTTAGACATTTACGTACTGGCAATAAAGTCCAAAATTAAATGTCATTTTTTTGAAGTGTCAATGGTATGACAGTGGCTTGCTTTAACATAATCGAGACCCAGGCCGTCGGTGAATCGCGCCACTGGTGCTCGCTTCACCACCATTCTGGGGGTTGAGGGAGTTTTGTTAAAATCGTGGATGGTCCAGGATCAGCTGAGGTGCGGGGCAAATGCCATAGGAACCACTATACAAACCGAAGTCTGTAAACCCAAGACAGAGTGAGCTGTTTTCAACGACAGGTCCGAACTGGCGATGGCGGCGGTAGTAGGTACCCACGGGAATTTTCGCACGAAAAAAGGTACAATGAATGTAAGGAGGTTTTGACTGGCCCAACGGAGACTTTGATCTGCCTCAACAAAAAGTACACCGAGGGCTTCCCTTATCTGCACGGGCCCTTAAGGGAAATGTTTGCGGTTAAAAATAAACTTGATTAAATTACTGCATCTGGGTCGATTGTAAAAAAAATACGGCTATTTTTGATGTTTTGTTTTTTTTTTTATTTAGGTTGGCGCTAGTGTGATTCAAGCTTTTTTATTTTTTCGGTCTTTGCCTACAGTTTTGCTTGATTGAATTGAAACATATTTTCCTTTATAAATTCTTCTACATTTTACTATTTTCTGTCTGTCTGTTTATCTGCCTGTATATTTACTGTTTTTAAACAGTTTTATTTAACTCGACCTGTTTGTTTGGGTCAAATCTAGTAATTGAAATTTGAACCCCTTTCAGTTGTCTGATTGGTCTGATGCAGAAGTCTTTAGTTCTGATGACAATACAATTTAAAACTGTTTAACTTATAAAAGATTTTTTTATAATTTATTACTATAAAAATAAATCACAAATACATACATATGCTCATGCCTTTTCTCTCCGGAGTAAGCAGAGACAACAGACCGCCACCTGCCTCTGTCCTGACATACTTCACGCGCTTCCTCTACTCTCATTAGGCCTTTCATGCAAGCCCGCCGGTTTCAAGTGCTTTTGACCTGCCCTTTTTGCAATAATTCTTTAATTTGGTCAGTGTAAACTCTGCGAGGTCGTCCCCGGCTTGCCTGCCCACTTACATGTGCCTTACAATTTGCTAGTAATATAAAAATATATTTTTTTTTATGTCGGTCACGTCAACATGACTTCACCTCGCCTGATGGTAAGCTGAGGCAAAGTCTCTAGAATGGGAGTCACCATTGCAAATACCGATAGTGCCAAAATGGTGGCTCTCAGCTTTATTGTATAAATATTTAGAAAAATCATTACATTGTCACAATTTTTGTGCCCAACAATAAAAAGTCGATTGATAATATTTTCCTCATGAATAAACTTTCATTTTCTACCTACCGCTGTCAAATGGACTGCAAAATCGCGATCCCTTATTCATGAGTCGAGATAAAACTGTAGTGAGTCACATCGGTCACCGCAACAAATTGTACATTTAAAGTACTTTCAGCTGAAATAGACTTATAAAATAACTAGCTGACCCGCGCGCGGCTCCGCCCGCGTGAATGTTGACTATCGTCACCAAGTCTTTTTTAAACTGAGGGACTGCCCGTACTAACTTTCAATGTGTCTATTCCTTGGCAAACAGTGGTTGCAGCTAAACGTATTCATTTCAGCTCGAGTCCTATCAAACCGAGTCCGGCCAAAGCCAGTCTGTTCAGTCTACCATCATTGCCCTTTTAAGTATGGAGATTTTATGAGGATTAGATAGCTGCTCTGGCCAAAGTATGTGTGACTCGGAAGAGGCCCTTTGATAAACCCTTTTACCGTAGTTGCATTGCACTTTCACATTCGATGCACTGTTTCAAATTAGTTAAGCATTATTTATTTCCGAAAATCTAATTTTGCAGACATTGACATTTTGACAACCTGATTTGACATTCAAAAAGTTCATGAAACTAAAGAAAGAGTATAACCTGTGTATATAATAATAAAAACCGTCCCGGTTTCGTACAACACTGGGCTGAGGGACGAACTTAGCTTTGCTGCAGTGCTTCTTGTCTTGACTGACAGACATAGGTACCTACAGATTTTTTTGGTGATGTGGGTAATATTTACCCTTTCCGGACTTTCACCTTTACTTATGCTATAAGATGTAACTTTCTGCAAAATATATGGATTCTAGCCCAATGGGGAGTACCCTTTTGTTTCGTGCGCAAAAACCCCGTTGGGCTTCACTTCAACGGAGCCAACGGAGAGGTTGGTATGTCGAAGTCCTACCAAGCAAAATCGCACGGTCTTTCGTCAAATCGGCCTGTGTGATCGAGGAATCTGGTGTGTCCTAGAAAGGATATCCCAGAAACCTCGACCTGCTCCGGCCGCCAGCACTGGTGACCTTAACGTGTTATTAAGAATCTAAATCCCCCTTATCTATAAAAAAGCGCGCGTGGAAACATAACGCCCTGGCACCATGGGCCTGCTCCTGCTAGGGTGACGGTTAGCCCCGACTGTCACCCCGTGACGGGTAGACCCGCATTCATGGAGGACGGAGATGGTTCTGCGAACTACGCCGCCCAGTGCACCTTCACCGGCACGTGCCGGCAGTGCTAGATATCTACCATAGCTTTTCCGCTGCTATTTCTGCGCGTATTACCGCCTCGCAAAAAAAGCGGTCACGTTCCACATACACTCTATGGTGACCATGGTCGGCACCATAGCCAGCGCATGAGGCTCCCTACACCGACGTCTGCTTCAAGGACATGACGCCACTCTATTCACTTTGGACACTCTGCCAAAGCCCCGGCAACGGTGGCATTTGGGCGTCAGCGTCCGGCCTACACAATGCAGGAACTCACCAAAACAACCATGCCCATCCGTGAGTCTTGGATAATTCAGGGTCATGGACCACATTAAGCCCTGTAGACCCAAGACGGAATGCGATTTTGGCCGATCTAGTCTGATATTACGTCCCTACTGGGAAGAGGAGAGATCCGTGGGGCTTTCCGCACGAAAATCTCCGGTTGCGGTGCAGGTGACTCACTCACGTGACGTAAGGCCACTCAACGACCTCCGTCCTCCATGAGCGCAGGCCTGAGGTTAGTAAGTGAGTCGATAGTGAGACCACAGTTTGGATATTACGCTTTGTGTAATGCCTATCCGCAACATTCCTTTGATCTAATTCAATAGATGCCTCTACGTATTCTTAAGAAAGAGGTCTTTACAGACAGACAGACGGATAACGAAGAAATCCTAAGTATAAGGGTTTCGTTTTTTCCTATTGAGGCACAGAACCCTAAAAATAAATATATCCTCTTTGCCTCTGAGCAAAAAGAAACAAAACAAAGGACTCTATGAAAATTTAGACAAAGTCAATTTTAGTTCCTGTTGCTATGACAACAATTATAGATGGCGATAAAAACGTCTGCAACATTTAATTTTCTTATTATTTCTAATATTTTATGAATTAATCATATCTTTTTAAATCTCTTATATGCTATTTGAAGCGCAGACAAATCCAATAAATCATAGATCATGAAAATCCATTCAGCCGTTCTTGAGTTCTCACAAAAGCTCGTTTTTGACCCATTTTTAGGGCTTTAGGGTTTGAATTTTAAAAATTCCTTTCTTAGTACACCTCTACGCGTCAAAACGAACATACCCATCAAATTTCAAGTCTCTACGACCAGCGGTTTAGGCTGTGCGTTGTCTCTATGTCAGTCAGTCAGTCAGGACTTTGAATTATATAGTATAAGATAATAAAAGCAACCCATTTATGTCCCACTGCTGGGCACGGGTCTCCTCTCCTCTAACGAGAGAGCTGAGAGGGTTTAGTCCTTAATCCACACACGCTGGCCTAATGCGGGTTGGTGGATCGGATATGTCCTTAGAATTTCTTCTAGGACATGTGGGTTTCCTCACGGTGTTTTTCTTTACCGTCAGCAGATGATAAATCATGTGATTAGCACGTATAAATTCCACGAAGTGAAATTCACATTAGTACTGTCCGGTCGGATTCGAACTCACTACCTTTGGAGTAGAGGCCGCGTCCTTATCCATTCAGCTACCAACGCTTTTCATATAGGTATAATTAAATAAATAGATTTATTACATAGAATAAATTTAATATAGTAGGTACCTACTGCTTTTATCGCGCACTCGCTAGCACCATATATGTATATAATATTATAGCAGACAAGGGACAAAATAATTATGGGATTCTTCAAGAAGGGCATTAGATGGTTTTTGCAGGGTCGAAGGCGCGAGTGTGACGCCCCTAGTGTTGCACACGTCCATAGGCCACGGTGATCGCTTCCCATCAAGTGGGCCGTGTGCTTGTCTGCCACCTCAGTAGTAAAAAAAATAAAAAATGAACTTATAAAACCTATGGATGGAACGCGTTGAACATACGGCTGTGTTACAAAAATGGCTGCGCTAATCATGTGTGAGTAGCCAGAACTCACTCTACCCCTCCTCCCCCCCTTGTTAGCCTCCCCACCCTTTGTTAGCCTCCCCACTCCTTGTTGGCCCTCCCCCCTTCCCTTCAGGGTAGGCAGGGCGTGTGTGACACCGTTAGTGCTGGACACGTCCATAGGTCACGGTGACTGCTTCCCATTGGGTGGGCCGTATGCTTGTCTGCCACCTACGTAGTATACAAATAAAAAGCTATTCTTCAACGCGTCTCTTCCACAGGTTTTATGTGTCACTAGATTACGAGGCACTTATTAATACTGAATACCTTAATCCCAAGTCTCCTTACTTGGGTACAATAAGTAGGTACTAACTTTATAATGTAAGTTCAAAATAATCAGATTGCTAAAGCACTTCTCACCAAGTTAGAAGATCAGGGCATTAAAAACACATTAACATGCTATCCTTAAAAATAAGGGCACGTCCTCATTTTGCTGATAGTTTGCATGCTTGGAATCTGCTAATATTGACGCTTAAATATTTCTGGGAGGAAGTAGGTACACAGGGCATAATACAACTTTTTTGACTTTGACTTTCCATACGATAAATAAAAAAGGCTTTGAGTTATTTATGTTACCCCCCATACTTAACAAGTATGAACGAATTTCTCAGTTGAACACTTATAATTATGAACCTCTATTATTTTTTTATTAGCAATTAAATGGCAACCACACGGCCCACCTGGTAAATGATGATGAATTAAGTTGTTAGCATAATACTTTTCGTAAGTGTTTAATGAAGATGGTTAACAGTATTCCGTATTTGAAATTCAATATAGCACAACATTATACTGTAGTATTTTTTTCGAGACAGAAGACCGTTTTCATAAAACGTCACCATAGTGACAAATATGTGGCACAAACGCAGACACTTTCGTTATCTGAACGTATTAACCGGCACAATGAACACGCAGCCGACGCGTAAGTACGGTCAATATCGATAAAAGCCTAATAAATCTACTTCGACCATTCTTTTCGAATTGAAACATTTATTCACTAAATTTTGCTGCAAATTATACGCCTCATAAGACTAGTTCCTATAAAGTAAACTTTATAATTATCAGTTTTGCACATCTTTAATATGTTAAAAGGATTAATCTAGTTTATCTAGGTTAATCTGAGTTTATAAATCTTACTTGTGTAATCAATACTACTTACTATTATAAAATCGTAAAGTAGCCTGCTGTATCTGTACATTGAAGATTTATTTTGAAAAAATACTTAGGTTCTGTTATATGAACGATAATGACCACGAACATGTTTTTCTTGGAATTATTGTCTGTTTGTTTGTTTGTTCGCGATGCACGCAAAAACTACTGAACGGATTTTGATACCGTTTTTTGTTTCATAGGTCTAGGTCAGACTTAAAATCTTACGTATATTTGATCACAATCGGTTCAGTAGAATCGGAGATATTAGTCAAAACACACAAAAACCGACATTTAAGTGGGCGGCTCAGATCAATAAAAAAGTATAGACGGAGCCATTGTGAACAATATCGACGAAAAAAGTGAAGCTTCATGTGCGTGAGTCAAAACACGTCACACGCTGACAATAGCTCTTCGGCCGACTACCCAAAGACTACCAAACCGAACGTCTGTCACAATTCCGTCATAAGATTATCAAATCGTCTTATGTTGGTGGGCTTCAAAAAAAATACGCAATACTCCGTCTATACTTTTTTATTGGTCTGAGGTGGGCGGAGCTACGGGCATAGGCAGTTTCTGCTGTGAATTGGGTTTACGTCAAAATTTGATCAAAGAGGAGATATGAAAGACAGCTAATAAATTAATCTATTTAGCTTCATGTCACGTACAGATGTTTAAAATTTCATTTAATCTTGCAAATCCGTTTATGTTAAAAACGTAAATGAACATAACATATAACATAAACTCACGCCTATATCCCCGAAGGGGTAGGTAGAGGTGCTAGCACTCACGTAAATGAAATATAATGAATTTAAATGAAATTACTTAGCTATTTGTGAATTTTTAATAATCTCGTGTAACAATGTTTGTAGGCACAATGCAAAGCAAATAGACACAATAATAATAATAATAAATAAATAAATAAATATTCTACGACATTTTACACAGCGCTCCCTAGACCCAAAGTAAGCATAGTTTTAACTAGCTTGTGTTATAGGTTCTAGAGTGCTGATAAACATACTTATAAACTTTTTTTTTTGTAAATACAATAGGTACTTATTATACATAGAAATACCCAGACCAATGCAAATAGACATATTCATGCAAAAAAATATTTGTACTGAGCGAGAATCGAACCCACGCTTCTACTAATCAGTCGAATACGCTGTAAAATGTCAGTACGACCCTGGCCTTATAGTTACAAAAGCTATTTAGTAGTTGAATGCTCCTTACAGTGGATTACCGCGCGTGAGCTGGCCCGGTGAGTGATACAGCTGCCGGCTCACATTGTCTTTACGGCTTATTCAGGATTTCACGTCGCATTTGCAGACCCTCCACGTTTTAGATTTAGAAGTTTATGCATTGTAATGGAGAAATGGTTGTTTAGTATTTCGAAAATATGGGCAGTTAATGGCAATATTTTTGTTTTATTTTATTTGAAAAACTTACAGCTAACACAGTTTATATTAACAAATTATATATAGCTGAAGGTCATTTAAAAGTTTTCACTAATATATTCAACTTCATAGCTTTTGCGACTGCTACGTAAGGGGTGCGGATTCGTTTCCCATTCAGTGCAAATATTTGTATTCATGAATATGTCTATTTGCATTGCTCTGGGTGTTTCTATGTATATAACGTATGTATTTACAAAAAAAAGTATATAAGTATGTTTATCAGTATTCTAGAACCTATAACACAAGCTAGTTAAACTAAGCTTACCTTGGCTCTAGGGAGCGCTATGTAGAATGTCGTAGAATTATTTATTTCTTTATTTATTATAGCGTTTAAATTAATAATGATAATAAGGACTGATTGCCAAGAGCCTCGATCAACATCTTAAGATGCTCACGTTGGGTGGCTGGGTTAAGGGACTGATGCAGAAGGCAGTACTCCACGCATTGTAAGAAGGTTTCTATCTCTAGAGCCTTAACCACTGGTAGCTTGGTCCCTGTACCCGATACCGGTGTGTCACAATTTTTATATTTTTAAATATATTTGTGATTTCATGTATAGATGTATTTAACAATATAATTTATAAGGAATTTAAAGAAAATAAAAAAAATAATTCACCCCAAAATAAAAATATATTTCTGTTATTCTTACACAAAGTCATGGTAGGAAACAAAGACATATTTCTATGTCTAGATTTTTTCACTGTACTAATATGGAATCATAAAATCTCTAAGACAAAACAACACTATGATATAAAACATATTCTCAAATGAAACGTTTGGCAGTCTCAGTTACTAGTAATTTTTTTATATACACTCTGGCATACTTCCAAGTAGTATTGATTGGTTACAACGCATGGGCATTACGTAACGGTTTAGCAGACATAAGCTTTTAGCAGAGATGAGCGAGGATGTGTAGCGAGGAATGTGTTTTTTAAGAACCGGCTTCGTTTACCTAACCTCGCTCCGCTGAGTTGTTTCCACTACTACTATGTGAAGCTAGATAAATTCAACGATCTAACGATATTCTACACAGTGCTCTCTAGACTCAAAGTAAATATAGTTTAACTAGTTTATGTTATAGTTTCTAGAATGCGGGTAAACAAACTTATATACTTTTTTGTAAACCAAGAATTCAAAAGTCAAAAAACATTTATTTTGTTTATACCATTAGACGGTACTTACAAAACGTCAAAATTAAAAATATTTAAAACTAAACAAGCAAATGGACCACCGCACCGGTTCGAAACGCGGCCCAGACATGAGAAGATTATGGCAAGAAATTCAGCGGGCGGCAACACATACATAATTATACATGGAAATATTATACCCAGACCAATGCAAATAGACATATGCATGCATACAAATATTTACACTGAACGGAAATCAAACCCGCACCTTGCACTGTCGTAGTAGTTGAATGCTCTACAGCTACGCCACAGAGCTCGCTATAAATAAAGTGATTCTATTGGTTTTTAAAAACACATCTCTTGTTACGCATCCTTCGCACATCTCTGATACAAACGTAGCCTTAAAGAGCGTCTATGGTAAATTAGATAGGCTATTTGTTGATAGGCTAAGAGGTCCTACTTACTATTGTGCTAGAGCTGTTACATTTTCAGCAATTCAGGAATTCTAGATACAGACTTGTTTTTTTACCCTAGATTTAACCAATTATATAGGATGTCTTAGATTTAGTAAATTTATTCTTGATGGTCTTTTTATGTTATATTTTCTTTTTGATTGCGATACTCAATAACTTAGAACTCCACTTAACACGTTCGCTGCGAAGCCAAATCAAACGAATTTTTCAGCAGTGCGATAGGAGGCCTATAGGCCTTAAATGTAACCTTTTACTGGTGCGATTAAGGTCTTTAAGCCTCTTACCGAATTTGATCATTTAAATGTCATTATCCTTGTGATAAATCATAAAAAGTCTAAAAATAAATGACTGTCTTATAGGTAAAGAGTTACTCTGCTTATATTTACGTTCGCCTGAAGGTATGTGGTCGGGGATGCCCAGAAAATGAGAAAATGTTTAGGAGGCACATCAGCCCCCCATCGCACTGAATTATATGTTCAAAACATGTTATAACTAGTGATGTGCACATTAGATCGTCCGTCCGGCTGCCGGCGTCCATGCGGGAAAAATAAAACTTATCATTACTTTTAAGAAATTCAATAAGTATCAAACATGTCTGTTAATAAAAATATTGTAAATACATCGGTTGTTTGCAATCAACTCAAAAATACTTAATTTTTTAACTTTTTGTTTGTTTCGCGACTGTTCATAGTGGTACGTAGAATTTCGTAACATAACCGACACATTTTTTTCTTTTACTACATTTTTCTGAAACTTGTGATTTTTCTGTAGCTTTGCAACACGTGGGTTATCTATCACACTCCACTAATACACTCTGCAACGTCACTTGATACGGAAAAAAGTGCATCACTAGTTCATAGGTCATCAAATTATAGATAATAACAGGTGCGGGAAGGGGCGGAATGACCTACTACGTTTTAAGAGGTCTATAGGCCTCTTACCCGCACCCTGAGATGATATTTCCCTTGCAGTGCGGTAAGGGGTCTTTAGACCTCTCACGTATTTTTTGAGTAATTCTAGTTACAAATGAATAGAACAATATAATCATATATTTATCTCTTTTTTATATTCAGAAACCTACTAGCTGTGACCTTCGCACTAGACGGAGATCACTGTATTTTTCCCCGCACCGAGCGATCGTACACGTAAGGGGTCTTTAGACCTCCTAACGCAGCGAACGTGTTAAGACCATAATTATCGCATCGCTATTCTGCCTCATTAATAGTATCATTCCATCTCCCCAATCCCACCTCCAACCCTCTCTAAACTCCTCAACCCCCCCCCCCCCCCTACCAGGGTCGGCAGCGTAAGTTTGGTGTGTGATGTTGTACATGTCAATAGGCTACGGTGACCGCTTCCCATCAGGGGACCGTGTGCTTGTGTGCTGCTACCTACGTAGTGTAAAAAATATATATACCCTCACCGTGAAAATCTGCTAAAAGCATCCCCCACAAAAATTCCCCGTGGAAAACCGTGTAAATTCTCTCTAACAAAAGAACTCTTTTGTCCTGACCCAAATAAAGTTATAGAAAGTTGCGACTAATAAAAAAGTTACCGACTAACAGAGATTCCGATGACGTCACACAGGTGAGCGACCTCGCCGGCCATCGATACGGGGTCAACGACTCTTGAACTGGGTAAGCATGTTGCATTATCTGCACTACTAATGTTAGTGGGGAAAATTACTGCAACCTGGTTTCAAGAAGGGTAGGTTTTTAGTCCCATGTAAAAGAGGGTAATGTCGTCCCTGGCATGTTCTGATCTGACCTTCATTAATACAAGACAAATATCTAGGTACCTACTATATAAGATGGTATACCTCTACTCAGAGGTATCGAGTTCGAATCCGGCCGGACAGTACAAATGTGAATTTCACTTTGTGGAATTTATATGTGCTAATCACATGATTTACCATCTACTGACGGTGAAGGAAAAATATCGTGAGGAAATCCACATGTCCTAGAAGAAATTCTAAGGACATGTCCGATCCATCAATGCGCATTAGGTCAGCGTATGTGGATTAAGGTCTAAACCCTCTCAGATCTCTTGTTAGAGGAGAGGAGACCCGTGCCCAGCAGTGGGACATAAATGGGTTGCTATTATTTTTATTATATAGGATGCTAGTCCTACTTGCTACTAATATTATAAACTAGCTGTTGCCCGCGGCTCCGCCCGCGCGTATTTCGAATTCCGTTTCAAATTCCTTTTTTCGTGCGGAAGTTCCTTCGGATACCCCGTCAGCCATCAGGAGTAGTAAAGTTCAGACTTAACTACTCCTGATGGCTGAGAGCGTGCGTGAGACTTGAGACGGCGCGGCGTGCGATTTCTATAGGGTCTGAGTCAGCTCGGACCTCATAAAAATACCGCACGCCGTCTCAAGTCTTCCGTTGTAAGATTGCTTAGAGCATATCCCGCGCTCCCCAGTTGACCCTGGGTCATCTACGGTTTTAAGATGGCCCCCTTGACCCCCCGAGCATCGCGCCACTTCACCGACGGTGGGGTGTAGGGTGACAGGCGGCCGTCCTGTCACCCAACCATCGGCGCGTGGACAATCAGCTTGCCTCCCGCTTGCTCCCCACTGTACCCTCTGCTAGTCAGAGGGACACATGGGGAGCCTCGGAGCAGCCCTCTAGAGGGCCACTCTGATCCCGGCCGGATTGGCCGCAGGTAGCAGCGTCTAGTGAACTCCACTGCGGGTGACGTAACCGACGACAAACTTATTATTTGCGGTTGGTACAGTAATCGGGTCTAGGGATCGAACCGCAAAATTAAGTTTGTTTTTTATTGTATGTACTTTTCCGAGATAAAAAGTACCCAGTGTGCTGCCCAGGATATTGAAGAATAATTATACCAAGTTTCATCGTAATCGAACCGGTAGCTTTTGCGTGATGCCTGAACAAACAGACAGACAGACAGACAGACAGACAGACAGACAGACAGACAGACAGACAGACAGACAAAAATTTTTTTAATCACATATTTGGGATCGGGGTCGGTCTAGTAACACCCCCTGCTACTTATTTTTTTGATATTTTTAATGTACAGAATTTTCACTTCTACAGATTTATTATAAGTAAATATATATATAGATGTAAAAGTTTGCGAAAATGTTTAGATATTTTGTTACTCAATCACGCTCTAACGACTGAATGGATCTGGCTGAAATTTTGTACAGGGACATTACTATAGTCAGAAATAACACATAGGCTTTTTATCCCTGGAATAGGTTCCCACGGGAAGCGAAAATGGGAACAGAAACCCACATAAGTGAAGCCGTAGGCAACAGTTAGTAGGCCATATATATTATGTATGTATACTTAAATTACGATGACTTGAGTTAAAAAGCTTATATAAACCAAAGCGAAGAAAGAACAGGTTGCTAGTGATAGAATAAAGAAACATTCATACAAATACTCTTTTTGTACAATTATGTAAATACAATCCCGAACTACATTTTTTCCAATTTATTGAGGTGGTATGCGTATACAATGGCTTGTCCTATTTTGAAACATTTCTTTTATTCACATAGTCCAAGCCAGCAGCCATTAGGACCCGTCGGCATTCTATTTTTATGTGAGGTCGACAGTTGTGGCGCAGGAACTGCGTCATACATACCGCCTATCCAGGTTGGATGTAATTTTATATCGGATAAAGGGTTGGAAGACAGTTTCAAACTAAAATAAATATAAATTTTACCGAACGACCAGACATACGGCTATGCGCCATCGATATATAGTGGATATTCCGCTAATACGCACGAATCGCATCAGCAATACGTTCATTATGCGTACAGCTAAGGAGTGGAATGCCCTGCCCGATTCTGTGTTTCCGGAAAGCTATAACCTGTGAATAGATTCCTTCTAGGCAAGCGTGATTCATCGTAGACCACATCGTCACTTACCATCAGGTGAGATAGTGGAAGACGATTAAAAAGGAAGCCATTTTTTTATATCGGTCACGTCAATATGACTTCACCTCGCCTGATGGTTAGCTAAAGGTAAAGTCTCAGGAAGGGGGTCCTCATTACATACACCGACAGTGACATAATGGTGGCCCTCAGCTTGACAGTCTCATGAAAGAAGATAATTTTGACTGTAATTTACCCCTGTAGGTACTAAATTTCAACCCAGATCGCTTTAGCCGTTTTAGCATAATTAAGCACTAAACATATTCACAAATTTTCGCATGTAATATTAATAGAATTCTCTAATTTGAAGCAACCAAGTTAATTTTAATTTTATACTTAATTACCTTACCATCTGAAGATGCAGCACATTTATTATTCTCTAAGCGCCCGTAGAGCAACAGACTCAACTAATTACTCTAACACTAAGTCCTACTCTTACTTCGTAACTGGATAATATATGCGTATCCTCTGCAGTGCAGTGTTCAGAACACATGGTAATTATCCATGCTTATTAAACTAGCTATTGCCCGTGGCGTCACCCGCATGAAATTCCTATAGGATAGGAAGTAGCATAGGATGTGAAAGTTACTCTGTCTATTTTTACACCTAAACCACTGAACCGACTAAAATGTTAGTTGGGGGTCAGACGGCAGTCGCTTCCATAAAATCCAAACCAAAAGAATGCCGGAATTCCAGATTAAGCCATGAATGCAACCGAGACCAACGCTAAAGTTTTATTTAATCCCAACCCACAAAAAAATTAACAATAAAAGTAATATTTTCTTTCTCGTTTTCATTGTAACGATTGCAAAATTCTCAATACCTACCGTCCTTCCACGCGCGTAAGTAATTCAAAACTATAGTGAGAGATTAAAAATTCCCCAACAAACATTTTAATAAACTCCACGTGTTTTCTTTTTCCAATTACAGAACGAACAATAGTGTTGTACAAAGATATGATTTCGTCCGGGACAGCCTAATTACGTACCTGTTTGACCCGTCCCGGGATGTGTCAAGACGGGACGTGAAATATTATTCACAAAGGCATTTAGATCGCAACATAATAACGTTTTGAAAACGCCGGTGATGAATTATTCTATTGTGATAAATACCTCATTTTGCTTTGTCATTGTACAAATGGAAATAATGTAGTCTTCTAGGATTACTTGGTTAGAATTCTATTTTCATGACTTATTTCTGCCAACATTTTGAAATTCAGCGACGAATTCATGAAAACTAACACTATAATAATAGCAACCCATTTATGTCCCACTGCTGGGCACGGGTCTCCTCTCCTCTAACGAAAGAGCTGAGAGGGTTTAGACCTTAATCCACACATGCTGGCCTAATGCAGGTTGGTGGATCGAACATGTCCTTAGAATTTCTTCTAGGCCATGTGGGTTTCCTCACGGTGTTTTTCTTCACCGTCAGCAGATGGTAAATCATGTGATTAGCACATATAAATTCCAAAAAGTGAAATTCACGTTGGAGAACCAGTTACGAAGCTGAAACTAAGATAAGAAAATGCTCTGAATCTCGATGCCAACTTAGATATTCCCACATAAAGTGATCTTCACTGTAGGTAGTAGCGACCGGTATTCGATCGATACGGGATTTAAAAATTCATGCCCCGTATATTTAATCGATCCCGGTTTTTGCCATCACTATTCAAGTGGTATGAACCAATTCTGTGAGCGGTATTGTTTTTGCACGCGTCACATTTTCAACCGTGATTGTTTTGTTTTTGTTAGATATTTTATTGTTCCTGTAAGTACTCTTTGTTTTTCTTGGAAACGTACTTCATTTTGTTGTATTTTAAAGTATATTTTTAAATTTGTTTTTCATTTGGTTTAAAATATTACTTAAACCGAACGAATTTTTTTACGAATAGAATTTTCATTATTATGTGTACCTACCTACTTATAAAGACAGGTACGTGTGATTGTGTAAGAGTTAGATTCGATTCTCGGTTTGTTTAAAAAGTATTATTGAATTATTTTTAGGATACTTTCAGTAGCAAATCGTATTTTCACTGTTAACCGGTAGTACTTCCGTTTCTCCGCGGTCATGGAGCTTGCAATAATGCCGAAATATCGGACATTCAAAACCACACCACATGATAAATCAGGTGGCCCGTGTGCGTAACTGCAACCTAGTATAAAAAATATCTCATAGTTATTAACTATTGCGACCATAATAGTTTAAATAACTATTAAGTTACACCGCTAAACACCACGGAACTGGCAGTAAAAACAATTTCAATAAAAAACTTTGTGGCGCGGTACATCCCCTAAACTTCTTTCTATACGACAAATATTCAAATATAACGTTCACTTGAGCTAACTTTCAAACTTTCATGTTCCATAAATATTCCAGGACATTCTACATAGCGCTATCTAGATTCAAAATGCCATACCTGAAAAAAACAACACGGTGGAATCAATTCCATCAAGAACCAAGCGGTTCGGTGCCTCTTTTATTTGCCGCACCATAAAGACTTGGCATTCTTTACCAGCGCATGTGTACAATTTTTATAATTTGTCTTCATAGGTACATGCACGTCGGTTGCGGGTACTCTTGACCTGGCCTTCCTCTAAAACGTTTTTGGATCTGATCAGCATACATACGCTTAGGTCGGCCTTTACCGGGTTGCCCATTTACCCTCGGCTCATATATCTCTTTTTTCGTCAATCTTCTTTCACCCTTCCCTTCAGGGTAGGCAGCGCGGGTGTGACACCTTTAGTGTTGCACACGTCCATAGGCCACGGTGACCGCTTCCCATCAGGTGGCCCGTGTGCTTGTCTGCCACCTACGCGGTATAAAAAAAACCATCTTCTCCTAAAAACGGCAAGAAATAAAGCTGTACAGTCAAAACAACATGGCGGCGTGTCGATGACGTCACACAGTAGGTGTAACAGTTGTAAGGTCGTCTGCCATTTATTTTTCACGCAAATTGCCAGCGCGTACCCTCATTAAATATGGATTTCATTTTCCATCTGATAGTGCTAATAAAACAACAAGATTGTTCTGAAGTGTTTGGCACTTCTGAAAATTGGCAGGAGGTTTTATACGTTTCGCCTTTTTTACAAAATTTCATTTAGCTTGTCTTATTAGTACCTTGTTTTTATATAGGACACGTCAAAATGACTTCACCTCACCTGATGGTAAGCTAAACATAAATTATCTGGACCGGGGTCACAACTACATACACCAATAGTGCCACAGTGGTGGCCCTCAGCTTGACGGCCTCATCAAATGCTTTTTCACGCCCCGCTTGAAAGCCCCAGGGCTATATAATTATTCTTTTTTTCGTGCGGAAATTCTCATGAATACCTCCCCCGCGACCATAAGGTGGCTCCCCAATAAGGCATTTCCCTCGTACCCCGACTGACCCTGGGCCATCTACGATTACAGAGGGCCCCCTCTGTATTATTATTACCTATGGTGGGTGTAAAAGACCTTACCAACATCCTTAAGGCCTAAGTCGAATTCACCAGCAAAACGGGTGCACCTGCTAAACACTAACGCAGGCTTCCCTCTCAAAGTTGAGAGGTCAGATGGCAGTTGGTCCCAGAAAAACAGCTACAAAAAGTTGCGTGTGGTTGATGATCTATTCAAGGCCGATCATAATACCAACTTTTTCTAGTAGTACTTACACATGGGAGTAATTTTTTGTAGGGTGTAAAAAGGGTTGTATAAAAGTACCTTATAAAGGTTATTTTCTCAATATATCTTGTAGTCTTCTTAGAGTGGAAGTTTCGTACATCTATCATTCGTTCTCGTTCCATCGTTCATCTGTTGACAGCATTCGGACGGTAGCGGTGAAATATTAATAGAACTACTTCGATACTTTACTGGAGCGTTCGTTTTAGATATATTTTTTCGAGTTGTGGGTAGATAAAAAAGTTCAAGTGTTATTATCGACCTGAAAATTCTATGACAATAATCTTTGATACACTTATATAATCAAAGGTTAATAATATTTTTTTTTATATTGGACGTCAACATGACTTCACCTCGCCTGATGGAAAGCTAAAGGCATAGTCTCTGGATCGGGAGTCAACACTACATATACCGATAGTGCTACAGTGGTGGCCCTCAGTTTGACCGCCTCATCAAGGGACTATGGGAGCAAGGAAACACACATGCGCTGGTAAAGAATTCCAAGTTTTTATGGCGCGGCAAATAAAAGAGGCACCGAACCGCTTGCTTCTTCATGAAATTGTTTGCACTGTTTGATATCTGCTTACAAATGGCGAACTGTTGTCTCTGCCTACACCGTGAATATAGACGTGAGTGTAATTATGTAGGTATGTATAAACACTTATACTGCGTGGATTTCAGCGTTTTGCTTTGACTATTATAAGTAGGTATGTACTTCGATTCTCGCTCAGTGCAAATATTCGGAATTATAATATATCTGTATAACCCTCTGTAGCAGAAGGACAGATTTATTTGGTGTGTGAGTTTGGCTGTGTTATTTGTATGTATTTATTATTTACTACAAAAATATGCCCTGCATTTTAGAATCTATTGTGCAAGCAATACTTAGTTTAAATCTATACCTGCGGCACGATATAATGGCCGGTTTGACGTTTGTCCGCTCATGAAGTTTCGTATTAATTATTGTGACATTTTGAAAGAGCAAATTGCTGTTCTTTATTGTCAATAGTGACGTACAGTAAGTCATAAAATTTGATCGAATGTAGGTATAATTTTAGGACACAATATTTATTTATTACATTGATTTCTGAATTATATAATGTATATTAGTGTCCCACGATCATTTTTTTTTATAAGATTATAATTACCTATTGGTGTACTTATTTCACACAACTCGGTATTTGTTTTTCGAAATTCAATTTTTTAAATAAAATCTATATAATCGACACTAGGACCACTGGCAAGCCCAATAATACCTCCGGCAAACTTACGTCAAAACAAAGCATTTTCGACTTGACGTTGCTTCGAAAAGTACAAACTAGGAGTGCAGTGCGATTGCGATATAGTTTAGACCTCCTCGCCTGATGGTAAGCTAAATGGTAAATCTCGCCTGATGGTAAAGTCTCAGGAAGGGGTCCCCATTACATACACTAACAGTGATAATTATAATGGTAGCCCTCAACTTACTCAGTTTACGCCTTTTGTTGTGGATTTCGTCGATATGGCCGAACATACGCAGAGCTGAGTTCTAAACAGTCAGGCACGTGTGTTCGTTATAGGTACGCCTTCGTAACATTTCGAACGTGAATCTCAAAATGGAAGGTCAATTTTACCTATAACTGTTAGACGAATAGATAACTAAAGAAAAATCTGGCGAGACTGACACAGAAAAAAACGAGCAAAACCAGTCGAAGACATGTGTGTAGCTACTATTTACGGAAGGAGCATCCAACAAGAAAAAAGCTAGTGCAATCACTGAAGGAAGCTGGATTAATATATACTCATTTTCATTCCTAATTCCAATATTCAGTTCGTTCAAATGTATTAAGTAGGTAAAAATTTATATTTTTTTACTAAAGTTTTTGAATCAGGTAGTAAGTACTGCTTGCAATAAAAACTTATTAGATTTGATTATATTTTTATCGAGAGTAAATTGACATTTCCATCACTATTGTAATATGTCAAACCGGCCATCATATCGTGCTGCTACCTAAAATCGTTAACATTGTGAATGATACCGCATACATTCATAATGGTATATTATTTGTTACAATAACAATGTCACAGAACTTCATTAGCAACGTATTAGCAACGATATTCAAATTTCAATAACAATACAAAATTGAACACGGTAAAGAATTTAATATCGCTCTTATCAACAAAGACAATATTCATAACACTCATACAAAAAAGGAATCCTTCAATATCTTCATTCTAGTCACACTATACACTCAATTGTTCATAAAATTGGAATCGAATAAAATAAATACCAAAGACAGTATAGAAGCATACGTATACCACCACTATTGCGTTCTGCTATCGACTATTTGAGCGCACGCTGAGGTATTTTTAATTTAAGTGATTTGTTCCGAACCGCGATTCGTTCGTGAGGAAGCGTGAAATTTTCCAATTACACAACAAAGACAATTTTCCACACAAATCGTTGGTTAATAAGCAGATATTTCAATCAAAATGGTCCACATACACGTTTTGTTCGTTATTTTTATTATTAATAACTGTTATTCAAACAAATTGGATGATTATAAACTTGATGTCAAAGATACAGAAGAATTTTTAACTCAGTCAACTAAAATTCAACCAGTTCGAGGCATAGTACAAAATCCATTGGATGCTGAAGAGGAAAATTATACCGAAAAGAAAAACGAAAAAATACCGATAGAAGGTAATGTGAAATTAGTCAAGAGCAAAAATAAAACTCACAAGAAAAAATTTAACGAAAAAAAAATTAAAGCTTTTAAAATTAAAATTCTTAAAGATGAGACATTATCGACATCTAGTACTTTCGAACCTACGCATAGAAGAAGCATGGATAAGTATGGTTATATACCTATAATTGAAGATATGATTGACTATCCATACTTTGAGCCAAGCCATCAGAGTGTTAGGAAGAGTTTTGATAGTAGTGGCCTGTTTCTTTTAGAGCGTAAGCTTAAAACTCATGGTATGCTGGTGAAGTAGGTGAATAGTTTTTTTTATTAAACGACCGAAAAATTAAGGTAATTGGATTTTTTTGACCTTTAGCTTCTAAATTTTGTGCTCTTATTTTTTTTAGAATAGATTCAACAAGAACATTAGAAATTTCCTTGCACTTATCCTTGAGATTCAATTATGCATATTTTATTCTAAGGAGCTAGTTTATGTCTATGGTCCTATGTTTTTTTCTAAACGACAGCGACATGGTGATATTTTTTTTAAAATACTGTTCTAAAATGAGATTTTTTTAGAAAAACAAATAGAAAATATTAAAATAAATACTCAACCTGGGGTTTGAAACCAGAACATAGTAAGTAGTTACAAAAATTATCAGTGTGCTATCAAGACACTAATATTATGGTCTTAATAATGTTGTAAAATCCGAAAGTGTGTTTTGTTCGTTTATGTTTGTAACTTCGTATCCCCGTAAAAAATATACGAATTTTAATAAAATTTTGAGCTTAGGTTCTGAATATAATTTTCAAAAAGCAATGCCTAAGGCCACGTTCACACGGCACACACGTTTTCACGTATATGGTTTTACCGTATACGATGCAATTGTTCACACGGCAACCATTCGATTCGATTTTCGCCGATTCTCGAAGCGAGATTTCGGGCGAGTCGTGTGAACGAGACAACATGAACATAAGCGCCACTGCGTGTCGTATTCGATAAAATCGTTTCGAGACGCGGCGTTCCAGTGACAACTTCGCACGGTATACGTTAAAATATATTTCTAGAAGAACACGGGATTTTCCCGTATGAACGCCGTGTGAACAATTTTTAAGTTTTCATATATATTCTGTTGTCACTACTCTATTCGATAAAATCTCGTATACGGTATACGGGAAAATAATCGCCGTGTGAACGTGGCCTAAGGGGTGAATTACAAGCATGAATTTCTATGGACAATACTCTTATTCCTTGGTGCAATTCACTCAAAATTCGGTAAGTACAAATAAACTTCAACATATTGACTCCTCAGTGCAATTCACTCAAAATTCGGCACAAATTAACTTCAACAGAATCGTTACTTGGTGCAATTCACTCAAAATAAGGTACAAATAAACTTCAACATAATCAACCAACGTTTCGGTGCACACAAATTAATGATACCAATATACATGCCCTGATACCTCGTACTAAATCCAAACAAAAATGTTTCACAAAGCAACTCAGATACAGAAACAATACCGATTGCCAACTACCCACATCCACAACACAAAGCTCAGTTACAACTGCCAGTTTGGATGAATTCCAACATCTAAAATGTACCGTTCTTTGTTTTGTTAACTGGAGCCAATTCGGAACAATAGATAGGATGGTTACGGGAGACATCCGAATGCCGTTTTCACTGATGTCAAATATATATTTTTCGAATAGAAATAAATAAATATTCTACGACATTTCACACAGCGCTTCCTAGACCCAAAGTAAGCATAGTTTACCTAGCTTGTGTTATGGGTTCTAGAATGCTGATACTTACATACTTACATACTTTTTTTGGAAATACATACTTATTATACATAGAGACACCCAGACAAATGCAAATAGACATATTCATACATACAAATATTTGCACTGAGCGGGAATCGAACCCGCACCCCCTGCGTAGCAGTCGCATGCACCACCGCTACGCCACAGAGGCCGTCAAAACTAGAATTTCGGAGGAGTTTTTTTTTCATAATATAAGATAGGATTATATTTAACCTCTATCTCACTTGGTAGTAAGTGATGATGTGGTCTACGGTGAATCATGTTTGCCTAGAAGGAACCTATTCACTCGTGACTTGTAGATTCTCGGGTTATCGATTTCTGCCAAAACAGACTTTAGCAGGGAATTTCACTCTTTAGCTGTACGCATAAGAATTATGTCGGCAAAGCGTTTCGTGCGTATGAGTGGATAATTCACCAGGGAGCAGTGGTGTATCGGTGTTCGTCAGGTCGTTCGTTGTGGAAAGATCTTGGAGGTTTCAGATTGTACAATTCCAGAGCACTCTCCGAAATGTATCCGATAAAATACCGATATACCTGCAGCTTTAGGTCGATGGTCAAGCCTCTCTGAAGCGGGAAGCCTTTTGTCGACAAGTGCGTCTAGATAAACAATTTTATTAATTTCTCCCTTTTCTCTTATCAGGAAAGCCAAGGCGACGACTAAATGAAATAACCTATTGGATGTTTAGTCGTGATTTATAATCGACTAAGCACTTTACTTTACAAGTTTCCTCTGTATTAAACCTTTCATGCAAGTACATAATGGTTTCGTGTTAAATTTTAAGTAAAATTATTTGTAATCACACATTTCGTGTTTTATTTAAATATTTTGAGGACATAAATAAATAAATAATATATATTATATGCCATTCTACACACTATAGAGACCCAAAGTAAGCATAGCTTAACTAGCTTTTGATATAGGTTCTAGAATATGGATAAACATAATTTATATACCTACCTATCTTTTTTGTAATACATAAAAACACTCAGACCAATGCAAATATTCATATTCATGCACATAAATATTTGCACTGAACGGGAATCGAACCTCTGATTTAGCAGTCAAAAGCTACTGTTACATTACAGTACTCTTCAGATGAGAGTGTCACATATTTTTCCCTGGCTTAACAAAGCACATAAAACGCATGCAATAGATAATTTCATTAATCCATCTATTAATTTACCTCCCCCACCTCCCCACGGTCGTGAGAGGGTAAAGCAAATTACTGTATCATTTACCTTCGACCCTCCCGTGGGAGGAAGTATAAGTCCATGATTTATACCACTTCCGCCTTTACCTTTGAAAGTTCAGCCCGCTTGGATCCAGCTGAGAGGTCTAATTCTCAGTTGGTCAACTTGTTGGGGTAACTTTGTTGGAACTACACTATTTAATAGTTTTGGAAAGTGAGTGCGGCGGTTTCGATTACCACTCAGTGCAAACATTTACATAACATAACATAACATAAACTCACGCCTATATCCCCGAAGGGGTAGGCAGAGGTGCTAGCACCCATATTTCACCAGTTTATGTTTAGGTCCCAATGTAATAGGTGGCGAGCCTATTGCCATTAACCAGGCCTTATAAACCTGCGATAAATACACACGTAACTTCGAAAAACATCCAAAAGTTATTGGTGTGTGCTATGGTGAACCTGGGATCGAACCCGAGACGTCGTCTCAGCAGTACCAATTTCAATTTCAATTTCTTTATTTTTCAAAATAGTGTAACGTAATTACATCTTTTTGACGTCAAAAACTACTTAATACTAAGTTTACCACCGCTTCCTAGGCGCTAGTGGAGAAGAAACGGCGCAACAAACTCCACTGCTGCATTTTAAGACGTCAGGTTATACATAGATATCTTAAGACTAAATATGGACGAATGTACATTTTGTCTCGTGTCAATATAAATAAAGGTATATAAAAAAAAATATAATAAATTTTAACCGAAGTTAAACAATAAAATAATTGAGAATGTCAAAAATATACTAATGTCAAAAAAATAGCAAAAAAAAAAAAACCAGACCACTAGGCTACCGCCGCGCAAACATTTATGTGCATGAGTATTTGCATTATTGCATTGTTTGCAGTTTTTGTATGAATAATAATGTATATTAAATAAAAGTATCTGAGTATGTATATCCAGGGGTGTGTGGACCGGCACTCCATGCGGTGCACTCCGTATAACGGAAATGGCAGCAACCTCTTACACGCAAGGGAGACGCTGTATAGGCTTGAAGGCTTTATGCGTGTCCCTTTGACTAGCAAAGGGCACAGTGGACAGCAGGTAAGGGGCTGGCTGGACATCCAAGCACAGGGCGGCTACTCTGTGCAAAAGATAGTACTTATTTTCGAATCCAAGTGATGCGTATTAGAAAGAAAAGAAGGAAGAAAGAAAATGTTTTTTTATTGCGAATGACACAACATGCACACGTATAAATAAAGGAAATCCGAAACAAAAGTAATAAAATATATAATAACAATAACAGCATCACTGATGAACGTGATTTTTTTTCCTTTTTACGCGACCACAGATAAGACAAGACAATCAAACATCTATGCCACACATAGATACTGTTATATATATAGAGTAGATATATATTATTGGGGTGATTTGTAAAGTTACTAGTAAAATTGACCCATGTAAACCCGCCTTAAAGAGAAACAAATTATGACCTCAATACCGAAGCTTGTAAATTGTCTAGATTTACAGTAAAGGCAGATTAAATCGGGCTTTTGCTAATATTATGGAACTGCCTCATCAAGTATTGAAACGGAACCGTTTTATTGCTCAGTTTATGGTTTGTTTACATATTTCGCTATGACGGACTCATTTCAGAATATACGGCGGTTTAAAAATTTAATGTGGGTATGGTACTAGTTACGTAAAGATGATGTTCAGTTGAGATGTGGTACGTAGTACTTAGTTTGTGTCCATTTTTATGCACCAAAACATTGTATAACGATGTATTTTATGCAAGAAAGTTATGATTTGTTTTATTCGTAGTTCTTTGAGACGTGTAATAAAGATACTTCAACTACTTCACATTTTCTTATAGTACGTAGGTGGCAGACAAGCATACGGCCCACCTGATGGGAGGCGGTCACCGTGGCCTATGGACGTGTGTAACACTGAGGGTGTTACACACGCGCTGCCTATCCTGAAGGGAAGGGGGGAGCGCTAGGGGAGGCTAGGAAGGGTGGGGGGAGGAAGGGTACAGTGAGCTCTGGCTACCCTACTTACCTTCATTATCAAAACTTTGAAACCCGGGGTCTGTATTATTATACTTGTATCTCTTGATTTCGCTTATTATGCGTACAGCTAAGGAGTGGACTTCCCTGCCCGAGTCTGTGTTTCCGGAAAGCTATAACCTGGGAATATTTAAGTCACGAGTGAATAGGTTCCTTCTAGGCAAGCGTGATTCATCGTAGACCACATTGTAGATCACTTACCATCAGGTGAGATTGTGGTCAATTGTAAACCATAATCTTGAATAATAAAAATCATGGATATTGTGGGAGCAACTGCCATCTGGCTAACCTCGAGAGCAATATACATCAGAGCCTTGTCCGTTAATTAGCAGGTGTGCTAGTCAGCACGTGAGATTTGCTTGGACCCTGAAGGATCCCTACACACTCGGTTGGATCCATAAACATTCATCTGACAAGAATGCGGCAAGATTTTTTAACCCCACATTTCTTTATCTACGTCATCGCTGTTACGTCATGCACCCCACTTTTTCAACTATCAGAAACCAACAAATGAGGTTACTTCAGTAAGTAAACCTCATCGACTCTAGAAGGCAATATCAGGTAGGAAGCCTGTGTGAGGTCGGAAAAGTTGACCAACTCCGCTAATCTCCGTTCTATTAACATATTCCAATAAGTTCACTGGAGCGAACGCTGTGAAACTTGCAGTTGATCTAGTTTTAGCAAAAGTTGACACTAAGTTAGGTGCAGTGATGACAGGGATAAACCAGTATGAGAAGGGTCATTATTAGAGGCTAAAGATAGTAAATCTAATTAAATCTATGTATAAAATTATAAAATTGAAAAGTAGCTTTGTCTGTACATTTTATAGGAGGTAGGGACACGACGGTATCTGCCGTTCGAAATGAGCTGTCCGACTGGGGTAGTACCTCCGCCTTACAGAACACCATAATAACCATCGTGTTGTGTTCCCGCCGGTAAGTAGGGTAGCCAGAGCTCACTGTATCCCTCCTCCCCCACTCCTTCCTAGTCTACCCACGCCTTCCCAGCCCTCGCCCCTTCAGCGGCAGCGTGTGTGTGCACATGTCCATAGGCCCTAGGCCACGGTGACCGCTTTCCACCAGGTGCTTGTCTGCCACCAACGTAGTATAAAAATTATATATATATATATATAGGTCCCAAAGGATAATTGTGTGTAATCCCAAACGAAATATATTTTCTTTCTAGCAAGATTAATAAAACAAAATAGACTTTCGTAATTGCTTTCATAACTAAAATTGCAATTAAAACATCATTCTGTTGAGTGCTTGTAATAAGTTGTTCATCTCGTAATAGTAACTCTGTATCTTAATTGCTGCGACCAACAAGACAGATCGCTTAGTTATTGCCTACTTGCTATCATTACGACTTGGCATTTGGAGGCCTGCCAGTCTCTGCTGCCAAATGGGGCAGAATATGTTGTGGCGTTTCGTTAAGTTATATGTTCATTATAGATGCTGGAACATTCTGGAACAATCTATTACGTTCAGTTTAAGAGACTGCCAGATTAATTAAATATGTAGGTTGCTTTTGTGTATAGGTTTCCACCAAGACCTTCGAAGCCAAGTCAATCGAGAGGCTAGCATTATCAGCTGATGACTAATGACCAAGCCTCTCCTATACAGAACTACACGTGCCAGACTGAGGTATCACCCTCACACAGTGCAATCAATTTCACCAAGAACCAAGCGTATCGGTGCCTCTTTTATTTGCCGCACCATAAAGACTTGGAATTCTTTACCAGCGCATGTGTTTCCTTCCTCCTATAGTCCCGGGGATTTCAAGCGGGACTTGAAAAAGCATTTGATGAGGCCGTCAAGCTGAGGGCCGCCACTGTAGCACTACCGGTGTATGTAGTGGTGACCTCAGTCCTGAGGCTTTACCTTTAGCTTACCATCAGGCGAAGTGAAGTCATTTTGATGTGTCCTATAAAAAAAACCTTTGGCACAGACTTTAAGCGGGGCGTGAAAAAGCATTTGATGAGGCCGTTAAGCTGAGAGCTACCATTGTGGCACTATCGGTGTTTGCAATGGTGACTTCCATTTCGGAGATCTTGCCTTTAGCTTACCATCAGGCGAGGTGAAGTCATGTTGACGTGTCCGACATAAAAAAAACACCCAGCTTTTTAGTCTAATTACGAAGCGACGTATTCTGATTTTTTTAATATATCTAGTTCCCCGGATTGACTGCAGTCCACCTGATGGTAAGCTGAGTGCAGTCCTAAAAGTAGTGGTCACCATTCCCAAGGGAAGCCTCTAGAATTGTGATCTCTACTAAGATAGCCTTGACAGATTTGCCGTGAAAACTGGCCACCCAACCCAAGATTAGCCAGCTAGCAGCTAACTTTGCAATTTTGTGTTTCGTCACGAATTCATATAACATATTGGAATCCACGTATCATTGATCAATTTCCGCACGTTGTCTCTCCGCTTCACCTTTTACCACGACAGCGGAAATGCGGCGGCCATAACGCGGAACTCTCAATAAAATACAGAACTTTAGACAGCTTACGCAAAGAAAACTAATAAATAATTCAATGCTAACGTGTTAAAATTTCATGTCCGAAATAGAATATATCATGAGGAAACTTTTATACCTTTATATTTTGTTTCGAATAAGTTATGTGTTAAGATAGAAAATTGTGTGGAAGATGTACGATGTGAAATTGAGGAGGAAGACAAGATTGTCGAGGCGTATTGAGTGGAATGATAAATTCATAGTATAGTTTATTATAGATAAGAGAGAGTGTCGTCTACTTTAGTATCGTGAATTTGTGTAAATAAATAAAAAAAAAGTAATAAGCACTGAAAACAATTGTATGAACAACTTTGTACACTTAGTGGCAATAAATAATTTGAATTTGAATTTGAATTTGAAAAATGTGAGTTTAAGTAAATCGTTTATTTATACATTTTCAACATAAGTAATGGAGGTAGGATACGACGATGGTATCTCCCGTCCGAAATGAGCTATCCGACTGGGGAAGTACCTCCGCTGTACAGAAGACCGCGGCCATAATAACCATCGTGTTGTGTTCCCACCGGTAATTTTAGGGTAGCCAGAGATCACCGTACCCCTCCCCCCACCGCTTTCTAGACTCCCCACCCCATCCTAGCCCTCCCCCTTCCCTTCAGGGTATTCAGCGCGTTTGTGACACCATTAGTGTTGCACACGTCCATAGGCCACGGTGATCTCTTACCATCAGGTGGGCCGTGTGCTTGTCTGCCACCTACGTGGTATAAAAAAGTAACAAGGTAATGGTCGGCAACCTTCATCAATGAAAAATACACCTCTCAGCCCTTAAGGGTCCGTTCACACAGACCGGCTCGGAGAGCATCGGCGCACATTTTTCTTTTCACACTGACAAATGATTTTCATAATGACAAAAGCAGTGCAGATGCAAAAATAAACCTTACTACAAATACTAAAAACTCTGTTTTTAACGTGATAACAATCTGCTCTCCTCTCCGAGCCGGTCTGTGTGAACGGC
Organism: Lithosia quadra; assembly: GCA_963576445.1. Taxonomy (NCBI): domain Eukaryota; kingdom Metazoa; phylum Arthropoda; class Insecta; order Lepidoptera; family Erebidae; genus Lithosia; species Lithosia quadra. The sequence goes on along the minus strand of OY754885.1, from coordinate 1,621,532 downwards.
CCTAAGGCTCATAACTATTTCGGTGCTCACACGGACCGCCCATCGATTGATGGCTAGCTGACCTGAACGTATCGTTTATTCATTACGCTATCCGGAACAGCTAACAAAGTAACACGTATCGTAAAAATGTATAGGAACATATATTACTTTATGGTACTGTTATTTCTTTTTTCTAGATTGAGCGGGAAAAGAATTACCTCAATCAATTTTCTTTAGCGCACAATGCGTCTTCTACCACATATATAATGGTATGTGTTTGACATGATGCCTACAGCCACATTTTACCATCGCACCGCTCGCCACAGGCAGGGAATTCATCCTCACACATTGCATCCGCCTGCAGTGCGCACTGTAATAGTACGGGAGGTAGCGTTAATTCTAACAAGCAATCGATAGCCAGTTGATATTCTCCACGATAATAGAGCTTTATTAATACATAACAGAGTTGGCCGTCAACCGGTCTGGTAGCGGTCGAGTCGAAGGTGACACCATGGTAAAGTTGTCAAAAAAAATTACGCTCCGAGCAATCATTTGCCACGTGAAACTTTATATGGTGATTCCTGAGGTCATTTTCAACTGAGAAATAACCGTCAGATGTGGTGTAGAGTAGAGGTTATACGTCAGTCGCGTATATATTAGACCAGTGCCGATAGACTTTGAGACAAAATAAATTTATAGTAGGATGAAACCTGTTGGAAAAGGATCAGAATATAACAAAAATGAAAGGAAAAATAAATTACGGGTGATCTGAGGTCGGGAAGTGGGGAGGGGTGTGAGTTTTAAGGGTAAAAACGGTTTATCTCGATTTCCGGCAAAACTACAAGTCCTATGGAAAAAAGTTAAATGACAAAGTTGTTGGTAATAAAGAGACCTACAACTTTTCATTTACACTTTTTTCACATAACCTCAAAATGTATGTGAAAAATTCAAATAATCAAGTTTTCGGTTTTTATTTTTATCTTAAGCAAAACAAATTTGTTTTCCACGAAATTTGGTGAAAACTTAGCTTTCTATGTCCTACAGACACTGTATTTTTTTTGATTTGAAATACTCTTTTTTTCAGCTTATTTTGACTAAATATCGAAAAACCACCCTAATTTTCAATCGAAAATTCTCACGTCAAAATATCAGCTTTTTAAAAAAATCAGAGAGTTTTTTGTTCTCTGAAATTTCTTCTTTCTGATAATCTAAAAATACATATACATTGCTATGGTAAATTTTCTCAGAAAATGCAAAGAAGAAAAACTCGAATTCGAAATTAATATTTTTGTATTTAGTCATTTCCTGAGAAAATTTACCATAGCAATGTATATATATTTTTACATCATCAGAAAGAAGAGATTTCAAAGAACAAAAAATTCTGACTTTTTTTAAAAAGCTGATATTTTGACGTGAGAATTTTCGATTGAAAATTAGGGTGGTTTTTCGATATTTAGTCAATATAAGCTGAAAAAAAGAGTATTTCAAATCAAAAAAAATACAGTGTCTGTAGGACATAGAAAGCTAAGTTTTCACCAAATTTCGTGGAAAACAAATTTGTTTTGCTTAAGATAAAAATAAAAAACCAAAAACTTGATTATTTGAATTTTTCACATACATTTTGAAGTTATGTGAAAAAAGTGTAAATGAAAAGTTGTAGGTCTCTTTATTACCTACAACTTTGTCATTTAACTTTTTTCCATAGGACTTGTAGTTTTGCCGGAAATCGAGATAAACCGTTTTTACCCTTAAAACTCACACCCCTCCCCACTTCCCGACCTCAGATCACCCGTAATTTATTTTTCCTTTCATTTTTGTTATATTCTGATCCTTTTCCAACAGGTTTCATCCTACTATAAATTTATTTTGTCTCAAAGACTATCGGCACTGGTCTAATATATACGCGACTGACGTATAACCCTTACTCTACACCACATCTGACGGTTATTTCTCAGTTGAAAATGACCTCAGGAATCACCATATAAAGTTTCACGTGGCTAATGATTGCTCGGAGCGTAATTTTTTTTGACAACTTTACCATGGTGTCACCTTCGACTCCTCCGCGGGTGCGGGTTCTGACGGTCAATTCTGGTATGTATCAATAAAGATCTATTATCGTGGAGAATATCAACTCGCTGTCGCTTGCCAAAAAAAATTAACGCTACCTCCCGTACTATAAGGTTTGAAAGAAATTTCATTCCGCGCACGCTTAGGCTGTGGAATGATCTCCCTGCTGTGGTTTTCCCTAGCGAGTACAATATGGGGTTCTTCAAGAAGGGCATTAGAAGGCTTGTGTTGCACATGTCCATAGGCTACGGTGACCACTTAACAATAGGTGAGCCCTGTACTCATCTGCCACCTAAGTACTACCCCCGTTGACTGCGGGGGTAGTATCCGCACGAAAAAATAAAAAATAAAATGAAAAGGTTAAGTATATCTATGCGTAACGTTTCATATCTATACCATTCCCTAATCTTTAATACTATTATAAGCTTGAAGAGTTTGTATGATTGAACGCACTAATCTCAGAAACAATTTAGATGCGATAGCAAAGTGAAACACAAATTGAATTATTTTTTTATACTACGTAGGTGGCAGACAAGCACACGGCCCACCCGATGGGAAGCGGTCACCGTGGCCTACGGACGTGTGCAACACCAAAAGGTGTCACACACGCGCTGCCTACCCTGAAGGGAAGGGGGCTAGGATGGGGTGGGGAGTGTAGGAAGGGGTGGGAGGAGAAGGGGGACAGTGAGCTCTGGCTACCCTGCTTACCGGCGGGAACACAACACGATGGTTATTATGGCCGCGGTCTTCTGTAGAGCGGAGGTACTTCCCCAGTCGGACAGCTCATTTCGGACGGGAGATACCGTCGTGTCCTACCTCCTTCGAATAGGCTTATTTTTACCAATTGTTGGTTGAACGGATTTTGATGAAATTTGGCACAGAGATAGACTACAGTCTGGGGGTGTATTGCCACCAAGATCTTTGCAACCCTAGCCAATTTCACCTGCAAGCTAGTCCACCAGCTGATTGACTATACTTCCACTACACATCTCATTTATACACGGCTTGTGTCATAACTAGATGGGCTTCTCAGTCGAAAACCAGCGCCAGATTTTTACCTGGCAGAACTGGGCACCGATTTAGTGAAATGAACTGGGCACGATGGGGGATTGGTGAGCTCTGGCTACCCTACTAACCGCCGGAAACAAAACAAGATGGTTATCATGGCCGCGATGTTCTGTAGGTCGGAGGTAGGTTCATCATCAATATGATGCTTTTTTTATACGACTTAGGTGGCAGACAAGCACACGGCCGACCTAATGGGAAGCGATCACCGTGGCCTATAGACGTGTGCTACATCAGGTGTCACACTCGCGCTGCCGACCCTAGTGGAGTTTGGAGGGGGGTGGGGGGGTTAGAGGAGGGTATTGGGGAGATGGGGTTCAACATACATTGTAAGTTATCAGTCAAGAGCAATCCTCCCTCTCCCACACACTTACTCTGCACATTACATTCGCAAAAACAACAGTGGATGATAACCTTTAACAGAAGACAAACAAAGTGTGGAATACATAGAGCCTTTTTAGTGGACGCCTACCCTATACAGATACACAAAGTATAGAGACAAAGGTCGCTGCTAAAATGTCAAGGTGAGCGGTGAGCTTTTACTTACGGGCTAGTAAAATACACCCTGTATACATACATACATCCATACAAGTCACGCCTTTTTCCCCCATCTTTTTCGCCATCAGGCGAGGTGAAGTCAAATTGACGTGTTCTATATACATATAAAAAAATGGGCTAGGCAGAGACAACATCTTTCCACTTGCTACGATCTGGGCATACTCTTTTTCCCGGCCCGCACCCCGGCTGAATAGACCTGGTTGAAATTTAGTACAGTGATAGATTATTATACTCTGGGAAAGTACAAATACCATTAGGTATGCTGGGAATAAGGTCCTGTGCGTCGCGGTCAATGATAAATACTTAGGATTACGAAAACGGGGATTCGGACCGCTGGTATTTATAATATAAAAATGAAATATTACTGAGTATTAATTCGACAAAATGTACTAACAGGTGTTCTTTGTTCAAATTTCTAATAATTAACCGTCATTGTTTTCACAGACTAAACAAGCCTACCTGTAAACATTCAAATAACGAACCTCAGTCCAGAGTCTATTGTATTCTTTTTAAATTCATACCACAGACAATGCTCGAGATAAGTAGAACAATCGCTTTATTAATGACAATCCGGACGGAATTCCTTTTTACCCGGTGAAACAAAAGAAGGATTATGTATTTAACTGGTACCATACTAATATGTTTTTAAAATTTCATAGACTAATACTAAATAGTGAAATAGTAATCATTATGATTTACTATCTGCTGACGTTGAAAGAAAAACATTTGGAACCCTACTAGAAGAAATTCTAAGCACATGTTCGATCCACCAAGCCGCATTAGGCCAGTGTGTGTGGATTAAGGTCTAAACACTCTCAGCTCTCTCGTTAGAGGAGAGGAGACCCGTGCCCAGCAGTGGGATACAAGTGGGTTGCTATTTAAATAGTGAAGCGCAAAATAGTTTCAATGTTTTGCATCACAACGATACAAAAAACCGTTAACTATCTGTATGAGAATTCAATCAACGTTTTTACGATAACGTATCACTACAAAATTAAGTTTCGGTTTCGAGTGAGCGCGCCGGTAATTGAGCCGGGTATCTGTTATTGAACTGGGGGCCCGTTTAACTTGTCCATAAATTTAAATCGGAAAATACGATACCCAGACTGGGATTTGAACCCGTGAACTGTTTTGGGATGATATATGCCTTTGCATGGAAAAGTTTTTTAAACAATATTAGTACCTAACCCAAATTATTAGTAATCCCGTTAACCAGCTATACCTAGTTATTTTTTGTGTTAGGAGTGAGTTCACGGTAGTGTAATAGTCAGGATTTGAACCCGGTACCTTTCAACGGATCTTAAGCGCTAAGCTGCTACGCTTTGGTAAAGCTATAAGCCTTGACTGTCATAAATAAAAACGCGGTCAACATGGCATCTGTCGTTACCCATAAGAATTCTGAGAGATTGGCTCATAAAATATTGTGGTTGTAACGTGCGCGGCTTAGAGAAAAGTTAGAAGGAAGGAAAAGAAAAAATCATTTATTTGAGTGCAATAACAAACGTTAATACATAAAAACTGTATCCTATAAACCTTTCATGCCAGTAACACACATCCGTTGCGAAACCAAAACGGTGAAACTGCTATAGTTTCGCCAATTGTCAATTGGTCCCCGCTCTAATGACAACCTTTTGATACAACCGCTTCCCATCAGATGGGTCGTGTGCTTGTCTACCACCTAAGTAGTATATAAAAAAACACATATTTTTTGTTTGGAAGACATTAGGCAAGGATTTTTCTTTGTTCTGTGCATTAGGCTAACTGCGGTAGCCTAGTGGTTTGGGTAATGGACTGCTGAGACGAGGTCTCGGGTTCGATCCCAGGTTCACCATGGCACACACCAATGACTTTTCGATGCTTTTCGAAGTTATGTGTGTATTTATCGCAGGTTCATTAGTGCCTCGGAGAGCACGTTAAGCCGTCGGTCTCGGTTGCCATCCAAACATCTATGATAGTCGTTACGGGTAGTTGGAGCCCACAAAAGTCCAACCAGTCTAACTTGGAACTTCAATATCGCCATTGGTCATAATGACCATTGGTTGTGGAGGTCAGATGGCAGTCGCTCTACGGAAAATATCGAAGTTCAGTCGCATCACAGTTGGACTGGAAAGCCGACCCCAACTAAGTTGGGAAAAGGTTCAGAGAATGATGGAAGAAGTTAGACTTAAAATTTTACACATGTTTGATCACGGCCTGAGTAGACCTGGAGATATTTTCGAAAAACGATGACCAACTTCCACACGGGCGGAGCCACGGGTATCAGCTAGTTAAACATAAATATAGAACATAATTCATTTTAATTACAAAAGTTTCGACTTCGAAAGAAACCTCGCGTGGATAACGTTATGGATTTAATAACCGTTATTTACTAAATCACGTTATTTTTATTATTCATTCCTTAATACCAAACTGCACGCAGTCCAGGGGTCCCGGTGAAATAGGGCAGTAGCACACGCGCTATTGACGCAAGAAAAACAACTTTACGTCAATAATAGATTGGAGATCTCCTTCGAGACTTTCGGTTTTTAGTAATAGCGTGTTTAATTGGAAAAAATTGTATTATATGTATCGTGATTTTATTTTACGTTTTTTATTGGCTCGCGTAACTCGCGTTTGACCACAATCTCACCTGTTGGTAAGTGATTATGTGGAGCACGCTTGCCTAGAAGTAACCTGATCACTCTAGACTTGAAGATTTCCCAGTTTATAGTTTTCCGGAAGCACAGACTCAGGTAGCGTATTCCACTAGTATTTTGCTTAAGACTTAAATTTTATTATTACCAAGATTTTACAAACAAAAAAATCACATCAAAATCCGTTTAGTTATTTTTGCGTCCATTACGAACACATAGACAAATCGACCAACAAAAAAGTATGCTAAAAAATATTTTTGTGTTCAAAATCGTTCATTTATCATAACCCAAGTCTTTTTTTTTTCTTAATATCTCCAATGTACAAACACAGCTCACTTACACTTTTTTAAGTATAGATATAGGTAATATGGTATAACGCTTAACTGTTAGAAAATGTTCCAATAAATACTTAAGTAAGTGTTTAGATGGCGCTGTACCCTATAGAATATTTAATAATTTATTCACATACATACGTTTGCTCTTCACCTTTTCCTTTATTCAGTCAAGTTAAGTGCGAGTCTGGCAATCTTTTCAATCACAAAAGAAACTATAAGCAAGTGTTGCCAATACCCTGCTTCAGTATGCTAAAATATTCTCAGACAAACATACAGGGATAGGTAGAGCGGACATCTTTATCAGCAACACGTTCTGCTTTATTGAAGACATGTTGGAACATGATTTATTCATGCTGGAACATGTCCAGATGTTTTTCGGAACATTGTATCATTGAGTTAATACACATGTACCTACCTGTACTTATCTATTAGTCTAGTGATGGTAGCTGAATGAATATATATATATGGCCTCTACTCAGAGGTACAGATACCGGCACGTAAATTGGCCAGACGCGTCGTATGCGCAAAGGTCGATTTTTAGGTCCCCTTTGAGGTATGATGAGCGGGTCGCGGGAGACGCGGTTGCGCTGTCGCGGACATATGATTGGTCCGTCACTTGACGGACCAATCATATGTCTCCGAGAGACGTCTTGTTTCGAATCAACGTTGCGTTCGTTCGTACTTTGAATCATTTGATTGGCTCAAAGTGCACGATGCGCGAACTTACCCCAAACCTGGCCAAGTTACGTGCCTGTATCTGTATCGAGTTCGAATCTGGCCGGACAGTACCGTATAAAGTCTAAAAATTAAATGATATTTTGTAGAGCGAATGAAAAAAGGTTAAAGAATTCTTTTCATTTGATTTTATACTTTAACTATATTATAACGGTAAAGTCTGCAATTTAATAGAATTATTAGAGTGTCAGTGGCATGACAGTCGAGGCTAAGGAGTGACCTAGATATCGAAATTCCGGGATACATTTTACGGCTTAGAGCGTCGTTGGAGCGGGTTCAAGTTCCGTCCCGGATAATCTCATCTTCATACACCCCCCCCCTCCCTCCCTCCCTTACCCAATTCAGCAAGCAAAACGGGGACACCATTGTTCAAAAACCCGAGGAGGCCATCTCGAAGCCGTAGAGGTAGACGGACCGGTCAGCCGGGGTGCAATGCAAGGTATGACACCCTTAGTGTTCCACACGTTCATAGGCCACGTTAAACGCTTCCCATCAGGTGGGTCGTGTGCTTGTCTGCCACTTACGTAATATAAAAAAAGGAAAATGTCTTTTGGGTCGGTAATTGAAGACTCGAAACGCCGTGTGGTTTTAGTCGGGGTATCCGTGGGGATTTTGACATGAAAAAAGGGTTTTTTCGAAGGTCTTAATGAAATATACGGTTAAATTGAGTACATACAAGTATTATAATCAGGGAAAAAAACTGAAAAAAATCGTGCGGTACGAATTATTGTATGGCATACTTAAGGTTTTTGGCTCAGTGACAAAGTGACCAATAAGGGCCACAATATTATTACGGAGATTGCGACAATATCGCCAGAACGCTCCATTGCTTGATTAAGACGCTTCATTGACCTTGACAGCCCTCAGAAAGAAGAAATGTATTTTCCTTATCGTTGCAAGAGTATGTTTAAGTACGCGATTTGAAATATAATTAAAACTACCACTAATTTAAAAAACATTTTTTTTTAAATATCGGTCACTGGCCAATCACAACATATCCCGGAAGATCGCGTCAATACCAGTACCGACATTATCATAACTCGAAATATGCCTGCGAGTGCACATTCATAATAACCCTTCATGGCAGTCGGGTAAAAATTTACAGTGAATTTTTATCGAAGCTCTCATAATAATGCTTTACTTGAATAGGCGAAAAAGATTACAGCAAGTTAATGTTTTTATTATAACTCGTACAGCAATTTGGACATGTCAAAATGGTATCATAATATTATACTCCCTTTCGGGTCCAAAACGACAATAAAATCACACATTATACTTATAATTTAAGGTTCAGTATAACCCTTCTCCCATGGACGTGAATCGTAATAATCCGGATCATACTGCATCTTCCTATCATATTCCAACCTTGTCATGTAGTCAATAATATCTGTCACGTCTAGATCGTACTTAATCATACTCTCATATATTTGGAGAAAATAGAAATACGTCACAAAGGTCACGAAATCGTTCCAAGTTCTAGCATTCATGTTATGTAACCACTGCATCTGTTCCATTATAGTTTTGAGGTTAGAAAACAGATAACCGATTTTGTATCTAAACGTGTTTATGTATTTCTTTCTCATGGATTGTGTGTATGGCAACCTGGACTGGCTTTGGTAGATAAACGTCTCCATAATTCTGAATGGTCTTTCCTTCTGTAGATGCAACCACCACCATTCATATTGTGGATGGAATCTTCTAGAAATTTTAGGTGGAAGTTTTTCATTACTCCTTCTATTCGATCTTCTGGTGAAATTCATTTTAGCTTGTAATACGTCAAACCTTCGAGTATGTTCTTGGGTTTCGTCTAGATCTGGATCAAATGTTGGTAATTTTGAGTGCTCGTCTTTGAAGATTAGTTTTAAACGTAGTTCTAATCGTTTACGTTTAAGATCTAAAGCGGTGATGTTGTTAAATTCGCGGATTTCTGCGCTGCCATTTTTAGTATCAAGTGTATAATCTGCTATTTCGGTTTCGTTTAACGGTTGTGGCTTAACTGTAGTGGAATATACATTGGCTTTAGCTTGATATATGTCTACTCCTAGCATGTTTTCTATAATCGTGTCGGCGTTGAGTTCAAATACGTCGTCATATCCGTTTGATGGTTTTGTATATAACACTGAAAGAGAAAGGTTTTTTTTTATATTGAGTTCATCATTTGACTTCACCCTTCATATATAATATCATTGACTTTACCGCACTGGATGGTAAGAAACTAAGGTAAAGTCCAAAGGATACGGACAGAAATTCCAGACATCATTCGTCCCAAAATGGCGGTCTCTATCTTGACTAAATAAAAAAAATATGTTTCTAAATTCTCGCACTTACTTAACACAAATAAAATAATTTTAATTAATTTTTTCATTGTGTGATTTCGTATCCAAATAATTCCAACCTCTAGCTGTGATCAAATAGGGGTTCATAAAATTAATTTTAATTATTTTTAATGTTGCCAAATGTTCATTACATGGAATTTATAGTTTTTTTATCATCGATATTTCTGAAAACACGTGTTAGATGTAATAAATGAATTTATGTGAATGTTTGTGAGGAAGTTTGATACTCTTTAACGTAAAAATGGCTGCACGGATACTGACACATTATGCCTATATGCCATTCTTTGTTCTGTGCTATATGCCATTCTATACTATAATTAATCTATTCCTGTGCCTAATTTCATCCAGATCTGTTCAACCGTTTTTAGATTTTATTCCGGAATGTGTCTATGTAACAAACGAGATCAGTGTACCGAGAAGTTAGTATATAATTTTGTAAAAATAATTAGGGTCCCGCGTAAAAAATTAAAATCTTAAAAATCTAAAACCACGTAGACGAAGTCGAAGCCAAAGCTAGTATTATATAAAAGTGAAGCATTTACGCAATACCCACGGCTTTCTACTTAAGTATCATTTTTCTTCACTCATTCTACGACTAACGTGGGAAAATAGCATCTGGCACACTTACCCTGGTTCTGGCTTAAGAAGGGAAAATGTGTCACCATAAATGTGTGACATTTATGGTGACATTTGGTAGGGATTTTTAAGTAGATAAAATATCAAGGAATTTCTTTTATACTGCTTAGGTGGCAGACAAGCACACGGCCCACCCGATGGGAATCGGTCACCGTGGCCTATGGACGTGGCAACACTAAGGGTGTCACACACGCGTTGCCTACCCTGAAGGGAAGGAGGGTACAGTGAGCTCTGGCTACCCAGATGACCATGACAGATGCTTTTTATGCAAAATTATTTTATTTGTATTGGTCTGGGTGTTTCTATGTATAATATGTAGCTATGTATTTACAAAAAAAATCATCAATTTATCCGCATTCTAGAAGCCATAACTAGAGCCCATAACCTTAAATAAGTGGTATTCGGACCGACTAAAACCGCACACCATCCGGCGACACAAACGGCCTTTGCACCCTTTTTTTTTTATCGTGCGGAAATCCCCATGGATACCACCCCCGTCGGCCATCGGGGGTGGTTATGTCGGGATCGAACCGACTAAAACCGCACGCCGTCTCGGGCCTTAGTAACCGAGGTGTAAGGTTACCCAATGGGCATATCCCTCGCACCCCAGCTGACCCCGGGCCATCTACAGTTTTAAGATGGCCCCCTCGACCCCCCGAAAGGGGGGGTGGGGCGAGCATCGCGCCATTTCGCTGACGGTGGGGTGTAGGGTGACAGGAGGCCGTCCTGTCACCCAACCGTCGGCGCGCAGACAATCAGCTCGCCCCCCGCTCGCTCCCCACTGTGCCATCTGCTAGTCAGAGGGACACGTGGAGAGCCTCGGAGCAGCCCTCTAGAGGGCCAAAGTAAGGCTGTATCGATTGACCTACAAAACGAATATGCTTAAGCTGATGTGTATACGTAATTGCAGGTGGATAGTTTTCTATCATGTTTTATTATTATTGATAGCTGCTAGCCCATGTATCTATACATATACTCACGCGTTTTTCCCTTCGGGGTCAGGTCGATTTTGATGGGACTTTCGCTGGCAGAGAACTAATGTAATAAGGAGTAACTTTAAAATGCCGCGTAATAAAACTAAAACCTTAAAAACTTAAAACCACGTGGTCTTCCACATGGTTTTAGCACATGAATAGCTATGGTACTGGTTTTAGGTTTCGGCCATATATACATACCTACATACAAACCACGCCTTTTTCCCAGGGTAGGCAGAGACAACATCTTTCCATTTGCTACGATCTTGGCATACTTTCGTAATTATATATTATTCATAATTTGTATACATCCTTTCGCTTCTTCAACTTTCATAATTATTTACATACATTTCGGCCACAGACAGCTAGTTATTTTAAATAAAAAATCATATTTAATCAAATTAGTATTTTTAATCAAACCCGCAACAATTTCGAATGTAACCTAAAGTAGCCCTCTTCATTAAAGAGGTTATCTTTACGATATCGTAAAATGAACTCAAAACACGCATAAATTCCTCGCTCCTAAGTTCACAGTCCTACAGGTCCGGTTTCACAAGAAAAGGGCCGATATTAATTAATTAAAGGCCTTCGTATCCCTATTAGTTTAATTTAGCAGTAGGTAAGTACGTTTTTGTGTGCCCTGTGTATTTTCAAGTAATTAAGTTTAAGGTTTAATTGGTTAAGGGACGGCGTTGCTTCGAACTGAAAACAAATGTTTTTTTTTTATTCAGGATAGGCTTACGTTTGACCACTATCTCACCTGATGGTAAGTGACGATGTGGTCTACGATGAATCACGCTTGCCTAGAAGGATCCCATTCACTCGTGACTTGAATATTCCCAGGTTATAGCTTTCCGGAAACACAGACTCGGGCAGGGAATTCCACTCCTTAGCTGTACCTACGCATGATGAATGTATCCGCAAAGCGTTTCCTGAATAGTGAACACGTCAACATGAATTCACCTCGCCTGATGGAAAGCTCGTAGCACTCATACGCACAAAGCGCTTTGCTGACACGTTCATCATGCGTACAGCTAAGGAGTGGAATTCCTTGCCGGATTCTGTGTTTCTGGAAAGCTATAACCTGGGAGTATTCAAGTCACGAGTGAATAGGTTCCTTCCAGGCAGGCGTGATTCATCGTAGACCACATCGTCACTTACCATCAGGTGGGATTGAGGTCAAACGTAAGCCTATCATGAATAAAAAAAAGCTAAAGGTAAATCTCAAGATCGGGGGTCACCACTACATACACCGATAGTGCCACAGTCTGTGGTGGCCCTCATCTTGACGGCCTCATCAAATGCTTTTTCACGCCCCGCTTAAAGGACCCACTGAAACGTCTGGGGTTCGCGGTCTCTTAGTCCATAACATTTTACTTAAAGAATTTCCCAGGTGGATGCGAAAACGATCGCTTTTGCGTTTCGTACCACCGAATTAATTAAAACCACTTCATTTATCAATAACAGTTTTCGTCTCAAAGCGGCCATTTTTAGTTAAAGAGGGAAGGCGTTAATTGAGGGGGGCAATAAATAATGGTGTACAACCGCGTACAAAGTGGGAAACGGCGGTGGAACTGCTGTAGGACCTGAAGTACTTATCCAGTAGCTTGATTAGTGTTGACAAATTATTTGTTTTTATTGGTTCCGTATACAATAAAAAATTTAATACAAAAATAGAAGTACCCGCAACTTTGTCTACGTGAACTTAGTGCTGATACCTGAATACTAAAGTATATGAAAGTAGAACACAAAAACTATATTCATTAAAAATCCTAACAAAATCGGCCCAGCCACTTTGAAAGTTCCTTGGCAAAACACACAGGACAGACAAAGAGACAAAAATCTTAAAATTTCCAAAAATGCATTAAATGAAAGCTATTGTTTAAATATTACAAACAGACACTTCAGTTTCATTTATATATATGTATATATACTTATATATATGTATAGAAAACTTAGTCAATTGTTGCTACTTTTAGTCACATCTCCGGCTCTACTGGACCAATTACAATAAAACATACGGCAGATTTTATATCTAACCAAGACCTTCCTAATTCAAAAAACTGTGTCGAAAGGTTTCGGCTCTTATCGTGCGGATCCTTAAAAGATTTCCCCAGGCGGAACAGTATCGGTAGCGTCGTTACAATGTTCATTTATCTTTGGTTAAGTTGAATATTTCACTGCCAATTTTCACGAAAATAAAGGCGGTCACTGACTGGTGCTACGGGGCGTAATATGACATCTTACAAAGCGAGCTGTACAGTTAGCACGAGGTAATAAGCTTATATTTTTTGTATAATTTCATATGCAATGTGTGACAATTTTATTGTTTCTTGGCAGCAATTGTAACATAAAGCGTCAAATTAATTATAAATTTTTGAAGTATTGTCAAAAGAAAAATAAATCATTCGCAATTTAACTTACATGTCTTTAGTAATATTACAAAAAACATAAAGTCTGATTGTAACATTGTGAGCTGATTATAAAATTGACTCAGAGTCGAATTGATATTGGTTGACTTTGCTCGGAGTTAGCAATATAGCGCTTACGTTATTTTTCATAATATTACTTTACTTTTAAATTGCGAAACGTGAGATAATGGTAACACATATAATGATGCTTTACATAATATTAAAATGGTATTTGATACACACTAAATTATAGCATACATCGTTGCTCATATTGCCCCCCATACCGAATAGGGTACAGTGTTACAACATGCCCGCTCTGAATGTTACATTACGCCATTAAGTAGTTCGGTATCCACCTTTATCAATAAAAATAATGTTTCCTTGTTTTGAAACAAAAGCAACTATATCGGATTACTTGCAATTTATTGTGATTTATTTTTATATCTACACTAACAACCCGCCTTCGCTTTAATTTAAAAAAAAAGTTTTTCTTTTCACCACATAAATGGTAGACAAGTACACGGTCTACCAGATGGTAAGCAGTCACCGTAGGCTATATGGACGTCACATTCGCTGACGATCCTTTTTTACTGAAGTCATCGTAATTTACTCATAATTATATTCATTGGGGATAATGTATCTTTCAAATTCACCAAATTCAAATTTCCCAAGGTTCCGGTTGCTTTTCACCAGCCGTGACCATGGAGATACTTTACGGACTATTCAAATTTTACCAATGAATATCAACACGTTTTACTCGATTTAAACTACATCAGCTCATCGTCCTCAATGAATTTCACTGAATAAAACAACAAAACCAAGTTTAATTAAACGATTTTCACCTTAGGCTAAACCAAACTGAGTTCTCTGGAATAACCAGTGATGTGTAAAGGAAATATACGAAAATAATTCAAGCCCGCCCATAAATCTTCCTTCTTTAAGAGAAATAAAGGAACCACGTCAAATGAACCGTTGTTTTTTATTAAGTATCTCCACTCCTAACTTTTAATAGGGTATTCTATTATTCATTTTTATTGGATATTGGGAACACTTCAAGGATAAACGTACTTACATAAATCTACATAATTGTATGTACCTATATAGCGATGGTAGCTGAATGGATAAGGACGCGGCCTCTTCTTAGAGGTATCGAGTTCGAATCCGGCCAGACAGTACCAATGTGATTTGCACTTTGTGGAATTAATATGTGCAAATCACATGATTTACCATCTGCTGACGGTGAAGGAAAAACATCGTGAGGAAACCCACATGTCCTAGAAGAAATTCTATGGACATGTCCGATCGACCAACCCGCATTAGGCCAGCGTGTGTGGATTAAGGTCTAAACCCTTTCAGCTCTCTCGTTAGAGGAGAGGCGAACCGTGCCCAATAGTGGGACATAAATGGGTTGCTATTATAAATAGAACTGTAGATAACAACTTTAAATATCGACAATGTACAGACACAATTTATTTATATGTTTATAATAGAAAAAAATCTATTAATATTAATAAATCCTTGTGTTTTGTTCCAGTGCACCTTCAATTCGAGGACTTATCATTAAGGGACTACGTCCTCCACTCAATAGTGGACAACTTCATAAGAGGGAACTTCACTCCGACCACCTTCACAGAACGGCCTTGCAGAGACGAGACCCTCCCATATTTCCTCCCTAAGCACACAAGACCAGAGAGAGCCAAACACAATAAAAAGTCAAAAAAATATGGAGACTATAGGATATATGATAATTTAGATGTAGATGGGTACTACTTCAGACCAAAGTATCGTAAGTTTAGCAGGAATGAGAGGTCTGTGTACAGGAGATACGCGAAGAGTTTGCGGATGAGGAGGAGGTTCCTGCCCGCGAGGGTTGTGAGCGGTCCACTGGCCAGCCGCACCGCGGTCCTGCTGCAGTGGTCTTTGAATGATGGAGTGCATTTAGATAGTGCGGCTACTAGCGTTGTTTTTAGGTAAGTGTAACTTTTCTTTATTCTTTTTCGACTTATTATTCCGACTGTGCCTGCGAGGGTAATGTGTTTCACGTGTATGTATGTAGGTCTGTATCTAGTTTTCTTTGTTCCTCTCGATAGACCTAATGGCTGGACGGAATTCGATGAATGAGGTCATGATGATGTGAGGCCAGGGTGAGTGGACAACCCGGTAAAGATCGACCTAGGCGTAGGTACATATTCTATTCAGATCCAGGACGTTTTCATACTCATACAAACCTACACGTCTTTGAAATAAGCGCAAATTGATCTCGCAATTGCCAACTCACTTCCCCACACCAGCCGAACCTAAGCTACCCACAATATATCAACAAGAACCCTTTTAAACAATGTCTAAATCATCTACCAAAAAGTAAACTTTCTCCGTCCATCTATCCTAATATACGCCATTATTCTTATCGTGCCTGTATAAACACACTTCATTTCATAAATGAATAAGAAAGCCTTCCATTTTGTGCCTCAAGAAAATACCAAAATATACAGCTTAGCGGTCGAACATCCTAACACCATGGACCTATAAAACTTATCAACGGTACGCGTTGAACACGAGGCTGTATCACAAAATGTATCCTACAGTGCCGGGTCCTTTAAGCGGGGCGTGAAAAAGCACTTGATGAGGCCGTCAAGCTGAGGGCCGCCACTATAGCACTAGTGTAAGTAGTGGTAACCCCCGATCCTGAAGCTTTACCTTTAGCTTACCATCAGGCGATGTAAAGTCATGTTGACATGTCCATTATAAAAAAAATGGTACAAAAAATACAGCTTGTTTTGTGTAGTGAAATTGTGCTTTTACACAATTTCACTACACAAAAAAGTTTGGATTTTTTTTCGCTACCTAATTAAACTGATGGAACTGAATGACGTTTGTCGCGTAGTGGCTGACTAGCGTGAGAGTGTGTGCGTGCCACACTTGTACGTATAAGTAAGTGTGTCGACTCTTTTGTGGAGCAGTTAAAATGTATTGTTGTATTTTTCAAAGCATTCAGTCCATAGGATTTATACATCCGAGCTTCGGACATCCCAACACTCCCAACTGATTTTTCTCTGTACTACTTAATAATATTTTTATCCCGGACCTTTACCAGATAACTCTGACCACAGGCCCTATCGCCCCTAATCCAAGGGACCGGGTTTCTATCACCATAATTTACCCGGATTCATCGTTAGGTATTCAACTTTACGCCTTTCGAGGGAAACCTCATTTTTACTGATCCACATTCAAATATTTGGATTTAGGAATGGTGGTGCCATTTTGTATTATAAAAATGATTCATATTTTACAAGATTTTATTATTTATATTTGTAAGGCAGCTAGCTTAACTAGGGTTGGCAATTTTTTACCGCTTCTACCATGGCGAGTGTTTCGATGAGCTTTTCCAATGAATCCCACCCTCTCCTTTCCTATATAGAACTACATGTGCCAGGCTGAGGTATCACCCTCACACAGTGCAAACAATTCCATCAAGAACCAAGCGGTTCGGTGCCTCTTTTCTTTGCCGCACTATAAAGACTTGGAATTCTTTACCAGCACATGTGTTTCCTTCCTTCTATAGTCTCGGGTCCTTTAAGTGGGGTGTGAAAAAGTATTTGATGAGGCCGTCAAGCACAAGCTGAGGGCCGCCACTGTAGCACTACCGGTGTATGTAATGGTGACCCCCGGTCCTGAGACTTATCCTTTAGCTTACACATCCATATCCTACGGTGCCCGCTTCCCATTAGGTGGCCCGTGTGCTGCTACCTAAGTGGTTTAAAAACAAATGAAATTCTCATAATGATAATATTACCGCAAAAATGTAATAAATTTCTCAAAGAATGTTGCAAAATACAATTCGCGATCTTGATACCTATAAATTATACAACTGCCAAATAAATATACCACTTATTTCTCTTTGTTTAGTAACTCATTTCCCTTGTGTAAAATTTATTATTTATGATCATGTTGAGATGATCGTAAAATATAACCAATGTGTTTATTTGACGACATGCAATATAAACATGAGTTTGAACATACGGACAGAGTTTATCATGGAGTGTAAAATTGAGACGGTTGAGACGAGCAAAGTTATAGTTTGCGAGATAAAAATAAGATGTTTTTTATACCACTTAGGTGGCAGACAAGCACACGGCTCACATGATGGAAAGCGGTCACCCTGGCCTATGGACGTGTGCAATACCAGGGACATCACACTGGGTGCGGGCCGGAACCTCCACGTGGTGCACCTGGGCAACGGAGGCGAGCAGCGCCTCCCACTCGCCACGGGAGACGCTGCTGCCTGCGGCCAATCCGGCCGAGGTGGGAGTGGCCCTCTAGAGGGCTGCTCCGAGGCTCTCCACGTGTCCCTCTGACTAGCAGATGGCACAGTGGGGAGCGAGCGGGGGGCGAGCTGATTGTCTACGCGCCGACGGTTGGGTGACAGGACGGCCTCCTGTCACCCTACACCCCACCGTCGGCGAAGTGGCGCGATGCTCGCCCCACCCCCCCTTTCAGGGGGTCGAGGGGGCCATCTTAAAACCGTAGATGGCCCGGGGTCAGCTGGGGTGCGAGGGATATGCCCATTGGGTAACCTTACACCCCGGTTACTAAGGCCCGAGACGGCGTGCGGTTTTAGTCGGTTCGATCCCGACATAACCACCCCCGATGGCCGACGGGGGTGGTATCCATGGGGATTTCCGCACGATAAAAAAAAAAAAAAAAAAAGGGACATCACACTCGCGCTTCCGACCCTGATGTGAGGAAGGGGGCTAGGAAGGGGTGGGGTAGGGGAGCTAAAAAACACATTAAAAGCTGTTCAGTAGTGTGTGCGTTTATCGCGAACAAACAAGCAAACAGATAAGAATTTAAAAAATGGTGTCCAGAGTAGTTCATATACCATAACCCAAGTTTTTTAAATATTCAATTATATATCAATGTTCAACTCTACAATGATTTATGGATTGTTTATTAATTAGTAACTTGATTATAAATATCTTCATGTAGCAAGCAAAGCCATGGTCAAACGCTAACTAATATTTAGTCCCGGCTTAACCAGAAAATCGGCAATAATACCAAGGGCATTTGAAAATCATCCCTAAAATATAATGCATTGAAACCGTAACCCTCTCACCTTCTGAGTTTGGAGATAAATCGACCCTCATTCATAGCAAATGAGGGTTATTATAATAAAATATTATTCCAGCAATCAAAAGGTAAGGGAAGTATGGTAGGGAATGAGAGGTAAGGTCCTTTGCACACGATGTTTGAAAAGAGGTGATGACATGAATTTTTTTACCTATAATATATACTATTACAAAATTGTAAATGAGCTGTATACATACTGTACATTGGAGATATTTAAAACAAATTGTTGTCTGTTTTTCATTTTTTTTTATCAGGGACGTATTATGACGTCACCTCGCTTGATGGTAAGGAAACGGTAAAGTCTCAGGAATGTGATTATATTGGTGGCCCTCAGCTTGACGGCCTCATCAAATGCTTTTTCACGCCCCGTTTAAAGGAGACGGGACTATAGGAGGAAGGAAACACGTGAGCTGGTAAAGAATTCCGGTCTTGATGTTGCGGCAAAGAAAATAAAATTTTTGATTTGTCTGTTTACTCGCGATGGATGAAATATAACTGAACGGATTTTGATGCGGTTTGTTTTTTGTCGTTTTAAGGCAAAGCCCGTGGCAAACTTCGCCCCCGAGGCACCCATTTATACAAAACATGTCCATATTAGTACTTCAATAATGTATGGCAATTTGCCCACATATATGATTACTGGCCCAGTCTCCTGGGCAGTAGCGTGATGCTATATAACCTAAAACCTTCCTCGATAAACGGGTTATCCAACACAAAAATAAAATGTTAAATTCGAAACAGTAGTTCTTGAAATTAGCGCGTTAAACCAAACGTACTCTTCAACTTTTAATGTTAAGTATATAGATTGTAACGCTTAGTTCGTTAAAAACTTAGTCCTAATCGCTTGTTGAAAAAAATGTCGTATACAAACGCACTAATAGTGCAAGAGCCCGTGAACCCCAGACCTTCGTTATTTTATAAAAGCTGAAAGTTTGTCAGCGCATGCTCCCAATACAGATAAGAACGATGGCCCAATATGAAGTTCGGGTCATGGTGGCTTTGGCAGATACACGGTACTAAAGGGTAGCTGTAGGAGCGAGCGCAGGCGCAGGCTGTGGGTGTGAGTGACATGGCGAGTCAGGTCTATTGCGATCCATCACAGCCCATGTATTGGAATTACACAATTGGAATTATAATTCCATTTATATAATGCCAATACATGCGCAGTGAGGGATCGCAATAAACCTAAAATTGGAATTAGAATTCCAATTTTATAATTCCGTAATATGCGCAGTGAGGGGTCGCAATAGACCTGACTTGCCGTCTCATTCGCACCCACTGCCTTGCGCTTGCTACACTTTAATACCGTTTATCTGCCAAAGCCACTATGACCCGAACTTCATAATGGGCCATCGTTCTTACCTGTATTGGGAGCATGCGCTGACAAACTTTCAGCTTTTATAAAATAACGAAAGTCTGGGGTTCACGGGCTCTTAGTCCATAAGGTACAAAATTGACATAAAACGTGCGAAATAAGTTCTGTTCCCGACGGATTGGTTCAATTTTTATGTTCGTGATATAAACGTGAGTGCTTGGGGGAAAAACATATTGCTGGGAACTCTAAACTCCTTTTTAGTTTAACGAGAGTATTAGGACGTACAATATTCATTTTATTTACATTCTTCTCGACCTCGCAGAGTATACACCGACCAAATTAAAGAGTTATTGAAGAAAGGGCAAGACAAAAGCACTCGAAACTGGCGAGCTTGCATGAAAGGTTTAATGACAGTTAGAGGAATCGCGGAAAGTATGTAAGGACAGAGGCAGATGGCGGTCTGTTGTCTCTGCCTACCCCGGAGGAAAAAGGGGTGAGCATTATGTATTTATATGTATATTCTTACGCAAAATAAGCTCTCTCATTTGAATGTGACAATAGTGGTTTTCCCTGGCGGCTATAATATGGGGTTCTTCAAGAAGGGCATTAGAAGGTTTTTGCAGGGTCGGCAGCGCGAGTGTAACGCCCCTGGTGTTGCACGCGTCCATAGGCCACGGTAACAGCTTTCCATCAGTGTGGGCCGTGTGCTTGTCTGCCACCTAAGTGGTATAAAAAAAACTTAACTTCAAGTTTGAATATTGCAGTATATCACCACTAACCGTAAATAGCTCATTTAGTAGATGGAGACCGCATGTCATCTCACAGGAATTGACACCATAACCAATCATTTTAGACTCAGAGTATTGACACGTTTTATTTTTTAGAGTGATACCCAATACAACCACATATATATAAAATAGTCGTATAATTTTTTTATATATACTACGTAGGTGGTAGACAAGCACTCGGCCCACCTAATGGAGTGCGGTCACCGTGGCCTATGAATGTGTGCAACACCAAGGGAGTCATACACGCGCTGCCTACCCTGAAGGGAAGGTAGGAGAGCTAGGAAGGGGTAGGGAGGCTAGGAAGGGATGACGGAAGGAGGAGTACAGTGAGTTCTGGTTACCTTACTTACCGGCGGGAACATAACACGATGGTCAAATTATGAACGCGGTGTTCTGTAGGGCGGAGGTACAATCCCAGTCCAACAGCTCATTTCGGACGGGAGACACGGTCGTGTCCTACCTCCATAAAATATACCTTCTTTACGATATTAGGTACATAATTATATACATACATAATATGCTCACGCCTTTTTCGCTCCGAGGTAGGCAGAGACAACAGACCGCCATCTGCCCCTGTCCTGACATACTTCATGCGCTTCCTCTACTGTCATTAAGCCTTTCATGCAAGCCCGCCGGTATAGAGTGCTTTTGACCTGCCCTTTTTTCAACAACTACGGTATTACTTCCATCCATCCCATATCCACAAACTTCTTCACTTCTTCAACCTAGCGTTAATCCCAGTCGCATCCAAAGCTTTCACCTCGGAGTCTGGGGTCTGCTTTACCAGTTTTAACTGTGGATTTTGCTGGACCTCGATATTTTCCGTGAAGCGACTGCCATCTGACCTATCCACAAACTTATCACCAATTAATTAAAAACTTTCTTTTAAGTAATACCAGCAGGGTCTAATTTTAGTTGGTTTACGCCTGATGTTAGTTCCCGAAAGCCGCAGTACATCAATAAGGCGATGCGTCATTAGGTATCTAAAGCGGTGAGCATAGTTTAAAACAGTCACTTGACGAAGACTAATGATCGTTTTTACCGAGACTGGTGACACACGGCTACAGAGAATGGCAAACTGTGTTAAATTTCCGTTAAGTTGTAATTAAGGCTAGGATAGTAAATGGTTATTTAATTATCCTACAATTTTATAGAAGTCATCATTCTCGGAACCTTTTTCCCAACTCAGTTGGGGTCGGCTTTCCAAACTGTGATGCGGCTGAACTTCGATATTTTCCGTGGAGCGACTGCCATCTGACCTCCACAACCAATGGTCATTATGACCAATGGCGATATCGAAGTTCCAAGTTAGACTGGTTAGACTTTTGTGGGCTCCAACTACCCGTAACGACTGCCATAGATGTTTGTATGGCAACCGGGACCGACGGCTTAACGTGCTCTCCGAGGCAGTAATAAACCTGCGATAAATACACACATAACTTCGAAAAGCATCAAAAAGTCATTGGTGTGTGCCATGGTGAACCTGGGATCGAACCCGAGACCTCGTCTCATCAGTCCAGTACCCAAACCACTAGGCTACCGCGGTACCTACAATTTTATAGAAGTGAAGTAGCAAAATGTTTAAAATAAAGAATATAAAAACTATATTCTACACAGCGCTTGAATTAAACATAGCTTAAAGCGCTCCAACTTTGTGTCCAATGTTATGTTCCCACTGGTAAGCCAGAGCTCACAACCCCCCCTCCACATCTCCTCACCCTCCCCCTAAACTCCTCAACGCCCCTCCCCTCCGAGGTCGGCAGCGCATGTGACACACTGGATGTTACACACGTCTATAGGCCACGGTGACCGCTTCCCATCAGATGGGCCGTGTGCTTGTCTGCCACTTAAGTAGTATTAAAAAAGCTCAACAAAAAAAACAAACGTGGTAAATACCCCGTTAACTATTATAATAACAATGTAAATATTCATATTCATGTTAACTAATATTTGCACTGAGCAGGAACCAAACCCGCTACACTACAGAGGACGCGTTTAACTACTAACTCGTCTACTAATAAGTGATGATATGGTCCAGAATGAAACACACTTGCTTACAAGGAAGTTATTCACTCGACAAAAAAAAACAGCCCGCTGAGTTTCTTGCCGGAGTCTTCTCAGATCTGGGCCGCGTTTCGAACCGCTAAAGGTAAGGTCTCTGGAATGGGAGTCACCATTACAAACACCGATAGTGCTATAATGGTGGCCCTGAGCTTGATGGCCTCATCAAATGCTTTTACACGCCCCGACGACGACCCGAGACTGTAGGAGGAAGGAAACACGTGAGCTGGTAAAGAATTCCAGGTTTTGAAGGTGCGGTAAAGAAAAGAGGCTGTGAACCGCTTGGTTCTTGATGGAATTGTTTCCCATGGGTCACGGGAACGGGATTAATATTCCATAGCCGCGAGGCGAGTTTCTAATAATGTTTGAACATTTCACCCGCCAAAGCTTTATTGATGTCAGCGGAACAGGCTTTAACTGTGTCACCCTTGAGGACTAATGTACCCATAATTACCCATGAACAACACAGAAGTGAACAAACACCTTATTGGACGGTGATCGATAGTATATCGATGCTTGTATTAGCCTAAAATGTAGGCTCGGAGGTGGAGGCATTTTTTAGGCACATACATTTATACTTTAATAGATGGCACGATTTAGGCGATGGTAGCCGAATGAAGAAGGACGCGGCCTCTTCTCAGAGGTATCGAGTTCAAATTCGGCCGGACAGCACCAATGTGAATTTCACTTTGTGGAATTTATATGTGCTAATCACATGATTTACCATCTGCTGACGGTGAAGGAAAAACATTGTGACGAAACACACATGTCCTAGAAGAAATTCTAAGGACATATATCCGTTCCACCAACCTGCATTAGGCCAGCGTGTGGATTAAGGTCTAAACCCTCTCAGCTCACTCGTTAGAGGAGAGGAGACCCGTGCTCAGCAGAGGGACATAAATGGGTTCGCTTCTCACAACCCGAAATATAATTTCCTGTGTGTTACTGCCACTATAAACTATACCTTGGTATTTTAAGCCTGCTGTTTTTAATTTCACTAATCTTTTGTCATTTTGTTAATACTTTAGGCGGCTTCTTCAAGAAGGGCATTTGAGGGTTTTAACAGGATCGGTAGTGTAAGTGTTTTCACAGAGGTTTCATCAGGTTGACCGTGTGCCTGTCTGCCACCTAAGTGGTATAAAAACATAGTTCTACGTTTCCAAAACTCGCCATAATACGTTTTTCAATTCTCGCCACTGCATCCTGTTGCAGGCCATACCATATCTAGCACGGCAATAAAATGCCACTATCTCCTCGACTATAGGCTCTAGTTTCCTCAATAACGTAGATTAATGGTCGAGTCTGAAAGGGCTTACAAAACTATCCCATTTTTTCCTTTTTTTTCGCTAAAGACCTAGTAACGTGGGTTGTAGGTACATTGCTAGTATTCCCGTTATGCATCCAACTATTTAAATGCTTGAGTCAGGAACTTACCTCTTTAATGTCCGAGAATGATATTCAAATTATTTGACGACCGACCTTCATATAACAAAACTCAATTTCTACCTTACATTTTCTTCTTTGCCCAGAAATGTTTATGTTATCAATTATTTCTTTTCCGAAAATTATTTGCGATGCTGCATAAAACGGGCAGTGTGTTAAATTTAACTTGCAAGATTAGATTATAGACAACGGATTCGAGATCGCATTTAGCCATCGTATGTCTGACAAGCGACATGAGCTATTACGCGAACAATTGCAACCTTATAATCATACAAATAAGAATGCATCGCGGTCATTTTGACCGCCCCGCCCCGCCTTTTGGTGCGGAAGTCGGTCTTGAACCAACTAAAATCGCACACCGTCTTGGATCTTCGAGCGTCGGGGTGTAAGTAGCACTTCAGTCCCTAATCATCCATGCAGCTTATACAACTTAAGTGACGCGTACTCAATATAACTTGAGGGTTTCTGACTAAGTTTTTGATTAATTCACTCAGGTTATTGATGATGGAGCGCCGTTTAAGCACTTCGGTAATATTTTTATATTACGTGAAATGCTTTTTCACGTAATATAAATAAATGAACTACAACACACAGAGAGAGAGAGAGAGAGAGACACACAGACACACACACACACACACACACACACACACACACACACACACGTAACACAAATGCACACGCGCTCACACTCACACACGCACACCCAAATGCTTGTTTGTTTTAACAATTAAAATTTTCAAAAATAGTACCCAACTAAGAATTTAATAAGTGCAACCATCTGGGGCGCAGGCACTGTTCATCCTTTTCACAGGTTGTTCTGCAACCTAGCTAGGAGAACAATACTTCACCCTCATCTTGTTTTACTATCATAAGTTAACAAATGTGAATTTATGTGTGATCCAACAAATGTAAAACTGTTTCTGAATAATAAATCTATCTATCTATCTATCTATCTATCTACAACACAATATTCTGAGATATACCTAACACTACATCTTCAGTGTGTCCTTGCCCTTTTCGTTCGGAGAAAAAAAATACCGTTTGATATATATACGTTGTCCCACCAAGCAATCAAATCAATCTATCAGGAAATCATTTCGCAATAGAACACAAATACGTTTCGTACACAATTTGTATAAAGGTGGAACCACACCACGTTTTGTGTTACTAGCAAACCACCGTAAGTACCTTCTCTCCGGATTTTTTTATAACATGCCTTCCTCATTTACACATAGGAGGTAGGACACGACATTATCTCCCATCCGGAAGCCATAATAACCTTGAGTTGTGTTCCCGCCGGTAAGTAGGGTAGCCAGAGCTCACTGTACCCCTCCTCCCCCCACCCCTTCCTAGCCTCCCCACCCCTTCCAAGCCCTCCACCCTTTCCTTCAGGGTAGGCAGCGCGTGTGTGATACCCTTAGTGTTGCACACGTCCATAGGCCACGGTGACCGCTTCCCACCAGGTGGGCCGTGTGCTTGTCTGCCACCTACGTAGTATAAAAAAAATTGCCTATGACCATTTGCGATTATGTACCTAACTTTCAAAATGGTGAAAGAATTATTTCAAGAAGTGCAGTAGTTCCGAAGCTTACCTTCAAAATTAAACAAACTCACAAAATATGGCCTCTTTCTTTATAATATGAATATATATTATGGTTTCATTATTTGGCTAGGCTGTATTCACCCAAATATTTGTAATTTGTTTTTTTTTTCTATACCTACGTACTTTTGCGCTATGCGTGTGTAGATAAAAATATATACGTTGTTGTAAGCGGCTGAATGAGGCAAATAACAAATGATATTTTTATACAAGAGGAGAAGAGGGGTACAGTAAGCTCTGGCTACTTTACTTACCGGCGGGAACACAACACGATGGTTATTATGGCCGCGGTCTTCTGTAGGGCGGAGGTACTACCCTAGTCGGAAAGCTCATTTCGGACAGGAGACACTGTTGTGACTTACCTCAATCATTTTATCAACGTGTAATTCTGAGTGGATGGATAGTGCTTAGCACAAGATGAAACCAATTTCCAATATCGAAGGCTGACAGATTAAGTTATAAATTATTCCAATTGGCTATTAACTGTTACCGGTATGCTACGAGAAAACGTGAAATGGGGGCGCTTGGATGGGTGCTTCATATAATTAGAGGATTGATTGAGTCGTTCATGTAATTGGTTCGGAAATAAGATGAATATATTTAAGTAATAGCTGTTGCTCGCCGTGGAGTCCTTAGTTCGATCCTGTTCTTTACATTACTTATGTGAAATCACTCCCAACACAAGCGATTAAACGTAACTGGGGGGTTTAGGGAGAGCACTACGAGTAGTAATTTGCCAATATTAAAAACTGAAACCGCTGGATGCGAGAGGCGCAAAACCAGTCGTCGTGAAGATCCTTGGGGGAGGCCTTTGTCCAGCAGTGGACGTCTTTCGGCTGAGTGATGATGAAAACCTAGCCGTTGCCCGCGTTAAATTTGAAATAAATAAAAAAAAAATATTTTTGCTTTTGTGATTTTCAGATTTTATATTTTACTGCTTATCACCCTTTAATTACAGCATGATGATTTTCACGACTTTTTACAGTGTCAGAGTTCAATTGAATTGCAAAGTTGTAAACATCTGTCTTTTGATCAATACCTAACAGTTTTGATCTATTTCGCGCTACTAGGTAGGTACTTGAATCAGACCTGGGGCATTATTCTGTTTGACATTGATTTCTAATCACAGTCGAAACGTGAGAAGTCAGTCGATTTCAATAGGTTAACATAGAGGAAAGAACCGGTGTAAAACTAAACCAACCTAAATGTGTCGGCTAATACGAACGTGGATGGTTACGGTACGATTTGTCAAACAGAATAAGGGCCCTGTATAAATAGCGTGATTGCGTACAAACAGAAAAATAGACGAACCCACAAACAGACAAGAATTCCAAAAAAAAAAAATTTGCGTGTTCCGAATCATTCATGTAGCATAACTCAAGTTTTTTTCAAATATCTTCAATGTACAGACACAGTTACTGTACAATTTTATAATAATACTAGCTGACCCACCCCGGCTTCGCCCGTGGCGTATTTCGAACCCCGATGCACCCTTTTTAACTCACATAATATAATATGCTCATAATTTATGCCAGACTGAGGTATCACCCGCACACGGTGGCATCATTTCCATCAAGAACCAAGCGGTTCGGTGCCTCTTTTATTTGCCGCACCATAAAGGCTTGGAATTCTTTACCAGCGCATTGTGTTTCCTTCCTCCTATAGTCCCGGGTCCTTTAAGCGGGGCGTGAAAAAGCATTTGATGAGGCCATCAAGCTGAGGGCCGCCACTGTAGCACTATCGGTGTATGTGGTGGTGGCCCCAGTCCTGAGACTCTGCCTTTCGCTTACCATCAGGTGAGGTGGAGTCATTTTGACGTGTCCTATATAAAAAAAAAAAAAATTATCAGTTTTCCTAAAATGTATAGGAATCTACCGAAACTGTTCACATTTATGATTATTGTTCCGCTCCCTTGGGCAGTAGCGTGATGATATTTAGCCTATGACATTAACGGATAATGTGGCTTTCTATTGGTGAAAGAATTTTTAAAATCGGTTCAGTAGATCCCGAGATTACCCCTTACAATTTAACAAATATACAAACACACAAACTTTACTTCTTTATAATAATAGTATAGATAGATATAGAAGAAAGATAATGAAAAAAAAATGTATTACTTTTTCTTGAGTAGTCCAATCCATCAAGATCCTAACAATTGACTAAAATAACACTTTTTATCTCAAACATGTTCATACTCTGTTACTAATAGCTAATATCAAAAGTCAGACGTTATAAACCGAGAACAGAAAAGGATCGTAATGAAGAAAAATAATATGATTTATGCGATATTGAACCTTATATTATAATAACTAGAGCTTTCAATAGCACTCGCTTTTTTTTGCAAAAATATGCCAATTACAAAATGTTTTTTCCACCTGACCCTCGTTTCTTTAACTTTGATATTGAAACGTATTTTAATAGAGATAAGGTACATTTTTCCATGTTGTTAGTAACAAACGCTGTCCAGATGATAATTTACTTTAGGGAAATCTTTTGAATTCGCGAAATGTTTTAAGTTCTTTGCACGCCTCATGGTACTTATTTGAAACCTTATTGATTTCTTTGTGGTTTTTTAAAGATTCTAATGACTAACAAAAAAATTATATGGCATAAGACTACTAATGGACCACTAGCAATAAGCTACTATTTACAGCTGAAATTACAATAAAATTAACTTAAAAATCAAAAAGCCCGCAATACAAATTCATTTATAGCTTCATAGTTTTCCATCAGGCGAGGTGAAGTCATGTTGACGTGTCCAATATTAAAAAAATCGGCTTTCGAACAAATGTACGATAAACAGATATAACATAACATAAACTCACGCCTATATCCCCGAAGAGGTAGGCAGAGGTGCTAGCACCCACATTTCGCCATTTTATGTTTAGGTCCCAATGTACCTAATAGGTGGCGAGCCTATTGCCATGCATTAACCGGGCACTTATAAACCTGCGATAAATACACACATAACTTCGAAAAGTATAAACAGATATATTTCTAGTAATTCTGATTCAGGGTCAATCGATTAGCTATAAAACATAGCAACTGACAACTAAGTACAAAAAATCACCATCATTTACTATGAATTATTTATTATGACAAGGCCCAGTGACCACGCATTGTAAACGAGGCATTAAAATCGATACACGATAGTCATAAACGCTAGATATAATTTTATACAACTATGGCTATGCTATGTTTAGATCAGTTTAATGTTTAATTTTGTATTTTTTGACGAATCCTATTCTACTGCCTTTTTTACGGCAACCAGCCCGGGCCCCCGTCTACTTCCCACTGTGCCCTCTGCTAGTCAGAGGGCACACACAACTATAAGGACTTCGAGTACTATCAGGGGAATATTGCAGTATACATTGTGTAGAGTGTAACTTAGACTATACACTCAAGTTAGGATTTATTTTTATATTATGTAGGTGGCAGACAAGCACACGGCCCACCTGATGGGAAGCGGTCACCATGACCCATGGACGTGTACAATACTACCACACGAAGGGCATTAGAAGGTTTTTGCATAGGTACAATGGCTTAAGTACCACTCCGAAATAATCTGAATAAATAATAAAATAAATGTCAAAATATTCCGGTGCGTACATAAATACAATCTCTAGAACAAATATTGACAACCTCAGAGATCAACCGAGACACACTTTATAAGTATGATTTACAAAGTGGATACACAAATACCTCTTAAGAGCACGCTTAAATAAAGGTTTATTCGTACAAGGCGTAATATACGTCACAGATTTTCAGCTGGCTGTAATCATCCTACTTTTTTATACTACTTAGGTGGCAGACAAGCTCACGGCCCACCTGATGAGAAGTGGGCATTGGCTTATGGACGTGTGCAACATCAGGGGCGTGACACTCGTGCTGCTGACTCTGGAGGGGGGAGCGTTGGTAGGTTGGAGGGGGGATGGAGATGGGAATTGGGGGATGGAGGATTCCTAATATAACATTATAAAGTGATGAAGAGGAACCGGGAGGCGAGGTGGAAGAGGAAGCGGAAGTGACTGTGGAGAACTAAAAACCTTTTAGTATAAATTGAGATCGACCCATTTGCGGAAATATCTTATTCAGAGTCTAAAAGGAATAGAAAAACCTTAATTTGTTTATTTAACATTAGATGGAGGTAGGACACGACGGTATGTCCCGTCCGAAATGAACTGTCCGACTGGGGTAGTACCTCCGCCCTACAGAAGACCGCGGTCATAATAACCATCGTGTTGTGTTCCCGCCGGTAAGTAGGGTAGCCAGAGCTCACTGTACCCCTCCTGCCCTTCCTAGCCTCCCCACCCTTTCCTACCCTCGCCCTTTCCCTTCAGGGTCGGCAGCGCGTGGATAACGTACTTGATGTTGCACACGTCCATAGACCACGGTGACCGCTTTCCATCAGGTGTGCCGTGTGCTTGTCTGCCACCTAAGTGGTATAAAAAAAGGTCTGGTTTGAATATTTGAGCTACAGGTAAAGAGCCCTTAAAAAAAGTTATTTTTACGCTATGATTACCTACCTCGCTCCGTAACTTAAATATTTATGTTTCCGTTCACCGATATTTACTTCTGCGAGAGTTATAATAACATACTTTGTATAATGTATTGAGATCATGTACCTATAAAATGTATAGACCGAACTCGTTGAAGATGAGAATGTATCACAGAAATAGCGTCGGTTGAGTGAGTTTTGGGTTGCAATGTTTTTTTATATAGGAGGACAATATGCGGCAGTGCATATGTCATGGAGACACGAACGGGACGGGAATGAGACCCTCAAGCTGAAGGCCTTCATTGTAGCGCTATTCGTGTATATAATTGTGACCCCCATTCCTGAGACTTCACCTTTAGCTTACCATCAGCCGAGGTGAAGTCATATGGTCGTGACCAATATAAAAAATGTAAACTTTTTTTACCTTTCTTTGCATTCATTACTTTGTAAATTTCTTCGTAAAATATTTCTGAGAACATATTGATTTTCTCACGAGCTAGTGAATAAGCAAGTTAATTATGAATGCAAACGAGCCTCAGTGCCAAGGTCTTTTAGTGACAGCAGTGGGGGTGTGCTGAAATACCTGGAGCCGCTAATCATCATCACTACATAGTATAAAACAAAGTCGCCTTTTCTGTCCCTATATCCCTATGTGCGCTTAAATCTTTAAAACTACGCAACGGATTTTGATGCGGTTTTTTCCAATAGATAGAGTGATTCAAGAGGAAGGTTTATATGTATAATACATGCATCATATACTAAGGCTAATTTAGTATCAGCATTGCACCCGTGCGAAGCCGGGGCGGGTCGCTAGTATATTATAAATTGCTTCAGAAATTATACTTGCTAAGTATGATTCGATTCAAATTACAATAATTTGTGCTACTGTAGTCATTAGCCGACTTTAAGAAAAAAAGGAGGCTCTTGGTTATTTATTTTATGGTGTATGTTCGAGCATTAAGGTTTTTAGAAGGTCATTAGAAGGTATTTACAGGACCGACACGTCCATAGACCACGGTGAGCGCTTCCCATCAGGTGGGTCGTGTGCTTATCTGCCACCTAAGTGGTATAAAAAGGCGTTTAGAGCGATTTGATCCGAAATCTCCATACTAAATGTTTGTGTGAGTGATAAATTCGTATAAAAAAACTGCCCCCGTAGACAAGTGTCATAGCGTAAATCGCTATCGTTTCGAATAGATTAGGTCAACCAATCACATCCAAGCTCGTCGCCGGCGTACGATGCGCGCGCCGCGGCGAAATCACGAGCTGGAGTGTGATTGGTCGACCTAAACGTTTCTATTCGATACGATTCGATCGAATAGAATAATTTTGCCACTTGGCTACGGGCACTGTTCTGTATTATTATATACTAGTTGTGCCCCGCGGCTTCACCCGTGGTATACGTGGTAGGATAAAAAGTATCTTATATCCGTCTCCTAGTTCTAAGCTACCTCCCCATGAATTTTCAGTTAAATAAGTCCAGCCGTTCACGCGTGATGCCGTGACCAAGGGAAATAGGGATTCATTTATGTATAGATTTTATGAATTAACCCTGAGCTGGGTGTTCAACATTACCCCTTCCTCCTATTACCCAAGAAGCTTGATATTATTTTAGCACTTAAGGGTAAGTCAGCTTTCGTCCCACTCAACCTAATAAATTCAGTTTGATCAAAATATTTGCTTGGGACGAAAGCAGTATGTTGGAGACTGCCAATATTTTCATTTCATTAACTGGTTATGTCGCAAGCATTGAGAGGGTTAGGCAGATAGATAGATAGATAGATAAAATATTCCTTATTAGCTGTTACCCGCGGCTTCGCTCGTGTGGAATTCTGATAGCGTTCCCGCTTCCCATGGAAACCTATATTTCAGATTATGATATGAGGCCGTCAACCTGAGTGCTACCATTGTTAACATGGTAAGTGTATGTAAATGATTACCCTCTTTCCTGACCCTTTTCCTTTAGCTTACCATCAGGTGAGGTGAAGTCATATTGACGTGACTGATTTATAAAAAAAAAACTTAGATACCGTTTTCCTAACTCAAAGTTATCCAATTTCTAATATCCACAGACCGCCACGCAACCTCACAATTAGTTGGGTACACCGAAATATATTACTACCCACATTATACCATAGACAAAACTTAAGGCCGCAGTATACGCACCGGGTAATATCTCGGACGGAACGTGGACGTGAAGTGCACGTGACTGCCTTGAATTTGTAGTGTTAATGCAT
The DNA here is from genome assembly GCA_963576445.1 of Lithosia quadra. Taxonomy (NCBI): domain Eukaryota; kingdom Metazoa; phylum Arthropoda; class Insecta; order Lepidoptera; family Erebidae; genus Lithosia; species Lithosia quadra. The sequence goes on along the minus strand of OY754885.1, from coordinate 1,588,734 downwards.
ACAAACCGTGACTCAGGTTTAACGTGCTAGTGTTGACAACTTGATGAATTGGTTTTAACTTAACTTTGATCGTAGACAATGATATTTTACCGCTCCGCACGCGCCACGTTCCCGTCCCGTCCGTGTCTCCGTGACATATTATGCACTACCGCATACATTTTGTCATCATCATCATCATCATCATATCAGCCAAAAGACGTCCACTGCTGGACAACAGCCTCCTCCAAGGATCTCCATAACGACCGGTTCGGCGCCTCTCGCATCCAGCGGTTTCCCGCGATAATTACCAGATCGTCGGTCCACCTATCGGAGGCCTGCCCACACCACGTTTTTCGGTTCGTGGTCGCCACTCGAGAACCTTTTTAACTCATCGGTCGTCGACTCTACGAGCAATGTGCCCCGCACACTGCCACTTAAGTTTAACGGTAAAGCTATGCCAGTGACCCTGGTTCTCCTGCGGATGTCATCATTTCCAAAACTTGACGTCCCGTCCCGTCCGTGTAAAAACTCGTCACGTATGCAGCGGCCTTTAGAGGTCAATAAATACTCACGTTAAATATAGCTTACGGAACCCATGTTACTTTGTATGACAGAGAATAAACAGCCCATCACCGCCATCTTGAGGCAAAACTCATTAAAGTTGTATGTACCGCGTTTGTCATTCACTAACTCGCTGCTTTTGTTTGTGGCGAACATTTGTCTGTAGGTATATAGGGTGAGAAATTATAAAGCAGGTAAACAATGTATCTATACCTATATTTATTTACGTTTTTATTGCGTTCCATAATGTGATATAATATAAGTACCTATATATAGAGTTATTCAGTAAAAGCGTACTATAAAATTCAAGATTATTTGGATGATAAAGAAGCTTGGAAATGAACTGTTCACTCAACTATGTTACTCGAACTTATACACTGTATCTAGACTAAGGCAATTGTTGTAAATAGACCAAAAAAAAAAACAGCCCGCTGAGTTTCTTGCCGGAGTCTTCTCAGGTCTGGGCCGCGTTTCGAACCGGTGCGGTGGTCCATTTGCTTTCTTATCTGATTCTATAAACTTACTTATTTGCAGTCAACTCAATCTGTATAATAAATCACTTTTCATTCTGTGATGGTTCAAGATTATTATAAAGTTTCATTATAATAATAGCTGACTGAAGTGTTAAGACGCTTCTAAAATTTTATTTTATGAGACACACAAGTCGAAAATCTCACCACTGTCTGAGACATAAATTACCCAATGCCCTTATGGATTAACTTGGAGGTTTAAAAGACGTTCAAAAAGAGCTTACGATTTTTCAACAAAAGACAGGCCATTACTTTGTAACAGAGTTTTTAACGACAATTTTACTGTAAAGTAAAATTTATTGACTTGAATTATAGACGTGAATGAATTGTAAATTAAAAGGGGTTTTTGGCTAGATCACGCGAGTTCTAAAGGAGTAATTAATCTGCCACCTAAGTGGTATAATTACTTACACAAATATGTTATTAACTTTTTGAGTTTCGTGAAATCATGCGCCTCCGTGCTGTTGTTTCATTTTTGCAAAATTACCTACATAATATTTATACAATTTTTCTTCAACATTTTCAATACTCCACAAATTCTACAACTTTCTCTTTAACCTAGCGTTAATCCCAGTCGCATCCAAAGCTTTCACCTCGGAGTCTGGGGTCCGTTTTACCAGTCTTAACTGCGGATTTGGCTGGACCTCGATATTTTCCGTGAAGCGACTGCCATCTGACCTTCGCAACCCAATGGTGACATTAGGCGATATCGAAGCATTCATTCCACAAATTCTACAACTATTTTGTTCAAATTGTGAAAATTTACCACGCTCTGTCGTTTAATCGTTTTAAGCTTGGTTCTCACATTTAGACCACCTGACCTTATTTATAAAATATTTTGTAGGTACTCGCATTTACCCTACCTGACCCTATTTATTTGTAAAGTATGTTTTGATACCCGCATTTACCCCTTCTGACCCTCTATTATTTCGGTGATCACAGTCCCAATTTTAACTCAGTCAGTCTTTGGTATTAAATCTAAATGTTTATGATAAATGTTTGTTTGTTTGTTGCAGGTTACGTTATAGGAAGACGACGAGTGCCACCGTATACCAAGTGTTCTTTACTAAAAATTTAAGATTAGGTAAGTTCTTTTTATATTTTTAACCGGCTTAAAAAAAGAAGGAGGTTCTTATTTCGACTGCATTTTTTTATGTTTGTTATCTCAGAACTTTTGACTGGGTGAACCGATTTCGATGGTTCTTTTTTATTTGATAGCTGGTGCTTCTCGTGTGGTCCCATTTCAATTTTTTCATTTTAATATTATCATAAATTAATATTGTGTCTCCACATTGGTAATACACTCGAGAGCAATGAATCCGGGTCACTTAAAGAATGTTAAAAATCTCGGAAACTAAAAATGATAGGTTAATGCAATAAATTGTATTTAATAGACAATGTAATACTCCTTAAATGAAAGTAAAAAAAATATGAGTCACCATACATTTTATTAACACAAAATTACATAAAGAAAAAAACTGCTGATCTCTCCTTAAAACAAAAATAGGAAACAGGGCATATCTTAGTCTCGAAATACGATGCCCACGCTCCAGTTTAGGGCCGTTTGCAGGTCTAAGGGTTTTAAGTTAGATTCAGCAAGCCGACGTCTTACTGTCCATGCACTTGGGTTACTTCCTCCGAGGCGTCGAAACTGATTGGTGAGTTCAGTTCCTGTGAGAAAGCGATTTCGAAGCATGGTGTTCACCAAGTATCGGTCTTCTCGTGCTGTGGTACACCTGGTTCTGCCCGTTCCTGGTCTGCGTAGGTTAGAACCAGTTTCTTCGTTTAAGTGACCCGGATTCATTGCTCTCGAGTGTATTTGAAAATTCTAAATTGAAAACGATTCTGAAACCAATTTTTTTTATTTTTGTCTGGCTGTTTATTCACAATGAATGCTAAAACGGATTTTGATGCGGTTTTCTTTTCAAAAAGGTCTTGGTACGACATAATCCTGCACATAGGTTTAATTGCAACTGGTTAAATAGGACTGAAGATATTACCAGAAATAAATCATCAAGGTTACTTTCTTCGCGGGCATAGCCACAGGCATCAGCTAGTAAATAAAAATAAAATTGAAACATTCCATTTTATTCACTGGTCAGGCTAATAAAATTCGTATTTAAAAGTACTGCCTCAATATAGAGCCTGTTATAGCCACCGCTAACTGGGTCAATGCCAATATACATTCAAACGCAGTCGTAAAGATAAATAAGTCTCTTGACAACCCTCGATCTATCCACTAAGTTGTCCATTTTTCACCTAAACACACTTGCGGAGCAATAACAACCTTAATGTATAGTAATAAAATATATATTGTATTGTACGCTAATGATATGAGGCTGATGCTTTGTAGGGTCACCAACTCACGATTTTGGGAAGGATAATTTCTTTTTTGTCAAGTAATGTGGGTCGCACATAAATAGTGTTGTTTATTTTTGTAAACCTTTTCAGTTAAGTTGAAAGCTTGTAATAGAAGTGGGTTTATGTCTATTGTGCATTGAATGGAGCTTGAACCCCGAACTTTTTGACCTTTAACCATACGTAAGTAAACGACACTTGATGGTTTAAATTTTGAAGGATAATAAATATATTTTGAATGTATTTTCGACTTTAATCTCTTTACAATCTAGCTACAGCTTAAATGTGGAGGTACTATTTTTTTTTTTAAATTGGTACCTCTCTTCATTGGTTTCGCTCACCATTCCATCATTTGTTTGGATTAATGTCGGCAGTATAAACAGCCAAAGACTGAATCCACGACCCATAAAAAGCAAATCGGATGCCTTAGCCACTAGGTTACCACAACTTCAAACCACTTCCCATATAATGTTCATCTCCAAAAGAATAAAGGTACCAGAGTTATTGAAAAAAAATTAAACTTAAATTTTTATCTGGTTAAACTTGTTAAATTAAAATCTCACCACCACTAGACTTTTGGAAGGCAAAAAAATCTAGATCAAAAAACTTGCATACCGTGATTCACAAAGGAACGAAATCGTAGGCACAATCCACTTAACTGTTGAACTTTCGGCTGGGATGCCATTGATTATAATATCACACAGTATAAAAGTCGTGATATTCTCTCAAATCACCTCATAAATCCTTTTTATAGACTATTTCTGTCTTCAATATTTCCTTATCGATCAAAACAAGGGAGTAACTTTTTATTACAAATATTTATTGTATATGAAATATGATTTGTTTATGGTACTATAAAGCTAGTAGACAATCACACGGTTCACCTGATGGCAAGTGGTTATTACATCCTGCAATATTTAACGATTCATTCACCTACATACAGGGCAATTTAAGTGAAAAAACCCTAATTACTTATTATTATTGAATAGGACTTTCAAGATGGCCAGCGAACGCGGGTTGTAGTTATAATTTCAGAAAGTATACGAATTTTAACCTTCAAGTTTTGGTCGAAAGTCGCTTGTCCAATTGATAATATAACTTTTAACACCTCAAAATGAATTATTCATTCGCAATGAGTTTCTAGTACCTACTTCGTCGTCGTATCGTTAAATAGGTAAGTATCCATCTCAAATAATAATACGAAATTTTTGATACCAATTGCATTAGATAGTAATGGATGGATTCCAATAAAAAGGTCACTGTATTTTAGCATTAGTTTAAAAATATAGTTTGTTGCGCCGTTTCTTCTCCACTAGCGCCTAGGAAACGGTGGTAAACTTAGTATTAAGTAGTTTTTGACGTCAAAAAGATGTAATTACGTTGCACTATTTTGAAAAATAAAGAAATTAAAATTAAATTAGTCATGCGTATAATAGTGTTCACTGTGGACTCTAAAACAGCAGAAGCATTCGTTCTCTGAACCTTTTTCCCGATTCAGTTGGGGTCGGCTTTCCAGTCTAACTGTGATGGGGCTGAAACAAAACAGCAGAACCGATTTTGATAAAATTTACAGGCGATCTTCTAATTATTGTTCCAATGGATAAACCTTATTGCAGCCGAATGATTAATCAATTTATATTATATTTAGTGTGCATTGAAGCATTGTTACCTTGATTGAGAAAATAAAATAACAACAAATATTAATAAATATACCTACCTATCATTGCAGCCGATTTTTCTATCACCACGCCAAATAGCGATTCGTTAATAAAATAAAATCGAAAACAAATAGGTATAATAAAAAATATCCCAAACATCAGTCGCGCATGGTCACCCTAACTTCGGGTACAAATAACACATATTATTACATACAAGAGTCATAAACATTTACAAATTCTCGCCGGAATCACCGGTGGTTCCGCACTCCCTACTTGTGACAGTTTTGTAGCAAACGGTACACAGGGGGTTGTTTTTTGTATTCATCATTAATATTTAGTGATGTAAGCATATTTTTAACCAACTTCGTCAAAAGAGGGGGCACACATTCGCATGATAATGAAATGGAATGTGCTGTTGGCACAGAAACTCTTTCAACCCTCCCCTCACCTAACTTCTATCCGATTTTCCCCTCCCCCCACCCTTCCTGCAGAGTCGGCAGCGCGAGTATGATGCCCCTAGTATTGCACACGTCCGTAGGCCACGGTGACTGCTTCCCATCAGGTGGTCCGTGTACTTGTCTGCCCCCTTAATTTTTTTATGTCGGTCACGTCAACATGACTTCACCTCGCCTGATGGTAAGCTAAAGGCAAAGTCTCTGGAATGGTAGCCACCATTGCAAACACCGATAGTGCCACAATGGTGGCACTCAACTTGACGGCCTCATCAAATGCTTTTTCACGCCCCGCTTAAAAGACCCGGGACTGTATGAGGAAGGAAACACGTGAGCTGGTAAAGAATTCCAGGTTTTGATGGTGCGGCAAAGAAAAGAGTTGGTTGTGCGTATCCCTTAAAAAATGTTTTCTTTTCTTCCCATCCATATACATTTATGTATTCATCTGCTTCCATCATTCACCCAACAAATTCTACACACATAACATAACATAAACTCACGCCTATATCCCCGAAGGGGTAGGCAGAGGTGCTAACACCCACATTTCGCCAGTTTATGTTTAGGTCCCAATGTAATAGGTGGCGAGCCTATTGCCATTAACCGGGCACTAATAAACCTGCGATAAATACACATATAACTTCGAAAAGCATCGAAAAGTCATTGGTGTGTGCCATGCTACATACAAAACGATATTATTTAGAAACAACAAACTTCTAAGCGTTTGGCATCGGACAATGGTGGTACAAAGAAGCCTCCATCATTGTTCGTACAAGTTTCGTCCTTCTACTTGACCGAATCATTCGAGAACTGATACAAAAGAAAATTTTCTGATCTGTCCGTTCGATCAAACATAGTTACGCCATCGCTTATTTTTCAGGGTTCTTAGATTTGTTGGGAAGTTTTCAAGCCTTGTGTTAAGCCGGAAAATAGGGTGAGTAGATGTCAAAAGGTGAATAGAAAGAAAATGGTCTCCGTTTTAATTTGTTTTATCATCCCAGACCTCCGTCTTCAATGAGCACAGGCCTGGGGTTGACTGATGCATAGCGCCCCCCCCCCTCCCACCCCTTTATGGGCTTATGTCAGGACTCTTACCGACTAAAACCACACACCGTCTAGGGTCTTCTTCGGATTCAAGATGGTGGCCATTTTTTTTATAATACATAGGTGGCAGACAAGCACACGGCCCACTTGATAGAAAGCGGTCAACGGTGATCTATAGACATGAGCAACACTAGGAGCGTCACACTCGAGCTGTCGACCCTGTAAAATCATTCTAATGGCCTTCTTGAAGAACCCCATTTCTGTAACCCATATCTTTTTCATTCTAGCGTTAATTCCCAGTCGTATCTAAAGCTTTTCCTCGGAGTATTGGGTCCGCTTTACTAGTCTTAACTGCGGATTTGGCTGGACCTCCATATCTTTCGTGAAGTGACTGCCATCTGACCTTCACAACCCAATGATAACATAAGGTGATATCGAAGCATTGTAGCCCGTTGTTGTTGGATTTTTTCTATATAACTTATATCTAACCCCATATAATTTAAAAGAGACCTAATATAATCATACTGTACCCTAAAAGAATAAAGAGAAAAAAATTGGTCATATCGTTTCTTTTGTACAATATTGTATGTGTGGCGAAATCCCCACGGAGGATTCAACGTGTCAAGTTATTCAAACCTTTTGTAGTACTTTTCCTTCTTCAAAAATATTTACTAAACGCCAAAAAAAAACCCTTTCATCAAAGGACAATAATTACCGACCTCTCATATAAAAGTTATGTCCTCATCCTACAATAATGGAACCCTTTTCGAATCTCACAAATATTAACATAAAGGAATGGAGTCGTGTGCATGAAATGTTTTTCGCTTTCATGAGTAATGAACGTGACATTATAATATTTTTTCTTTTACATTTATTCACAGGTGAAATACTGGTTGGTTTCGAATAAAAGGGACTAATTAGGCTTTTAATTAGGAAGCTAAATATTTGGAATTTGCTTGCCAGAAATATGGCGAATACGAAATTGAAGTCAATTTAATGATTAATTAATTGTAATACTTCGAACGATATTACTCGTGAATGATTTAATTTATCATCATCATTTCTATTTCTTTATTTATTCACCATAATTTAAACTACCATTAAGTCCTCCAACGCATCACATATCTGTTTGAGAAAACTCAAAAAGTACTGAACATCTTTTCATGCTATTTTCGCGAATAGAGCGCTGTGGTTCTCTGATCAGAGTTATTTTGGTTGCCACCCATGCTGAATGTGATATGCTTGTTTAGTTGATTCTGTTATATTTTATTTCATTTCACTTCAAATCTTTATCAACATTATAAAAAGAGAGGTTGTAACTTGCAAGTTTTTTTATATGTTTGGAGTAATTTTCAGAACCACTGAACTTATTGGAAAAAATCTTTTATCATTTGATACATCCATTACCTGATAGACTTATATACTCGTATATTATCTATAAATTACGATGGCCTGTTTTAATAAAATAAAAATAAATATCGAAGCAAATCTAAACGTTACTGAACCGTTATTCATACAAAAACGTTATATCGGTTGACACAACGGAATATAAACGATTACAAATCGTTACAGCATACAAAACCGTTATTATCCTTTCATTAGCATTATTCATAGATACAGTTTGTGGCTCGCAATTAAACCAAAGCTAAGCATTTATCATTGAAATCATGATGAATAATTTAACGTTTAAGTTAGTATGATTTTTGATCACCTGAGCTTTATATCGTATATCACCGAGTCGATTAATGAAGGATGTCACAAAGGAGCACGCGATCCGATCATTTTCCCAACTGTGAGGCGATAAGCAGACGGAGGCGCGGGGCGGTCAAAATGACCGCGACGCACTCTTATTAGTAATATCATTAGATCGCATTTAACCCGCGTATATTATCTGACAAGCGACATGAGCTATTGCGCGGACAAATGCAACCTTATAATCGTACAAATAAGAGTGCGTCGCGGTCATTTTGACCGCCCGCTCCGTTTTAGGTTTAATGACTTTACAGAAAGTTCGCGAATGTAAGGAAAAAAACAAATGGCGGGGTGTCGCCTGTACCTGGGTGCGGGCAGGAACCTCCACGGGGTGCGGGCCGGAACCTCCACGCGGTGCACCCGGGCAACGGAGGCGAGCAGCGCCTCCCACTCGCCACGGGAGATGCTGCTGCCTGCGGCCGGGGTAGGAGTGGCCCTCTGAAGGGCTGCTCCGAGGCTAACTTTTGCCACTGCCGGTACAATATGTACATTCAAAACTTAAAAAAAAATCAAGAAGGATCTTATAAGTGAATAAATATTTTTAATAAAAATAAAACCAACTTACCTTCTTTTTTACATCGGTAACTGTACTAAAACCGGAATGTAAAAAATACTTTGCTGAAAACCGCATCAAAATCTGTTCACCCAAATGCAATATAATCGCGAAACATACATTCAAATATACAGCTTAAACAGTGATCTTTTTGGAGTTGGTTAAAAAAGTTACTAAATTCACACTCGACCCGTCAATATAACCAAAAGTGTTGAACAAATTCCCGCCATTAAATAAATTGCCTTTAATCTCGTCGCGTCCATAATATTATTACGTATTCAAATGGCTTCGCTATAAGCCGTCAGCGCCGATTTGTACCGTTCAGAATGAAATATAATAATGTATTGTGGTACCAAATACAACGATATATCTTTGCGATACAATAAGTTAGTCATGAGGCGATAATCAAGTGATTTGATGTCTTTTGATTTTTAACCGACTTCAAAAAAGGAGGCGGTTCTCAATTCGTACGCTATTTTTTTATATATTATGTTACGCAATAGCAGTGCCAATTATGGATCGATTTTAAAATTATTTTTTTTTGTTTGAAAGAGGCTACTTCTGAGGTGGTCCCATATCCAGGATATCAGGATCTGATGGTGGGATCTTGATAAATCGAGGGGAAAACATCAAATTTACGGCAAGAATTCTGTTTTTGATACCATTGTACCTAATTAAACCTCTTAAATAGGTACTTTTCTATTTCTGTACTCTAAAAAGTAAAAAATATTAGTTTGTCAAGTCGGTTTTTTAAACGTAGTTATAATTATCATAATTTGTTTTACGAAATACTGCAATAATGTAATTAATTCATTCTTCTCATTCATATTCCATCTTAGTTATTCGATTTTTATTATAAGCTTTTTTTTATGCCGGTCACGTCAATATGACTGCACCTCGCCTGATGGTAAGTTAAAGCCAAATTCTCTGGAATGGGAGTCACCATTACAAACACCGATAGTGCTATAATGGTGGCTCTCAGCTTGACGACTTATTTAACAGCAAAAGTCACATTCCACATTATTATACCAATTTGTGTCCATAATTTCGAGAATATCATTTCAATTCGATATTTTAAAATTGTGGCTACTACAAACACACGTTTATAGCAAACATTTATTTTACTGTTCTTGGAAAGCGCGCAATGCATTTCAATCATAAGTTTTTGTTACTTAAATAAACGAGGTACTGCAGAACTGCCGCCATTACTGCACGGAACTGATGTTCGTACAGCTTCAAGTATTTGTTACTTGTCTACATATTTTTGAGAATAAATTTCCTAGTATTTGGTATGTAAAGTGAATACCTAGTTAAAATAACATAAAGCTGGTTTAAGATGAGATCTGTATTTGTGAGGTTGGATGGATGTGTGAATGGATGTATGGATGGGTGAGTAGATGGGTGTGTGGATGTGTGTATGGATGGGTGTATGGACGGATGTATAGGTGGATGTATGGATGGGTGAGTAGATGGGTGTGTGGATGGATGTATGGTAAGTGTGTGGATGGATGTGTGGATGTGTGTGTGGATGTGTGTGTTGATGGATGTAGGGATAGATGTATGGATGGTTGTATGAATGGATGTTGTTGTGAAATTTGAAGAATAAAGACTTAAATTAAATATAATTAGATATGTGTGAATGGATGTAAAGATAGGTGTATGGACGGATGTAAAGATGGGTATATGAATGGGTGTAAAGAAGTATTTATGGAGGGGTGTAAGGATGAAAATATGCATGGAGGGGTGTAAATATGGTTTAATAAATGAATATTTTATTACTCTTTCACGTAAAACTCATCTGGGTAATATTTGGTGAAGTCTTAAATAATACATTGAAATAGGTTTTTTGAGCCACACAGAAGAGTATATAATATTCGCAATTGGAATTGCGGGAACATCTATTAAAATATAACTTCTAAGAATACAAGTCTACATTATACAAACATACGTAATTAAAAATAAAGTTTGCTTAACCAAGTACCTACATTAAAGTTGTTTAGTTACATAATTTTTTAAAGTTATATTACTATGCTGTTTACGTAAAAATGTTTGAATAATTATACCTATATTTACATTTTCCCTTGTTTCCATTTCATTGCTAACACGACATATTATTCCTACGGGAATTTAATTTACTAATGAAAACTACACGGTAAATGTTGACTGTTTAATAATAGCTAATTGTATGTTTTTTTAACCGACTTCGAAAAAGGAGGAGGTTCTCAATTCGGAGGTTTTTATTTATTTGTTCGGGTATCACTCTGTCATTTGTGGACTGATTGGCAAAATTCTTTTTTTATTAGACAGACTTATTCCGAAATGGTCCCATTTAAATGTCGTAAATGTCGTCGATCAGAATGATGATTGATTGAATTTTTTTTTTATTATTGTGATTTTTTTAGTTACTGGCCCCCCTTTGTTGTTGACTGTACCGATTTAAAATGATTCATCTATCTATAGACTCGTATATTATAAAAGAAAGTCGTGTTAGTTACACTATTTATAACTCAAGAACGGTTAAACCGATTTGGCTGAAAAGGAGATGGACATAGGAATCCTTTTTTTAGTGGAGAGTAGAGTGCAGCGAAGTGGAGAGTGGAGTGGAGACTGGAGTGACGTAGAGTGGAGAGTGAAGTGGAGAGTCGAGTGGAGAGTGGAGTAGAGAGTCGAGTGGAGAGTCGTTTTATTGGTGGCGATACTAACTTCCACGCAGCCAAAAGCTAGTTATGAATAAAAAACTGCATTTACACAATGAGTGTGAGGAACTACTCGTAATATTAAAAGAGAATACGTTAGTCTTTATACGCGTCGACTGGGGCTACTCCCGTCTCTGTTACTCGAAAGATGAAAATTTGCATATACGACGTAGTGCAACAGATTCGGAGATTGGAGTGCTCATAAAATATCAGGTCGATGTTGCATTATTCAAGACACGAGGCACGTTCATAGGGGCCGTAGTGAAATCTGTGTACTTACTGTACTAACCGAAAGTGCAATTATGATGAATGCTACACTGTTGGATTCACTTCTCAAATCACATGCAATTTTCTTTTAAGAAATTATTTTAAAGAGACTAAAAAATGTGATTTGAAGATGAAACTTCTTTTTCCTGTGGAATTCTCCACGAATATCACCCCTATTGGCGGTCCGGGGTTGTTATGTCGGATTATGCCGACTAAAACCGCACGGGTGTAAAGTTACCCAAAAAGCGTTTCGTTCGCTCCCGGTTGCATTGCCTTCGATATGGGTTTGGAAACCACGGCACCCACGAACCCGATATAAGTATATGAGACCGAAAACATACTTCGCTAAATATGGATGCTAATACACCTCTGCTTACCCTTTCAAGGGTTCAGAGGTACAATATACGCTACATAATTATAATGTTCGATGAGACAAAGAAAATACCTTTTACTTTTTACGTAATTACCTACGAGGTATAAATTATTATGGGAATCGAAATGAAAAATGTATTTATTTTATTCCATTGTTGTAAGAGCAAGATGGCTTATAGCATCTTGTGTGGGTGTGAAAGAGACAACATTAATAACAAACGTGCTACAGTGTTAGGGTAAGATGGGCTAATTATTCCATCGAGCTTTATGTTGAAAACCTTTTAAATATTTTTGTACAAAAACTTTCAACAGAAATATTAAACTGAATCCAAAAAATGGAAAACAGTACTGAGAAGGGAAAAAAATAATGGATTTAAAGATTTAGTACAACTTCAGACAAAAAGAAAACCAACTTACCTTCTTTTTTTAAGTTACTGAAAAATACTAGACCCTTCTCTAGAATGTACAAAAATACTTACTTTTCTGAAATTCGCATTGAAATCGGTTCAACAAAACGCGAGATAATGGCGGAGAAACATACATATAAACATAAAAATATACAGACGAACTTCCTTTTCAATTCGATTAGAAAGATGACTATGATTAATCTTTCCATATCTTATAATACCGATAGAATGAGAAATATTTGTCCAATGTTGTTGACACGAGCGAGATTGTGTCCAGTTTTCCCTTCGTTCCCGTATTACCGATGTAATCCTAGCTAACACAAATGGCCTTGAGTTGGTTAATGATACATTGTGTTTAATAAAAGGAATGATGTATGGAGTATGGATGATAATATAAGGCTGTATGGATATTTTGTTCCTTTTTCACGCAAAAACGGTTCAACGGATCTGACAGAAATTTGATACTTCCTGAGACTTTACCTTTGAGCTTACCATCAGACGAGGTGAAGTCCTATTGACGTGACCAATATATTAAAAAATGGATATTTGGAATGTGTGTTTGAGACTTTACCTTTAACTTACCATCAGACGAGGTGAAGTCATATTGACGTGACCGATATATTAAAAAATGCATATTTTTTACTTTTTCATGTAAAAATGATTGAACGAATATAACTGAAATTTGGCATAGGGATCGTTTATAGCCTGGAATAATACATCTAACCGGCTACTTTGACCTCTGGAATAGGTTCTCATGGGAAGCGAGAACGGGAACAGAGTTTCACAAGGCTGCAAGCTTGTGAAAAAATATTTCTAATGTCCACTTTTGCCTACATTCCTGTTTCACCTATGTAATCCGAGCTAACACAAAAATGGCCTTGTGTTGGTTAATGATACATTATGTTCAATAAAAGAAATGAAAGGAATGGTATTATGGTGCCTCCGATTTACCTTTCTTTCTTTCGTAATTCTTTTTCTTCTGAATCTTCGGTAATACTATTTCTATTTTTAACCGACCTTCAAAAAGGAGGAGGTTCTCAATTCGATTGTCTTTTTTTATGTTTGTTACTGCAGAACTTTTGGCTGGGTGAATCGCTTTTGATGAGTCTTTTCTATTTGATAGCGTGCGCTTTGGTCAGTTAAAGTCGGTTTTTACCTTACTGCTTTTTTACCTTTTGCAAAAGCGATATTAAACTTTTTACACACCCAATTTTTGGATATTTTCAAATCAAATTTATATAGTATTGTCGTAAATGTATGTAGTAGTGTCGTAAATTTATGTAGTATTGTCATAAATTTAAACGTAGCATCGAAATAAAGGTAATTTTAACGGATTCAATCCTGATTTATTAATTGTTGTTTTATTATTTAAAAGCAACTGAAACACAGCCGAACATGATCTGTCCGACGTTTCGGTTGATCCGTAGCAGCCATTATGACTGCTGAAAATCAACTTTCATAAACCAGATGGACAGTTTATTGCCTTTTGATTACTTGCTACCTTAGTAGTATAGGAAAAAAATCGCACAAACATTAACTCCCTAAAAAAACACGAGGAGAATTTCGCTGTTCATAAAAATAACAATATCAAAATATGAAAACAAAGAGACACTCGTTGTGTGCGGAATATGTTCGCACAATGAAAATAATGCGCCCTCCTTTGCCGAAGCCGCCATATTTCTTTTGTGACGTCACATTTGATAAACGATGGAGTTTTATTTAACCAAATCTTCATAAGAGGGACTTACCTAAATGGGTGAATTTTGAAATTTGGCGTATTCAGTAGATTTTTTTTTCGTGTGAAAATCCCCAGGGATACCACACCCACTGAGCCAGCAGGGGTGGTTAAGTCGGACTTGAACCGACTAAAACCACACGCCGTCCCATTCCCCTCCAAACCTCCCCCCAGGATCGACAGTGCGAGGTGATACACCTGGTGATGTACACCAATACACTCCACTGTTCATAGGCAAGTTGTATAAAAAAATCGCATTTTGTTAGGTTATCATAATTGTATTTTATTTTTTGAATGTTAACAACTTCGATATTCAAAAAAAAAATTCAAATGGTACCCTTGATTTGGCTTCTGTTGGCTTTTATCGGAGCAACTGTCATCTGATACCCCAACCCAACCCCTCGTCCATTGATTAGCAGGTGTATATCAGCTTGCGAGTGAACTTAATAGCCTTATACGCTATCGATTTTAGAATAATTTATGCCAAATTCGATGACCTAAAATTATACTGCATCTCAAGCCATTCTATTTTCGCAGCATCACCCATTTCCAAGAATATGAGGTAGTTTGTTTTAATGGAAGGCCGCCCGTGCATAATAGTTACTGCTATTTCGATACAGCTGCAATTTCTGAACGATATAGTATACATTTGTTACTGGACTTCGTGATGGCGTCTCCTGGGTGCCGTACGCCAAAAATTGAATAGTATCTGTTCGAAATTCAAACTTGAGTTGGCTTGGCTGTAGAAGCATTGTTTTTACAAGCTTTCATTTAGTTTCATCTGTCCCGTTGTCTGTAATCAAATCTTGCAAGCCATTTTTCGACCACTTTTGGTTATCCCGATTGAGTTGAAAGGCATATTTATGGAAGTCCCGTGACAATGCAATATTGTTAATAATAAAAGCTTGTTTTTAAAAAGTTTTTTTTAAACAGTAGCTTGTTGATATTTGTTACTTTGAGACATTATGAGTTAGAGTTGAGCTTGAATTTGATTTTTTAGTTTCAATTTGAGTGACAATAAATTAATTCCCCTCACGAAAAAATTTTGAAATCGAACTTTAGTTTTAAACTTCGGTTAAATTAAAATTGTCGCAGGTTCCATTTCCTACTCAGTGTCAACATTTGTTGTGCGCGCCTATATCTATTTTCTTACTGGTTGTGCTATTTATTATATAGGTACCTATTATGTAATTACAAAAAATACAGTAATGTTTTTATCCGTATTCTATTATGGCCTACATGTTCTACCGTCCTGGATATCGCTGTGTAACATGGACATAATTAGAATGAATCTTGGGCGCATTCAACTTTCAACAAATAAGAATTATGTGTTAATTGTGTGTTAATTTATGTATTTATGTGTTAAATTTAACATTATTCTTATCTGTTTAAAATCCTCAAAGCAGTGAGTGCCAAATCAACTGAAGAAATTAAATTTCAAGATTTATCCATTAATCGAAGTATTTTATCGCTACCGCTACCTCTTATGACTGTATCCTCTTATTACACGTAATGGCTCATAAACAAACATGGTAACGGCAATACACGTGCAAGCATGAACACATCGCTTCAGCAAATTCGGTACAATGTAGGCTCTGCATCGCTTTCCAGCGAAATTGCCCTTACAAGGGAGATAAAAGTATTTGATGCAATTTTGTGTAATGTGTTAGCACTCGGGGCGTGCAGTAAATGGGATTATAAAGCAATTTTAAATGTATGATCATTCTTTGTAAATATTTTTCTAACAGTATTTTAACATGGTGCCTAATTTGTTCGTTCTTGTATAATGAAACATGTTTGAAAAGTTTAGGTACAATTTAGCTTTCAACATAACATAAACTCACGCCTATATCCCCGAAGGGGTAGGCGGAGGGGCTAGCACCCACATTTAGCTTTCAAAAGAAATATTTTTACTTGATTACCTATTTGAACGTCATTATTGTATCTGAAACTAGCCTACGTCTGCGGCTCCGCTCGCATGGGCGTCGGTTTCTGCGTTTTTTGACTATATCTCCAGTTCTACTCAATTGATTGTGATCAAAAATGCGTAACATTTTAAGTCTGACCCAAGACCTTTCAAAAATAAGAACCGCATTAAAATCCGTTCAGTAGTTTTTGCTTCCATCGCGCTCAAACAGGCAAATAGACAAGACATGAAAAAAAGTTTTTTGTGTTCAGAATCGTACGTTCATTAACCCTAAACCCTACGTTCACACGTTTTGCCGGATCTTATTTTCACTGGATCGGTTTTTTGCTGGATTCGGTTTAGTGGCAACAGTATTTCAATGAATGAGTTCACACATGCATTCGGTTTCAAGACACGGCAAAAAAACCGAATCTTGCTGAAGTTGACTGTATCCAGATCTGATGAAAGTCAGATCCGGCAAAACGTGACACTCCGCTTGAACGTAGGGTTCCATAACACAAGTATTTTTATTATTAAACAGTTTTATTTAACTCGACCTGTTTGTTTGGGTCAAATTTTAGTAATTGAAATTTGAACCCCTTTTGAACAGTTGTCTGATTTGTCTGAAGTCTTTAGTTCTGATGACAATACAAATTTAAAACTGTTTAACTAAAAAGATTTTTTTTTTTTCATAATTATTTATTTGTATTTAATATCTCCAATGTACAGACATAGCTACTTTACAATTTTATAATAGTGTAGAAGTTCAATGGGACAAAATAGCCCAATTGTACCGCATATATGCTATATGCTAAGTCCAAAACAACCATAAATAGTTTATACCATAACCGACCATAACTACAAAGGTGGCGTACGTCGGTTGTTGTGTACATACACCCGAGATTCCTCAGTACCTCTATTCTCGAACGACTAAAGCCTCACACATTGTTTCAGAACGGACAGCGTCCTTTGGATGTTCTCACATCTATCTGGCTTTTGTGTTAAGCTATAGTTTACATGTTTGTGTACCTACCTAAGTTTCTGTATGCATAATACGTCAGGTATTCCGTCCGGTAAATAATAAAATTAGTTTATTTGAATAGATTTTTATCCCACAAGTCTGAAACGATTAGAAACTCCAAGCTCGCTACTAATGTGTCCTAAGAAATAAATAAATTCGGCTATATCTCTGGAAGCTTTCGAGAACTTTAAAGCGTTATGTGGCGTGCGGTTTGAATATAAATTGATTGTATTATACTTTAGTTTTAATGTTTCTGTGCACAATTTCATGTTGACGTTAATTCATTTGGCTTGACACAAACAGAATATGAATATTAAACTTGCAATTGAAAATTACAAAAATACTTTTACAGTAGCCGCGGCAGCCTAGTGGTCTGGGTAATGGACTGCTGAGACGAGATCTCAGGCTCGATCCCAGGTTCAACATGGCACACACCAATGACTTTTCGATGCTTTTCGAAGTTATGTGTGTATTTATCGCAGGTTTATAAGTGCCCCGTTAATGGCAATAGGCTCGCCACCTATTACATTGGGACCTAAAAACATAAACTGACGAAATGTGGGTGCTAGTACCTCTGCCTACCCCTTCGGGGATATAGGCGTGAGTTTATGTTATGTTATTCCGTGTAACGCTTGTCCGAGTATTATTTTACACAGTCGGATTATACAGGATTCCACCAAAATTAATATATTTCCTAATGATTTTCTGATCGGAAAAATAAGCCGTAGAATATATCGGAAAATTTCGAACATCTAGAATGTGTCCAGGTAGTTCAGTTGGTCAGAGCATTCCCCCTGTAAGGGACTGGTCACGGTTTTTGGATCCCCGAGTCACGGAAGAGACTCAGGGATCCAAAAACTAGGTTCTAGATCCAGGATTCCAAATCCCGGGACCAGAGTCCAGGATCAGACCCAGAATCCCGGGATTTAGTACCCAGGGTCTGGCTACCGAAGTCCAGTTTCCATATTGTTTCCATAAAGGTTTAAAGCTTAAAGTTCATCATAAGTGGTTTAAAAAATTCTCAGTTAATGATGATTAAGAACAGTTTATGTTGGGTCTTATAATTATTTTGCCTCAGCTTACCATCAGGCGAGGTGAAGTCATGTTGACGTGACCGACATAAAAAAAAAAAAAAAAAAAAAAAAAATAATTGATTTGTGTCATCTGGCCCGGTAAACATATCAACGGGCCAGTTAAAACTTTTTTTTCCCATGTGGCCCGGTACCGGGCCAAGTCACCGGGGCAGATGGGATACACCCGTTAAAAACCTCCCGGCCGTACTATTTTCACTACATATTCTTTAATACGTAAAAAATGTGATATGAATTCCGGAATACTATTATCTCGAGGGAGAAAACTAAACAACAGTATTGGAGTCTGGAAGTTTTTAATACAAAATTATTTCATAGTTACCTCTAGTTTATGAAAACTGAAGTTATTTTTCATAATAATGAATGCATTCCCGGTTTTATATAAAATATTTTCATTTTTAGGAAACATTTTCCATTTTGTGAAATTATGTTTTTATTGACTATATTCACTAACGCGGGGCACTATTTTATCATTGTGACTTGATGTAGCAGTATATTACATTTCGCACATAAAGTTATCACATATCTTCCTCCTTTTTCTTTTGCTCAATCTCATATTTTTCCTCAACTTTTCTGTTTGTTGGCAACACTTGAGTTACACTTCCAGTGCTACCAACCTTCTTATACCACACTATGTGACCTTTGTACTTGTTACTTACTATCTACTTTTAAACACAATTAAAAAAAAAACAAAATAGAAGACTTTATCTTAAGTCGGTCAAGTATACAAATCTTCTTCAGAATGTATTGACATTTTTTTTTTCTGGAAACCCCATCAATATAATTTCAACTAAACGCGAGATAATCACGGTCAAACATACAAGTCAAACAGTGAACCTCCTTTCTTAGTCGGTTAAAAATCTACTAAGCTTTTTAGTTATAACAAGAACAAATAATTGTGTTGACCATAAATATATACAAACCAGCTCCATTTCTTTGTTCCAGATTGTGCAATACGATTACGTGCGACGCGCACAGGACGCGTGCACTCCGGGCACTTGCCACGCACCCGTGGCTGCCGCCTTCTGATCCCTCCACCGCCCCCCCGCAACGCCTTACTAGTCGAACTTCACAAGCTCAACGTCCCTTGCGCCAACGGCTTCATACGCTTCGCACCCAACACCCCCACGTTATGCGGCAAACTGGACCAAATACCGCTACCAAACAGAAAATTCCTCTACTCATCAACCTCCAAAAATCCAGTTATAGAACTCCATGGCCGACCCACGTTCGCCGCAGTGTACCGTTTAGTAGACCAATGTCATGATGTTCTACTCACGGCTAAAAACGGCTCGTTCGAAGTTGGCCCGACAGTCAGACTGATGTGTTCCTATGAGATCCACTTACCTTACGGAAACCGCGTTGCTCTGCGGCTACAAATGGGCACGGGTCCAATGAATGTGAAAGAAAATGATCTTTCCAGTATCATCCACGAGGATGGTCAAGCTTTATGTAGAGGGATGGAACTGAATCTTGAAGATGGGGATTCGAAATGGCGACATTGTTCTCAACCAGGAGATCCTTTAAGAAGTGTTCAGATAGTATCAGAAAAGAATTCCGTTCGTTTGAATATTAGTATACCAGCGAAGAAGAATACTTCAGCTATGTGGTTGAAGGTTTGGTGGATGGGTAAAGCTGTGGAAGAGGTGGTGGGTCATTGTGAATATGGGTGGGTCCTTTCGGGGGATTTTTGCATATCAGCGGTTAGGGAAGCGAAGAAAGCGTGGAGGCAGGCTGAGGCGGAGTGCGTGAGGTTGGGTGGTCACCTCGCTAGTGTGCTTAACGAGAGACAGCAGCAGATTATGGACCAAATGTTAATACACGCGTAAGTGTTTTTTATGTTGCCCATATGTTCATAATTACGTTCTTGACGTATGAATAATAATGTGTCCACGGAAATGAGTTTATTAAAATTAATGTCAGTTGTATTGTAGTAGACACACAATTAATAGACGGTAATTTCAATAGTAATTTGCGCAACTAATTATGATTCAGGATTTAATAAAATGAAAAGTTTATTTTATACAGAATGTTGAAGCATAATCGAGGGTCTCCTTATAGACCAACTCGTATGCACAACTAGTTGTGCCAAGTAAAATAGTGTTTCCTTATGGCACAGCTATGCAAAATAGCACAATTAGTTCTGCAATAAGTTATTCCACTAGTGAGTTGTTCAAACGGGAATAGAAATATAATAACAATTTCAAGGTTGTGCTAATAGGAACAATTTTTTAAAACTATTCCTGATAGCACAACTAGTTGTGTATATGTGGTTGGTCTATTGGGAAACCCTGGCATAATCCTGAAAAATTTAAGTAATCAAAATTATCCTATTGCTGTCCATTGCTGGAAATAAATATGCATTTCCTATTACCTATGCGCCAACCAGTTCTCCACTTTCTGCATCCAGTCTATACCAACTGCCTTTTCAAGCCTTCTGTCCACCTGACTGGGGAGCGTCCAACTTCAAATTACCACGTTTATATATACGTTCTGCAGATAAGACTAGTTTGACAACATTTGACATCGCTAAATTACCCTTGCAGTAATGAAAACTGTTCCAAATAATGTAATCTGTATTCGTTTCATCCATTTACTAATATTAAAAATGCGAAAGTAACTCTATCTGTCTGTCTGTTACGCTTACACGCCTGAACCGCTGAACCGATTTTGATGAAATTTGGTATAGGAGTAGATTAGATTAGACCTCGATAGGCTATGTTTGGTCGCGATAACCGACATCCACGCGGGCGAAGCCGCGGGTAAAAACTAGTTGTGTATATTACACAATACTGATGTTTATTATGGAATTAAATTATTACTTTTTTGCAGTCCTGGTGCTGGCGTTGATGACGTGTACTGGATCGGAGCGACCGACGCCGTCCATGAAGGGGAGTTCCGATGGTCCGATGGCTTACCTTTCTCTTACGCACGTAAGTTAACCTATTAATAAGTTTCTTTGTTCTATTTACCAATAGCAACCCATTATTGTCCCACTGCTGGGCATGGGCCTCCTCTCCTCTAACGAAAGAGCTGAGAGGTTTAGACCTTAATCCACACACGCTGGCCTAATGCGGGTTAGTGGATCGGACATGTCCTTAGAATTTCTTCTAGGACATGTGGGTTTTCTCACGATGTTTTTTCTTCACCGTCAGCAGATGGTAACACATATAAATTCCACAAAGTTCGGACGGGAGATACCGTCGTGTCGTACAAATTCCGGAACCTGATCTACATACCAGTCCGACAAAGCCTTCGTTGGACAGTAAATCACGTGATTAGAATGCATTACACGAGCCAAAACCAGGCTGTATAGTGAACAATAGCCCAGGGTGTAGCACGAAGCAGACCGTGCGCGGTATTGTATTGAGTGCGTCTTCGCCCAAGAGCACTTCACTCGAGAGCCCTCATGTTATGTTAGTTGCTATTGTGCTTTTTGTGTTATGTTTTTCTTTTGATGTTATTATTATATTTGTGACTAGCTGGGCTCGCGACTTTGCCCGTATTGATTTAGATTTTTAAGGGTTTTAATTTTTTACGCGGATTTTTTTCTTGAAATTTGTATACAAGTACAAAATTGGGTTGTCGTAAATGAGACTGCGGCTTCTGTCGGGCAGTAGTCGGTTACCGTTTTTGGTCATATCTCTGGTTCTACTTAACCAATTGCAATCAAACGTACAGCAGATTTTTAATCTGACTGTAAACTTTCTGATAAAAAACATAACCTTATCAAATTCCATTCAGTAGTTTTTGTTTCCATCGTAAACAAACACACAAGATTTAGTTTCGTGTTTCGATTTTTCTGATGAGAAGTGTATTATCCCATCTGTTTATCAGACGAGTGAAGGTCGATCGTCACCGGCTCCTCGACTATAAGCCAAGCTGTAAAATGTACAATGAGTCGTGACGTAGGAATGAGCAGACGCGAGTGTTCAGTCTTATATTGAGTGGAGCTCAGCCTAAGAGCCCTCAACTTGAGAGCTACTTATCCTATATGAGTTTTTGTTTCTTTGATATTACTTTTATGCTACTCATTGGCAAACATCTGATGGTAAGCGGTTACCATGATACATGAATTGTCCAGCCCTTGCTGAGCAGCGGATGAGGCTCTACCGCAGGCTTTTACTCACTCCCGTAAAAGTCATTAAATCAATAAAAATAATTAACGGACTTGGAAATCCAAATTGTGAATTTGGACATGAATAGTGTTTTTTATATCACGTAGTTGGTAGACAAGCACACGGCCCACCATTTGGCCACCGTGGTTTTAAACCAGTAATTGCAGTTATTTTTCACTTTTCAGCACCTTTTCTGGTTTCTAGAAATCAATTTTTTTACCGACTTCAAAAGGAAGACTTATATTTTTAAGTATGTTGGTCAGTGATTATCTCGCGTTTGGTTAACGTTAAACCGATTTTGATGCGGTTTTCAGAAAAGTATTTTTTTTAAAACTTTACCGACTTAAAAAGAGGTAAGTACCACTGACTCAGAAAATCGACTTACTTTCTTTTTAATTTTATATACTCTATGGGCAAACACATCTCATCAATTTTAGCTGTCACAAACAAATACATATTCTCTCTATAACGTAATTAGATTTGATGCATTGATAATCAATATTCGGTCATCGAATATAACAACGCCAATGTTTTCTGTACATTTAAATTTTAATTAGTGAAATCAAAACACCTATTAACATGTGTTCAACACAGGTTGACATTGATGGCAGAATTAATTACCAGCCCAAATTAATACAATTCCACATTCAATTTTGAGCGGTGATGATTGTTTGTCAAAATTTGAATTCTATTTTCGAACGTCATCGAATGATTTGAAGTTTTATTTGTTTTTTTTTAATACAGATAGATGCATGACCCTAAATTAATTAAGTATTTTTTTTAAGTTAAATGCTTAAAGTAGCCATATTGGATTTTCTTTTTTTTCACATTAAACTATCTTAATATATATAAATCTCGTGTCACAATGTTTGTCCTCAATGGACTCCTAAACCACTTAACCTTTATAATAAAATTCGCACACCATGTGCAGTTCGATCCAACTTGAGAGATAGGATAGTTTTTGAAACGGATTTCGACATCCACGCGGGCGGAGCCGCGGGCAACAGCTAGTATTCTA
The DNA here is from genome assembly GCA_963576445.1 of Lithosia quadra. Taxonomy (NCBI): domain Eukaryota; kingdom Metazoa; phylum Arthropoda; class Insecta; order Lepidoptera; family Erebidae; genus Lithosia; species Lithosia quadra. The sequence goes on along the minus strand of OY754885.1, from coordinate 1,565,219 downwards.
CTATAGTCGAATTTTTAATTAAACGATATCAATATTGACAGTAGCTAAAGTCACTTCGTCAAATAATGTTGCTATATTCAGTAATAGTGCAACTGATGCATTCAGTTCCCATTTGACCGTATGAAATGAATGATGAGGGATCGTTTATTTTTTTCTTACTATACTTTTCTTACTTAAAAGGAACTGCTACTACTACTACTTTACAATACGTATAATTACTATTTTACAATAAAATATCGTCAGTATGGTGCTCTAGCCATTCACTAGACTATCCATGCTACTTCATTCATTCATCATGATAATTATAATAGTTCACTTTGTCACAACATTTTTTATTTTCATCAAAAACTTACAACCCAATAAACGTCAGATAGCTTCGTCTAATTATAAATTTTTAGTTCAATGCGTGTTCACGTACAAATCTAAATTAACTAATAACTCTTGTAGTAATAAGCAAATGCTTGTTTATGCTAGCTAACAAATGTTTGTCTCTGGTGCAAATACCATTGATTAGTTCGTTAGGATACACGAGCGCAGTTATGAGCACTATCGGTTAATTAAATGCACACGGATGTGTATTATCGATGTGTACTGTATAGGAGAAAATATATTCGGTACCTACGATGTTAAATTTCCTGTTAATTATTTTTTTTATACCATTTAAGTGGCAGACAATCACACGGCCCTCCTGATGGGAAGCGGTCACCGTGGCCTATGGACACGTGCAAAATCAGGGGCATCACACTCGCGCTGCGTACCCTAAATTACCCTAATTACCTCTTAACCTTCCTCCTCAATAATTTTTGTTTAATATGTCTCCGGTTCTGTTTACCCAATTACAACCAAACATAGGGTAGATTTTAAGTTAACCAAGACTATTTAAATAATGACAATAAAATTCTTTCCTTCAAAACTTCTAGATGGATTTTGATACGGTTTTTATTAGGAAGGTCTTGGTCGGACTTAAAATCTTTTCATTATATTATCGGTCACGTCAATATGACTTCACCTCGCCTGATGGTAAGCTACAAGTACCTCAAGTCTCAGGAAGGAGGTCCCCATTACATACACCGACAGTGGTATAATGGTGCATTACTTATGCATATTTGATCACAATCGCTTGAGTGGAATCGGAAATATACTTAGTCAAAAAAGTGAAACCCGCCGTCCACGCGGACGTAACCGTGGGCATAAGCTAGTTTAGAATAAATAATTTTTAACTTTTTTTTACTATTATTATTTGTAGTATTAGTACTTATGTAAAAATGTATTATATACGAGCGCGTCTCGCCATCCAACTTAACAGTTTGGCGAGAGAAAATTAACAGACTAATGTATATTGTTTAGTAAATAAATATTATAAAAAACTTTGACTTCTAAGTGCTTTGAGGACTTCTTTTAACCAAACCAAGTGCTAACCTCATGTGACCGGTGGAAAAGCACCTTGAAACGTGAAAAATAGTTGGTAGTATTGCGATCGTCTAGACGTTATGGCGTCTTTGAGTGCGATTCGTTGCAATACAAATAAATCGCGTGAATAACCACATTAAGTGCTCTATTGTGTGTATAGGTGCTGTTTATGGGTACAATATTTGCAAGGTTAACCAATACTGAGTAGGTCACACTTGTGGGTGACCATTCCTAAGATATTAAGAACCGTTCTTGCCTAAAAGAGTACGTTATACCATCGATCGGTCCTGCCCTGCTAGCCAATTGTCGAATTAAAACGTGTTTCAAATTGAGGCACAGTCTAGTCTCAATGTCATGTCGATCGCCTAATATCAAAGAATATATATTCATTAGGTTGCAAGAATATCTGTTTTTAACCCATAACACAAGCAATCTGTTCTTATTAAGCATAGTTCAGGTTAGGTTAGGTTAGGTACGAAAAAAGGGCCTCATTTTTTTTTAGAGATTTTGAGTGCCATACAAGCACACGACACACCTCCTACAAATTCGTTTCTCTCTTTATTCTTCAATCAGCAGGTCTACAGGTTTCCAGGTGAGGTTGACTTGATTACTTGATTTTAAAAGGACTTTATACACCCGTATTATAAACTCAGCATAATTCTATTGGAATCAAAGCAAACCTTTAATATCTGAAGTGTTGCTGCTTAGCCCCTCAGATCCTTTGATCCGTGTTGTTGACTGACTTGAGCAAATCTCTCACAGTTAAATAAAACAAGCGTTACGCGCGTAAGCCCTCGCAGTCAGGGATTATCATTTAACGCTTAGACGTATAGACAATACGGTTAAATTATACTGTCTTTTGTTGTTGAGTTTTACCGGACAAGGTAAACTTAAAAAGGAGAATTATGTATGGTACGAGTATGTATGTTTGTGTGGTATGTTTATATGGTATGTATGTTCTTACAATAAATAATATTTTCAGTAATATTTTTAGACTTATAATGCGGGGTCGGCAGCGCGAGTGTGATGCCCCTGGTGTTACAAGCGTCCGCAGGACACGGTGACTGCTTCCCATCAGGTGGGCCGTGTGCTTGTCTGCCACCTAAATGGTATAAAAAAATTTCATTTACAACATTGGATTATAACGATACCACTTGTATTAATTTAGTAAGAGCATGTTACATTAATATTCCTACGCCGAATCACGGTAGAATATGTGAGACCACAGAACAAAGAAAAATGCTTTTTTAATGTTCTGTGTGTGAGACCATTAATTTTAAACACCTTACCTTGCACCACATTCTAAGAAATAAATAATCTATCTATCTACGTAGGATTATAGTCAAAAAATGCCATAAAATCTGCTACATAACCAAAGATTATTGTCTGTTAATTCGGTATCTCTTCTTTATGTGGGAACGAAAAATATGTGGTAAGTGAAGGAGAAAAAAACAATTCTACTTAACTTTTTTCGCGATATACAAGTGAGATGTGATGTTTTGAATCCATAGCTAAACGTGCACAAACTTAATTAATTTTAGGAATATAATACGACATTGCAACATGCACACACATATACCCAAACACACACACACTTCAACATTAAATAAATATTCGTTCAATCTCGTTCGTATTAAAATGGCTACTTATTAAAATTAAAACAATATGACTATTTAAAGTACTCATCTATATACAAACAATCATTACCAAACGAACGAATGATTGAATGATTAAACAAGGCGAGTGAAGCAGACATTGCAATAAAGAGCTGTATTATCAAGTGAACAAATAATGTGTGGTCGGGACTTTCGATACGATATGTTTTAATATTGACAAATTTTAATAGGGACTCATTAGTGCGGTGGGATTGATTGCAACACTATACTGATTATAAAAAAAAAATTGAAGGATTCTGTCATGATTTATATTTGTGTGTGCATGTACGTAGTGTGAATGTGTGTGTGTGTGTGTGTGTGTATGTGTGTGTTTATTTGTTACTATTTCATATAAAAAAATAGATGAACAGATCTGGATGCTTTTTTTTAACAACAAATAAATAATAAAGCCTCTTTTTTCCATATTTTGATAAATATTTCAAACGTTATGTATAGTATTTAGGTTTCTTTTTTTTACGACTCGAGATTGGATTACACAAGTAATGGGGACCACCTTCCTGAGACTTTACCTTTAGCTTATCATTAGGCGAGGTGAAGTCATATTGACGTGAACTATATAAAAAAGTCGCGGGTAATAGCTAATTATATTATATCTCAATTTATTTTTATATTATTAATTTTAAATACTTTCTATTATATTATAATCCTCTGTAGGTTCATGGGTTAGATAGTAGTCACGCCCATAAAAGTCAATACCACAAACTAAATTATAATAAAGAAGTGGGAAACCACAACCCAGCCTGCAAAGCTCAAAACTTTATATGCAACTGTAATTAGCACTTCAATAACTATGAAACAGAATATCAGAAATATAAACTAAAATGGTGGTCAGACTCAACAAAATTCGCAACTAAAACCAACTGTCTATTTACTATGCCAACATGTGCATTCAACAAGTTCGGGACCGCAGTGGACCGCAGCCTGCCGCCCCCCCCCTCAACCCCTCACCCTGCGCACCTGCCCGATGACGTAACAAAGTGGCAATATAATACAGAGTACTTGGATCTGCGTGTAATTATGTATGCAAATTTGTTGGATAATGTAGTCTATATTGATATTATAAAGGAACCGGTATATATGTATATAAAGGAATCGGTCCTTTTGTTGTTTTTTGTTAAGGCCACCTTATGTAAAAAAGCATACTATAGGACAGTCGATTACCTTGAAGACAAAAATGTCTGGCTTGAGCATGGTGCAGGCCCCTCCTAGAATGCTAAAGTGCTACAACTACATAATGCTGTAGTTGTGGCATTTGCCTACTACAATATATTGATATTGTGGTAGGCACGCGACCTTTTTTTTTTACTATGTTTATATATTTATATTGACACGAGACAAAAATGTAGATACATTCGTCCATATTTAGTCTTAAGATATCTATGTAAGCTGACGTCTGAAAATGCAGCAGTGGAGTTTGTTGCGCCGTTTCTTCTCCACTAGCGTCTAGGAAGCGGTGGTAAACTTAGTATTAAGTAGTTTTTGACGTCAAAAAGATGTAATTACGTTGCACTATTTTGAGAAATAAAGAAATTGAAATTGAAATTGAACGAATTTTGTGAGTTTATTATGTTGAGGACAATTTTTGAAAACACTGCACTTATTGAAAAAAAATCTCTTACCATTTGAAAGGTACATTATCTCCGATGATAGCAAGAATAGCTTTTGTAACTTTGTAGCATTATCGGTCTATTTTACTATGAACTCTATCCCTGAAACTCCACTCTTATCTTATCATCAGGCGAGGTGAAGTCACCTTGACCTGTCCAATATAACAAGAAACAAATTTATAAATAATATGGTCTTATCCACAAAGTCAAAGTCAAAAATAATTTATTCTGTATAGACCATTAGACGGCACATACAAAACGTCAAAATTAAAAATCAGACCAGGCCCAGACATGAGAAGTTTGCGGCAAGAACTCAGCGGGCTGTTCTTTTGGTATATTTACATTAATTTCGTTAATCTAAATACAGTTATTAGTTTGAGTAATATAATCCGCACTGTGGCAAGAACTTAATGCTAGAACCTTGAAGTCCCGCCCTGAATATTAACTATTCCAATTTTCAAAAATAAACTTAGCATAGTGAATGGCACAAAACATTTCCGAGGTAAACATCTACGTAGTTACGTAGCGCTTTTGTTGTGCTACGGCGTAGCTCCGTAGACAGCTACGGTAATTCTACGAATCCGCTACGAAGTTCTAAAGAAATTTCTATAAAGTTTTAATAAGTTAATTTTCTCAACTCTAAATGGAAAATTTTATGTGCTACAAGCTTATTATATTTTATGTTTTTAATTATAAATAATGTAACTAAATTCATTTTTATTTTTATTGAAAGTTTTTGTATACGAAATTATTTTAAATAGCTGATGGTAAGCGGTTGCCTAAAGTATTTAATTTTTTTTCCAAGTGAACAATACTCAAGTCTTTTTTAAATATCTCTAATGTAAAGACACAACAGTAGTAAAAATATGTTAGATATCACGCATTTAAAAAAAAGTAAGTATCTAAATATATTTATCCGCATTCTAGAATCAATATTAGTCTACATCTAAATGACACTGTAGTTTGTCCAACAATATTTCGTATCCCGAATAGCTAAACTTTGTTGCCACAACATTAACAAATCACCTATTCATTCCAAAATCCATTACCACACAAAATAAACTCCATTACTTAAAACATACCACAACACAAGCTCTTCTCGTTAATCTCGCAAACACAATATATCACAATATCGCAATAAATCATTTTCGTCGTCATCCCGCACAAATGGCCGTCGCGAGCTCATCAGCGCTCAAAGACTCCTGGCAGAGCTATTAGTCGCCATTTATAATTATTATTAATATGTAAACATCAGACAATGTCACATGAAATGAGCTTTTTGGTAAGAATATTGAAGAAACACCGGGTAAGTGTCTTGCGAGAGAACTTGGAGGGTTCCGTACTACAAGATAATTTTAATAGGTATATTATAGTACATTTCAAAATAAATTATGAAAAAATCTTTTTAAGTTAAACAGTTTTAAATTGTTATGTCATCAGAACTAAAGACTTCTGCCAAATATCAGACAAATCAGACTACTGAAATGGGTTCTAGATTTGACCCAAACAAACAGGTCGAGTTAAATAAAACTATTTAATAAAATAGAAGTTACTTACCCATTTTTTTAAGTATACTATAACATTCTCTGAAATATCGAAAATACTTTACTAAAAACCGTATCAAAATTGGTTTACCCAACCGCGAGATGATTACGAACGAATAATATATATAGGATTGAGGATTTTTGCACGAAAAAAAAATGAAACTAAGTAAGCCCATTTATCACGTGGTATTCTACAAACATAGTCCACCCAATCGCACTTTAGTTTGCTGGGTTTTTTTTCCTACGCCTGTAATACTTATTCAATTTTAATTAATTCTAATCAAAACTAAACTTAGCCAAAAGGCTATTATAAAATTCAAAGATATGAAGATAACAAACAAACTTGGAAATTAATTATTTACTACTCAAAGAAAAAACACTGTAATTAGATTAAGTAAATATGTTTATAAATAGACAAAAACTGCCCGCGGCGGTCCATTTGCTGAACATTAACTAGTTTTTCTTTTCTTTTTATCATTTGGTAAGTGCTTAGTGCTATTGTAAGGGTCTATACAGAATAAATGATAAATAAATAAATAATAAATAAATAAATAAATATTCTACGGCATTTTATACAGTGCTCCCTAGACCCAAAGTAAGCATAGTTTAACTAGCTTGTGTTATGGGTTCTAGAATGCCGATAAATATCCTTTTTTTGTAAATACATACATACATACTTATTATATAATAATGTCTGCTTCTTGATTTTTGCCTTTGATTTTTTTTAAACCTCTTAGGTGGTAGATAAGCACACGGTCCACTGGATGTGAAGCGGCCACCGCGGCCTTTGGACGTGTGCAAAACCAGAGACTTTACACTCGCGCTGCCAACCCTGGAGGATGGGGGAGGTTGGGGGGAATTGGAGGTATGGGGAAGAGGGGTGAAAGAGTGTCTATGCTGTGAACGCAGGAGACTTTGGTCAGCACAGAATCCCTCCAGTGAGCTCTGGCTATCCTACTTACCGCTGTGCCGGGAACACAATACGATGATTATTATGGCCGCGATCTTCTGTAGTGCGGAAATACTACTACTGGCCGCGGTCATCTGTGGGGCGGAGGTATTTTCTCAGTTGGGCAGCTCATTTTGGACCGAAAATACCGACGTGTCCTACCTCCTTGTGTCATCTGAAAAGGTGTAGGAAGCCTTTACCTAAAAAAGTGTTCAAATAATTGCAAAAATTTTTTGGATGGTATTTTCGGTCCGAAATGAGCTGCCCGACTGGGAAAATACCTCCGCCCTACAGAACACCGCGGCCATAATAACCATTGTGTTGTGTTCCCGGTGGTAAGTAGGGTAACCAGAGCTCATTGTACCCCTCCTCCCCCCGCCCCAACCTAGCCTCCTCACCCTTTCCTACTCCCGCCCTTTCCGTCCATAGGTCATAGTGACTGCTTCCCATCAGGTGGGCCATGTGCTTGTCTAACACCTACGTGGTATAAATAAAAATTAATAAAAAAACCTTAGCTAATAGCTTTCCTAACATTTGCAATATTATATTCGAGTACGGAACCCTAGCAACACATGGGGAAAGATATTGTTCCCTCAAGCTTACAGTAATCTGTATTCCAATATTTATTATTAAAGGTTCTATGGTTAGACACAAAACCTGACTGGTATTGACTTGTTCACTAATATTAATTAACACGCTTGTGTATCCTTGAAGGTGTAAGCAGAGGTATATTAGATTTTCATATATTTTTAAAATAATACAGTTGAATTCAGAGCCTTCTCCTTTTTTAAATTGGTTATAACTTTTTTTTTATATTGGACATGTCAACATGACTTCACCTCGCCTGATGGAAAGTTCAAGGTAAAGTCTCTGGAATGGGAGTCACCATTACATACACCTATAGTGCTACAACCTCAACTTGATGGCCTCATCAAATGCTTTTCCACGCCCCGCTTAAAGGACCCGGGACTATAGGAGGAAGGAAACACATGCGCTGGTAAAGAATTCCAAGTCAGACTTAGGATGATGATGACATTTTTTTCTATTATTATTCCCACCCCTTCCTAGCCTCCCCGCCCCTTCCTAGCCCTCCCCCCTTCCCTTCAGGATAGGCAGCGCTGTGTGACACCTTTAGTGTTACATACGTTCTTACGCCACGGTGACCGCTTCCCATCAGGTGGGCCGTGTCATGCCACCTACGTCACGAGTTCAAGGAGGTAGAATACGACGGTATCTCCCGTCCAAAATGAGCTGTCCGACTGGGGTAGTACCTCCGCCCTACAGAAGACCGCGGCCATAATAACCATCGTGTTGTGTTCCCGCCGGTAAGTAGGGTAGCCAGAGCTCATTGTACCCCTCCTCCCCCTCCCCTTCCTAGCCTCCCCACCCCTTCCCAGCCCTTACATACTTCACACGTTTCCTCGACTGTCATTAAACCTTACATGCAAGCTTGCGGGTTTCGAGTGCTTTACGAGTATAATACGTATATTATAAATAGTGTTTTGTGTATACTAACACAAAAACGAATAATTAAATAACCAGCTGTAGAAGTAGTATAATAGGTAGCCTTTTTACTACCAGACAACCGGCCATTGTTACGTACTTCTTGATGCAATTTGCAATTTTCTTCCTAACTTTTCCAACTAAGCTAATTGACGTTAAGTTAGTTAAGTTAGTTAAGTTTTTAAAGTTACAACGACGCGATATTTACTTAGAGCCGCGGTAGCCTAGTGGTATGGGTAATGGACTGCTGAGACGAGGTCTCGGGTTCGATCCCAGGTTCACCATGGCACACACCAATTACTTTTCGATGCTTTTCGAAGTTATGTGTGTATTTATCGCAGGTTTATAAGTGCCCGGTTAATGGCAATAGGCTCGCCACCTATTACATTGGGACCTAAACATAAACTGGCGAAATGTGGGTACTAGCACCTCTGCCTACCCCTTCGGGGATATAGGCGTGAGTTTATGTTATGTTATGATATTTACTTAAAGTAGTACTAGTACATTTTGCAATTAGCTGCAGTAATCATGACATATAAGTAGGTTTCTTCAAATGGAATTACCGCGTAGATTAGAACATTGCCAGGTTAAGCAATACTAGTCAAGTGAGTCTTAAGATGGGTGACCATACTATTATAAAATTGTAAATCAGCTGTTTAACATTAGAGATATTTAAGAAAACTACTTGTGTTATGTTAAATTAACTATGAATAAATAAGTGTATGGGATGGATGGATACAATTTCCCTCGCACCCCCGCCCCGGCTTGACCCGAGCCATCTCCGGATTCGAGATGGCTCCTCGGGTTTGGGAGCCACGGTGTTCCCGTCATGTCCCCGGAATAGGGAGGGGGGAGCGCGCCTCGGAGCGCCACCGCCTCGGCTTGCTTCTGCTAGGGTGACAGGCGGCTTCACCCGTCACCCCCAGGCCACGGTCATGGAGGACGGATATCGCTGGACCTCCGACGCCCTCGGCGTCTGCGCCCGTTCCAAGATACCATACCTGGCCTCGTTCAGAGCCGCGGGCATCAGCCACTTCTTCATACATTGAGACCCCTTCATATCTCAGAGAACGAAAGGGTATAAACTCCATAGAACATCATGGACTTTATACTCTTTGATAGAAACCATTATGTGCCGCGCCCTTTTAAATTACGCTTTCAACACTAATTTGATGTTGTAATTCTACTGAGTAATGTACCGCTCACCGTGTAATATTACCGCATTATTACTTAAATTGTCGCCGTTACATACGTACGAACAATAATAGCTTTAAATACTAATTATATGGCGACATGCTCTGACATTCACCGTTGTTTAAGTCGAGATATGATATGGTGAAGATAAATTAATGTTGTTTATTGTGTACCATAAATATGTTTGAGATATTTCTTAGAATTTAGGTACAATGGATCTTATCGTTTAAATAGATCTTTTGCCGGCAATCTAGGTATACGTAGGAACAAATAAAACTTATGAGGATATTATTGATTTTCTAAAGATTCATTACCATCTCTGCGTCCTTAAGGTTTTCACCTCAGTGCCTAGGGTCCACATATTATGAGGGTCCAAAGTTATTAGAAGAAACAAAACCTGTTTAGAAAAGCTATTTTTTTTTAATATTTTTTACTGATTTTGGTTTTCTTCAGCTTTCAAAATAAGTCAAAATATATATATTTTATTTCGTTTTCTAAACAGTTTTTTGTCTCGCCTGCCCCCTTAGACAAGTGGCACAAGCGTAAATAGCAAACGAAAGAAATGAAATAGGTCGACCAATCACATCCAAGCTCATGACTCCACCGCGGCGCTCGCGTCGTACGCTGGCAATAAGCTTGTGTGTGATTAGTCGACTTATTCTATTCCTTTCGTTTGCGATTTACGCTTGTGCAACTTGTCTAAGGGGGCAGGAAAGTATGTCAGATTACACATGGGGTCTTAACTGAACGGAGGTACAAGTTTAAAGGTAAAAATGGAATAAGTGGATAAAAATGTCGAGGATGCAATCGGTGAAACCTTGATGATGGGGAAAATAAAAAATAAAATAAAATATATTAAGTATGTTAAAAAACATTTATTTCGCTCTTGTCTACAGACTGGTTCCCTGGCTGGCGCAAGCACAGTAGTCAGCCAAACGACGATGGTACTTCAGGTCAAGACTGTGTCGAAGCCCGACGGGAGTTTCCCCCAAGACCACCACCAGCCACGACCACCTTTATGTGGAATGATCGAGGCTGCAGGGAGCATAACTACTTCGTCTGCGAGAAGCCCAGTGTTGAAGGTAGGTTATATTTCAATATATTTTTTATAGTATTGAGGTGGCAGACAAGCGCACGGCCCACCTGATGGGAAGCTGTCACCGTGGCCTATAGACGTGTGCAACATCAGATGTGTCACTCGCGCTGCCGGCCCTGGAGGGGAGAGGCGTTGACGAGTTTGGGAGGGATGTTAAAGGAGGGGATTGGGGAGATGGGGAGAGGGGGTTGTAAGCTCTTGGTTACCCACTGGATGTTGGTGTACTTGGTTTACTTACCGACGGAAATACAACACGATGGTTATTATGGCCGTGGTCTTCTGTAGGGCGGAGGTACTAACCCAGTCGGACTGCTCAGTTCGGACGGGAGATACCGTCGTGTCCTACCTCCGTATCAATCCTTCTCGGGAGTTTTTAACGCATCAGTTTTAGAATGCGTTAAAAACTCCCGAGAAGGATTGATATTGTAATGGTGTCCCCCATTCAATATGACTTCACCTCGCCTGATGGTAAGCTAAAGGTAAAGTTAGCTTACTATCAGACGAGGTGAAGTCATATTGACGTGACCGATTTATAAAAACATCTGTGCAGGATGTTCCTCAAAGATTACACTTTTTCATAACGTAATTTTACTTAATGGGATCTGAGATTCGAAGACGAGAATAGCATTTGTGCTAATGGCGTGCCATTCAAGTGTATAACGTCAGTACTTGAAGTGCAACTGTTATAGTAATGGCTAAACTAATGTGTGGTTGCAGCCAGTTTGTGTGGTGTTCACTTTAATTACATGACGTTTAAACTTCTCATAGCAATCAGTAGAAGTTTGTTAACACGTTATACGGGGGGATAAATGGGACTAATCCCACCCTCATTCCCATTACTATAACATCTTTCAAAGTCAAAGTCAAAAATTACAATTACTTACAAAACGTTAAAATCAAAATTATTTAAAACTGAATGGACCACATGTTCGAAACGCGGCCCAGACCTGAGAAGACTCCGGCAAGAAACTCAGCGGGCTGTTTTTTTTTGTCTATTTACAATAATTGCCTTTGTATATTAGGATCAACAGTAGTGACCCTAACAGACCGAATAATCAAACTCGTGAAGTCGCAAAGTTAAACTGACTGGAAATTAGACAGTATGAGAAATTATTCAGAAGTAAATTGAAGGAGTTAGACATTATAATAAATCCACTTTCCTCTTTAGCGAAGCGGATGAAAATAGACATAAATAATATACAGAGGGACCCCAGATTGTATTGAGACAGAAACAATACTATTGATAACTAAATTCAAATTTTAGTAGATAATGTCATTCAAATAAATAATAGAGGAGGCTAAGCTAGGAGATGGAATAAAAAAAATCCAGTTAGCAAGATGATGAAAAAAAAACATATTTTTTTTCTAATCTTTATTTATTTGGGAGCTTTTGGCCTAAATAGCCATGTCAACTCCATCGTACCCTGAGCTTTCAATCGACTTAACATTACGTAAAATAAAATTAATTTAATGTATTATACAGGGTGAATTTTTCAAAAGGGATTGGATCGCCAAATCCGAAACTATAAGGAATAGCGAAAAATGGTCAAAGGAGTCACGAGCCCGATTTTGATGAAACTTAAAACCTCATCATTAGATTTTTGAAAAGTCAATAATCCTAGCCAGGAATCGAACTTGTTGATTTTGAAAAAAAAAACACACCCTTTATTATTACACCATGCGATAGTGTCGCTGTTAAGGAACAAATTCTGCGAAGTAATGATATACGGCAAATTTAAGGAAATTTTGGAATTTAATAAAATTCATGTTTCACGTACCTATTTGTTTCGTTCAAAATCCCAAAAAAGATCGTAACAATTCCGTGTTTTAAATTATACTCAGAATGATTATAATGATTGATGTTTTTTTTAAACAAGATGGAGCTCCAGCCCATAATAGCCGTAAAAGAGATTTTGATTCAGCAGTTTGACGACAATTTTATTGTAAGGCATGGTCCTGTGCCTTGGCCAGCGAGATCCCTGGATCTTACTCCCTTAGATGACTTTCTCTGGGGGTATGTCAAAAACGAAATTTACAAAGACACGTATGATACAGAGATACAGTCGATGACTTGAAACTTAACGTTCTTTGGAGAATATTCTAAATGGAATCAACAACATTCTAATATTGAATGCAGTACGATTATGTATTGAAAACAATAGTCTACCTACATTTTGAACAATTAATCAGTTAATGTAAGAAAAATAAAATGTATTTTGTTAAAGATTAGCTCTTTCCTTTAGTTTGCGGTATGTCATTACTTCCCAGAATAAGATCCTTAATAACAATACTATCGCATGGTGTAATAATATAGGGTGTGTTTTTTTTTTCAAAATCAACAGGTTCGATTCCTGGCTAGGATTATTGGTTTTTCAAAAATCTAATGATGAGGTTTTAAGTTTCATCAAAATCGGGCTCGTGACTCCTTTCAGCATTTTTCGCTATTCCTTATAGTTTCGGATTTGGCCATCCAATCCCTTTTGAAAAATTCACCCTGTATATAGCCATTGACCCTTTTTAATAGTCAAATCATCATAGGCATGTTAATAGATGAATAACATTTGATAAAAAATCTATCCCATCTATTTATCAGATGGGATAAATTTGAGGTCTTCATATCTATTTCTGCTTATATCACTAGACAGATAAACACTTAGCCTACTCGGTAAATTGTGTTCGTTCGTTCACCCATGTTGATGGTACTCCAAATTTATTGTACTGCTCTTAATAAAAAATAATTACATTATTATATCTTATATTATATTTGTGCAAAATAGTGTAATTAATTTTCTTTATACTCTTTTGTATAAAGGACTATTCACACTGAGATACAAATTATATTATTTATTGAAATTTATAACTAGCAGTTGCTACAATTTATAACCTTCTAGGCCTCGATTCTGCTCAAAGAATCAAAGAATCAAAGAATCAATTTCATTTATTCAATTTAGGCACACAAGGAGCACATATGAACGTCAAAAATTTACAGTAAGACAAACCACTGATATACCACTGACACTCTAAAAATGCCATTTAATTGTAAACTTTATTGTTATCACGTTAAAGTCTAAAGTCAAATGATATTATGTAGAGCGAATGAAAAAGTTAAATGAATTCTTTTCATTTGATTTTAGACTTTAACTGTATAGCGGTAAAGTCTACAATTAAATAGCATTTTTGGAGTGTCAGTGGTATCACAGTGGTTTGCCTTTAGCAGAATCGAGGCCCTGTCTGTCAGGTCACATAGTGACGGACGAGAAAATATTTTTTGTTAAAAGTACCGTGTATTCATATAAAAAACTGTTTTTAGTTAGGTATATACATTACCAACAAACAGACCCTTCTATTTTATATTTTATTTGTTCATCGCACCTGATCTGATGTTGAGGTCAGGATATAAATATGGACCTCCTCAACTACCGCAATAGTTTTCTAGGGGTTTACTAACTACTGGTAAAACCCCTCAAATTGTAGTTTACTTGGCTTGTTTTAATGACTCCTATACATTATTATCACGCGAGCGTGTTTTATTATTTTATTATCTCGAATAAATTATTTTCATTATTAATTAAGTTAAAACTTAAATTAAGTGTCTGCGTGTAATTACTTTTAGTGATAAGACCGCCGCCTGTACATAATTTCAATTGTTTTTCTTGTAAGCATAAATTTTAATGAGTGGACGTTAAATCTTATTTATTATTATTATATTCTAAAACTAAGTTCATTATGAAATAAAGTCTGAATTCTAAGATTTTAAATTGTTTTAATAAAGTCTCAAGTCTCTTGCTTGTTGAATCAGCCAGTCAGTCGGAACAAGTCAAACTTTGGCTGCCAAGTCAGAGGTCGCGAGTTCGATTCCGAGTCAGTGCAATTATTTGTATTCATGAATAGATCCATTTGCATTGGTTTGGGTGGTTCTATGTATAAATTTGTATGTATTTAAGTATGTTTATTTACATTCTAGAACCCATATCACAAGCTAGTTAAGCTATGCTTACATTAGGTCTAGATAACGCTGTGTAAATGTCGTAGAATATTTATTTTTTATTTATACCTAATATTATCATAGATTATATTATTCACTTTATTATTACATATTCGTCCCACGTGCTAAATTAAAAAAACTTATTTTATGTAAATTTACGATAAACATTTCCTACAATGACACAACATGTACCTACATGTCCTAGAAGAATGTCTAAGGACATGTCTGTTCCACTAACCCGCATTAGGCCAGCGTATGTGGATTAAGGTCTAAACCCTCTCAGCTCTCAACCCTCTCATTTAGCAAGGGAGATACCGTCGTGTCCTACCTCCATCAATACAATAGTAGGATAGGAGGGTGAGAAGTAGGATTACTCCTAAAATATGATACATAAAGTATCATGTTTCCATTCCATTCACGTGACTCACAGAAACTTATAACAAGAATAAAAAATATTGTATCTCTTATTACCGCCCTACAGAAGACCGCAACCATAATAACCATCGTGTTGTGTTCCCGCCGGTAAGTAGGGTAGCCAGACCTCACTGTACTCCTCCTCCCCCACCCCTGCCTAGACTCCCCACCCCATCCCAGCCCTCCCCCCTTCCCTTCAGGGTAGGCAGCGCGTGTGTGACACCATTAGTGTTGCACACGTCCATAGGCCACGGTGACCGCTTCCCATCAGGTGGGCCGTGTGCTTGTCTGCCACCTACGTGGTATAAAAAAAACCAACCACGCTTGACCTACAATTAAAATTTTAAAAAAATCCATCGAGCCGTTTTCGCGTAACAAACAAATAAACAAACTCATTCTCGCATTTACAATATTAGCTACGATTTTTTGAATCCAAATCACGTTTTGTGAAGAATATCCCTTTTAAAATGGGGAAATCCCGTTCAATTTGAAACTGATCGACTGGAAAAATAGTGTCGCAGGTACCTAGGTCAGCCAGATTTAGGTCATTGGAATTTAGGCTTAGCCTTAAAAAAGTCTTTGAAATGTTTGATAGCAAAAATAGCAACCCATGTGTCCCACTGGCTGGGCACGGGTCTCCTCTCCTCTAACGAGAGAGCTGAGAGGGTTTAGGCCTTAACCAACACACGCTGACCTAATGCGGGTTGGTGGATCGGACATGTCCTTAGAATTTCTTCTAGGACATGTGGGTTTCCTCACGATGTTTTTTCTTCATCGTCAGCAGATGATAAATTCCACAAAGTAAAAAAAAAGTTATATTCACATTGGTTACTGTCCGAACGGATTCGAACTCGATACCTCTGAGAAGCGGCCGTGTCCTTATACATCCAGCTTCCATCGCCGATCGCAGGAGATATAGAGATAGAAAAAAAATTCATTAAATATACGGAATAATATAACCATCGATCATTCTATTTTTTCTTCATAATAGATCATTTTAATCCAACATAAGTAAATCAGTTTCTACACCAAATCTAAGTCAGTAGGTACTATTAAAATAATAATAATAATAATAAATAAATATTCTACGACATTCTACACATCGCTCCCTAGACCCAAAGTAAGCTTAGTTTAACTAGCTTGTGTTATGGGTTCTAGAATGCTGATAAACATGGTACTTATATACTTTTTTTTTGTAAATACATACTTATTATACATAGAAACACCCAGACCAATGCAAATAGACATATTCATGCATACAAATATTTGCACTGCAATATAACGCCATTGAAATTAATCTCTAAAAACGAAATTGCGGAAAAAAAAATTCTACTCCATTTTAAAAGCTGATCCCTCGCCAACGACATAGATCAAACAGGTCACAGCAAATATTAGGCTTGTTGCAAAAAAACTCAACCATTCTAAATTCAAAACTTTCTTTTTTTACAACCACCCATAATTGTTAGAACTCCATGACCCCTTTATGTGCCCTTGAAACATCCGTTTACAGGAGTTATAGAGGGGAAGGGTGGGTCAAGTAAGGTTGGTTAGTCCGCTTCGACGCGCGACACGGTATGACCCAGTTGTAGAACGGAACGCACTCGACGTTAACGCGGGAGCCATTGTCTGCCAAATGACTACGGTGATGCACCTCTTTTGTGTCGGCCATTTTTGTATACACGTACGTTGAGTCGTTATTCGAGATTAGAATTTTGATGCAAGTATTGGCATCGAATTAAATCTATCAAATCTATCTGTTGTACATTGGAAATATAAAAAAAATACTTGGGTTATGTTTTTTGAACGATTCTGAACACAAAAATATATTCTATGGAATTCTTGTCTGTTTGTCTGTTAGTTCGCGATGGATGCAAAATCTTTAAAAAAAAATACGCTGAGCGGGAATCGTACCCGCGTCCCGTCGCAGCAATTGAATGCACTACTAGCGGTAGCGTATTCACGCCACAGAGCCCATCAAGAATATATTCTATTACACAAAACAATATTGATAAAATTATACAATGAAATATTGGAAGCACAAAGAATAAAATTTACCTTTTCTATTTATTTTACAGTTTAAGCCGATCTCGTTTTATGAAATTATTACAAAAGGCTCAAAGTCTCGAAGGGCTCGAGACCGGTAAAACAATTAATTGCAAGGTACTGATTCATTTAGGAAACCATTTTATTTGAGTCCTCGTTATACCAATATTAAGTTACGGGCTTATTGTAAGTGATAAAATTTCAGTTGTATTCTTTTAAATCGTCTTTTTTAATTATGCATCCCGTTAGCGCGCACGCGCGCGTGTGTGTGTGTGTGTGTTTGTTTATGTGTGTGTGTGTGTGTATATATCTGTGTGTGTGTGTGTGCGCGCGCGCGTGCGTGTATGTGTGTGTGTGTGTGTGTTAGTGTGTGTGTTTGCTTATGTGTGTGTGTGTGTGTGTATGTATTTGTGTGTGTGTGTGCGCGCGCGCATGTGCGTGTATGTGTGTGTGTGTGTGTTAATGTGTGTGTGTATTTTTGTATTTTTTTTGGAATTTGGTCTCTACTTTTGGGCTTCACCTTAGCTTCTTCATGGCGAAGTTCAGTCAACTTGACCCACGCCATGGACCATTATTGCTCCAAAAAAATGTTGAAAGCATCTCATTTAGTCTAAAAAATATACCCCCTATGTTGGTACGAAAATTTTATCATAAAACAATTTCACTCATAACTATCAAAATCACACCCTCCCTTCTTGTTAAAAAGACAACATTAAAAACCTTTCAATCGTTTCTTTAAAAACAAAAACCATTTCTATTCCAACAATATTGTTCAAATATTTTTAACAAGTTGTAACAAAATCGTAACCGCCGCGGACCATTCACTCCTAAAATAATGTCCAAGCCCTTTAAAACTAACCTCTGAAACCGTTTCAATAACGCCGCGATATAATTAAAAATAATTATAAGTTTAAGTTTGGCCTTTATTATTTCATAACTGAGTTAATCTGCTCCTTTTATTGCGAAACTTTTGTCTTTGAAGCGAATCCTACTGAGGGAGCAACTTTTATTAACAAAATGAGAGATTTGAGTGACAGATATTACGTTACATAAGCACGTAGGAAAATTTTAATATAATTTAACTCATTTATCATTCATTCGCGTAACACAATTTCAGCTATACAATAAAATTCATGTCTCATACAATAACATTAAAATGAGTTTTTTTTTATTTGAGACAAAATAAAAATTCTCCCTCTTCTACCCCCCAAACTCCCCTCGCCTCCACGGTATGACACCCTAGTGCTGTTCACGTCCATAGGTCACGGTAACCGCTTCCCATCAGGTGGGCCATGTGCTTGACGGCCACTTTTTTTATACAGCGTAGGTGGCAGACAAGCACACGGCCCACCTGATGGGAAGCGGTTACCGTGGCCTATGGACGTGTGCGCCACTAAGGGAAGGGAGAAGAGCTAGAAAGGGGTGGGGAGGCTAGGAAGGGGTGGGAGAGGAGGGGTACAGTGAGCTCTGGCTACCCTACTTACCAGCAGCGGGAACACAACACGATGGTTATTAAGGCCGCGGTGTTCTGTAAGGCGGAGGTACTACCCCAGTCGGACTGCTCATTTCGTACGGGACAGAAGACCGCGGCCATAACAACCATCTTGTTGTGTTCCCGCCGGTTCAGGATAGGCAGTGCGTGTGTGTCACCCTTAGTATTGCACACCCTCATTGCACCGCATCAGGTGGACCGTGTGCTTGTCTGCCACCTACGTAGTATAAAAAAACTTCACCACTTACCAACAGGTGAGATTGAATTCAAACGCGAGCCAATAAAAACACCAAATTGTTCTGTTCGACCTCATATACATCGACAATCTCCTATAATACAATTCACTTTATACAAATTCTTAAATACCGATATGGTATACTTTATATGTCAATAAAGATTATAATCACAAGTCAACATTGAAATAAAAATTGACTCTCATTTTATGTGTTCACATGAATAGTTCGTGATTACAGCAATCATTGGTCTATTTACGACGTTCGAAGTTTTATTGCTTTTATATAAGTACTATTAGCAAATAATCGCACGGCCCAACTGGTGATAAAATTTATTTCGTCCGAAAATCCCCTATGGAACCCCTAACACCGTTCGTGGAGTCCCAAAAGTAGTGGCCACCATTACCGAGGGATGTCCTTAGAATGATAACGGCCTTGACAGATACTTTTTCACGCCTCACATAAAGAACCCGGGATTATAAGAGGAAGAGAACACGTGCGAGGGTAAAGTATTCCACTTCTTTATCGTACGACAAAAAAGGAATCACCAAACCGCTTGGTTCGCGATGGTATAGGCTGCCCCGTATGTGTATGACACCCAAGTCCTGAGCGTGTTGTTCGGACAAGAAGGGAGAGGTACAGACGATAAAACACTGCCAATGAGACTACGTCTCTACGCAGCTGCAGTGGCTGTGGAGAATTTTATAGTAACAAATCCCATAAACAAATCTACCGCTTTAACTTTTTACTAAAAGATACTGGCTTAAAAGCCAACTTTCATTTATTTAAAAACAATACCATTCTTGATTTAAAAAGAAAACTTTACCCGCCGTTCGAAATTTTGAAACAAGAGAATTTAAAAATGAACACGTTGTAATCGCGTTCTGAATTTAAATCAGGGGTATTAGTGGGGCGTCGCGCCGACCTATATAGCGGTCGGGACTTACACGCGATCGCGGTATCTGGGACCTAAGTTGCCAACTTAAAAATTTCCGGACATTTGGAGCTTATGCAACGTGGTTAGAATAAAGAGGTTAGATATCTATCATTCTAGGTTTAAAGTTTATTTTTCGTGTTTCTTTTTCGTAGAAATATCTAAGTTACTTATTACTTACTGCTTTGTTCGGTTATGCTTGTATATCTCCGAAGGTATAGGCAGAGGTGTGTTCACACCACTCCACAGTGTGGGATTTACCCTTAGTTGCAAACATCGTCGTTTTATGTGTCATTTGAATGGATTTGAATATAATAAAGCATCTTACGAAACAACCAATCAAATATGATAATTAGTTTAGGAGCTATTAATTTTTTAAAAGTGGGGTCATGAAAAATGATTTTCACTGTAGTTTAAGTAGGTACTACGTGAATTATATCTATTCAAAAATATTTATGTTAAACTTCGTTTTGAACTACATTACGCAATTCGTTTATGACGTTATAATTGTTCAAACCTTATGTCAGTAATCGAACACTTTATCATTTTTACTGACCAGTTTGACAGTTTGTAAGATATCCAGGAAAAAAAGAGGTCCTTGTAAAGGTTGTAGAGGTTCTGAGTTTGGTTTCCTGATAGTGTTAAGTATGTCTGAAGAAATTCTCGGTTCTGAACAGAATCTGGTAGGTAGACCGCAAAATACTCCACCCTGTTACGTTTGCACCAGAAAACTGGCTTTTAGGGTTCCATGCCTCAAAAGAAATAAATGGATTCCTTATAGGACTACTTCATTGTCCGTCGGTATATCAAAACATTTTTCTTAGTAACGCATGCAAGTATCAAGTTGAAATTTATATCAAATACACAATTCTGCGAGTCAGGAATTACGAGCATACGTACGGACGGTCACACATACATAAGAAAAAAAAATAAAAGCCCATAGATTAAAGAAATACCCCTATAGCGTGTCAGCCAGATTTATTTCCTCTACTTTTCTTTTTAAAGCTGGCAACCCTGCCCGGGTGCCGAGCCAAATTAGCCCGCGCCGGTGCACCAGCGATCACGAAAGAGGTTCATTACGTCACCTCGACGACCAACGCCTCGCGGAACTAATACAAAGAACGGACTTAACGGATCTGTGAGTAAGACTCCGAGATCCGTTTGGAAGTTGAATTTTTAATGCATTTTTATACCCACTGGCGCAAAGGTTGTCATCTACCGAATTCTTTTTTATAAACTTTTGTTTAGTTTCACCTGTCCCGTTGTCTGTCCGTTGTCTGTAAATCTTGCAAGCCATTTTTCAACCACTTCTGGTTATCCGATTGAGCTTAAATTCGACATACTTATGTAAGTCCCATGACAATGCAATATTGTAAATAATAAAAGCTTGTTTTAAAAATATTTTTTTTTAAACAGCAGCTTGTTGATAATCTCCAATGTAGAGACACAATTAATTTAAATTTTATAATAGTACAGATATAGATAGAAGTATTTTAAACCACCGAACCGCCTGCAATAAATAGATCCAATATGTTCTCCACCATATATTATCCACCAAAATCTGAACGACTATTTCCGAATTTTCGGTACGAGATTTAGTAATACCGTCATAAAGCTTATTCAGATCGATATCGCCGTTATTTAAGGAGATATTGTCAGTACACTGGGACTGGGACTCGTTTAATATCTAAAGTTGACAACTTATCGGTGTAATAAAATGGTACTTCTAACTTATCTTTTTGTATAGAAGTAGTCGTAAAGTGTTCCTTCGCATGAGCAAATCTTTTGTACGGTTAGCAACGACAGATAATGGAATAATTCTTACAAAAAAAACTAAATTGAAATGGTACCACTGGGGATGCACCAGCTTCCAAATAAACCCCATCTCCCCAATACACTCCTCCAACCCCAAACTTCTCAACCCCTCTCCACATTGACACCCCTAATGTTGCAGACATCCATAGGCCACGGTGACCGCTTCCCATCAGGTGGGCCGTGTGCTTATCTGCCACCTAAATAGTATAAAAAATAAAAAATTATCATCTAAATCGGTGGTTCACGGAGTCGAAAGCTTTGAGGTAAAAAAAATAATGTCGATTTGAGAACCTCCTCCTGTTTTAAAGTCGGTTAAAAAAATTCAAACCCAAGTCTAAATCTACGCAGACTTATTTCTAGGACTACACAGCGCGATCTAATTCAAAAATTATTATTATGGGTTCTAGAATGTAGCTTCTTCATACAAACACCAATACCGCACTTTAATTGCAATTTTCAAGTAACCCTATCACTTTTTACCCAACCCAAAAATCAAACCTGTGACCTCAACCACAACTGCCGCACTCACAAACACTGCGCCATTTCGACAGTAATAATATGCTAATCACTTTAAACAACACACGTAGCTGCAATCAGTACACCCGCTTACAAGAAGCCAATCAGTCTACAATCCAAGGTTATCTGCCATCCTTGTCTGGCACACCACATCAGACAAAGATGGGGCCCTACCACAAACTCTTAAAGCAGTATTATTTCAATATTACTTAACTTTCATTATGTGAATCGGACCATCGACGTCGACGGGTACTAGTGTTCTGTGGTCTAGCATTCTCTTACTTTTATGATATGTTGTGGATATATTTATTTCATTAAATTTATTAGTAGATTTACAAGACACAGAACACTTATTTAATAACGGACGACGTTTGACAAAGCTAAATTCACACTATGAAGGTTAAGTAAAATTGATATAATACTGCTTTAAGAGTTTGTGGTAAGGCCGCAGGGGCCCTACTACTAACTCTGGCAATACTAAAATATTAACGGGAATTAACGCGATCATGGTATAGGTACCTAAGGATTGCCTAACGTTTCGACCAGGTTACACCGGCCGTGGTCACAGGCCGACTGGCTCAGCTGTGCACGCCCTCCGTCGTCGAATCCGTAGGTATTAGGTTCTTTTTTTTATATATATCAAGCTGAGGACCACCATTGTAGCACTATCGGTGTATGTAGTGGTGACCCCCGATCCTGAGACTTTACCTTTAGTGAGGTGAAGTCATGTTGACGTGTCCAATATAAAAAAAAAGTTAACTAAGATTAAAATAATATTGCTTTAAGAGATGATAGTAGCACCCCAGTCCTTGATGCCATTTTACCCGTTTTAGTAATTACGTATTCCGGAGTTGTGCCACCTCTATTGACTTGTAACAGGCATTCAATATTTACAACCTGTCTCTCTCTACTGTTTAGGAAGGAGGGGGATAAGAGATAGGATTATGTAAACGACGAATTGGAGTGTGGAAGTCGAAGGATTTTGTTTGCTTGAGTTCGTGTTGAAGTGATGTTTTTTGAAGAAAGCATCGATTGTCTTCATTATATACATGTCCTTAGGAAAAATATGTAAGCTTCCTCCACATTCTATAAATGTATGTTGTCAAAAAAAATATCTAATGATGATAATTTTTTACACGAATTTAGATATTTTAATAATCAATTTCATTTAAAAACAAGCTTTCTAGTAAGTGCATAACCCTTGAAATCAAATGTGTCCAAACATGACACATTTACCTCGAGTGCCATCTCCATCTCCAGACTCTGGATATCACGTAGCATCACAGTTTTCGGTACGACAAAGAAAATGAATCCAAACTCGATTGCCTCATCTTGTTTAGTCCAGAAGTTTAGACTAGCTTCATAATACCATAATTATCACTGAAGACACGCATGTATAAAAAAATTGCATTCAATTTGATCAGAAAGTGGTGTTAATTGGCATTCCAAGATTTGGTGCATGCTAAAAAACTAACAAACAACAAAGTAAGTTACATAAAGCTTGTAAAAATAACGTGTTTTAAAAAGACCAGTAACGTTATACAATACGTCTATTACATTCGTATCCGGGGCACCGAACTTTGATCTTTACAGCACTTTCAGCGGTCGTTACCACCCGTTGTGGCCTCACCGCGTCCAACGCCCCCTGAAACGTCCATTATACTAAGTAAGGGGGTAGGAATTCGTTCTGTGCAACATTACAGACCATTTTAATAGTTCAAAAATTCTGTTTTTTGTATTCTGTTTTTTTTTAGTTGAGTTTTATGGTTCCTTACGGCTATAGATTTTAAAATTTTACAGCCATTAGTATATTTATGCAAAAAAGAGAAGTGAGTGACTGTCATCGTATAGACATGTTATGAGAAGAGATGAAAGTAATGTTGGTAAAAAGGTTTGAAGTATGAATGTGGAAGGCTATAAGTGCAGAGGTAGGCCTAATAAAATATAAATGAAATACGTGAAAGACGATATGGCAAGGAAGGGAGTGACTGAGGAGATGAAATCTGTCAGAAATATGGAGGAGAATGATATGTTACACCAAAAGAACCCACAAGCAATATATTATGGTTAATTTATTTAGATAATCAAAACGACACAAAATCGTGTTGAACGATTTGGTGCTACGATCGTAGCATGTGCTACAAACGTAGCACATAACCGTAGCATGTCGTAGCCAGTTATTTCATACAATGAGTCATGGGTTTAAATAAATAGGTTGAGTCAACCAGGAAAAACCACTTTATTATGACATCTTTGAAACGTTTACCCATTGAAAAACAACACTATGTATTTTTTTTATATTCTTATGTTAACTATTCTCTACAAAAGTTTTGTAGTAGATTCATTATAAACCAATCACAATCATGTTATGGCTATGGCTCCCCTGGGTAGTAGCGTAATGATGTATAGTCCATAATCCTTCTCAATAAACAGACTTTCCAATAATTTTTCAATTCCAACCAGTTATTCCCGCAATTAGCGCATTCAAAAAAACACGTACCTTCTGGACTTTACCCTAGCTTCTTACCATCCAGCGGGGTTAAGTCAATTGACGGACTGAATATAAAAAAGAAACTCTTCAGCTTCTTAAAATTCTCCGTGTGTACAACCGTATCCAATATCGTTTTAGCTAAACGTTCTAATGTTAAACCACATTGTTTTGAAACTGCCATTACCAGTTCTAAGCTGCTGCAATAAAAGTATTGCAAGTGGCGTTACCAGACCGTGAACGCCACGCTAGATAACTTTTATTTCTTACACAATAATCCCCTGTTAAACTGCTTAACGTAATACAATAATTGACCCTTTACACGTGTCTAGCCATACCCCTTGTTTACGCCCTAGGAGAAGGGGTAAACCTATGAAGCGAGCTTGAGATCGTGGAAGATGAATGCCTTGGATTTTTTTTTTATATTGAACATGTCAACATGACTTCACCCTCGCCTTATGGAAAGCTAAAGGCAAAGTCTCAGGATCGGGGATCACCACTACATACATCGATAGTGCTACAGTGGTGGCCCTCAACTTGACGGTCTCATCATATGCTTTTTCATGCCTTGCTTATAGGACCCGGGACTATAGGTAACATGTGGGCTGGTAAAGAATTCCAAGTCTGTATGATGCGGCAAAGAAAAGAGTCACCAAACCGCTTTGTTTGGTGGAAACCATGTGAAATCAAAAAGCCAAGAAATGGGACTCTCTGTTTCAAGGTGAAAGCCTGAGACCGGGGTGCGAAAAAAAGCCGGTGTGCGAGGGCAATGCCTTTTAGATTACCCCACACCCTGGCCGAGACGGTGTGCGGTTATAGTCTTTTGGCGCTTGAAGACAGCGTGCGGTTTTATTCGGTTCAAGTTCTACATAACCACTCTACGCTGTCGACAGATGTGGTATCCGTGAGGATTTCTACACTAAGAAAAAAAGATAAAAGCCTTAGGAGCCGTAAAGAATCGTCTGAAGATTATCGCCTACGATAATTGCATACAATTTCTCGCCCTAAAACGAACAAGAAACTCTCTCCATGTAAATGGGTCTTACCGTTTGCATCTAGTGTAGTAGAAGATGGTAGGTTTGGTACTTATCTTATTCACCTTATATCATAAAATCAATTTCCAAGTCACGTTCAACCATTGTATATTTTCATATTGGTCCGCACGCCTGTAGACAGAGGTTTATTTCGTCAGCTAAATTCTAAGGGTGAACCATATTGACGTCTTTAAGGTACATTTCACGCTAGAGAGAATTTCCTACCAGGGTTCCGATTCAGTATTTCAATTCTATGAGAAAGGAAAAATGGGAAAAATCCTTATTATTTGGTATTACTCGTATTTTGTCAAAATAAAATCTACTTACGCTTTGGTGAGATTTTCAAACTTTTAAAATAACTCATAGTTTGATTCATTTTCAATTAGGTTTTGACAAGTTTTATCTAAAAGTTTTCGTAAGCTTTGAAATCACACGTTAAAAAAAACATAATTTTACTGAATTAGGTGCCAGAGATTCAGAGCACCATGTTTTAAAAAAATAATAATTAAGAAACCAAAAAAACCCGACTGCTCTACAAAGACCGCTCCCAGGGTTTCGATTCAATAGCACCACGTTTTAAAAAAATGAAAAATTAAGAAATCAAGAACCTTGACTGCTCTAAAAAGACCAAACAAGTTTGATGAAATGGATATGGTCTTTTTAGAACAGGCTTTTAAAATATTCAATTACATATTAAATTTTATCGTATACTTTTTAGCTATGTCACATATTCTTAGTAATATTACCGAAACAGGTCCTAGTCTAGTACCTATGTATTTGAATGCATACAATTGTCTATCGAAGCGTGTACAAGTATTCTTGCAACACAAACAACTCCAACGGGGCACCTGAACAATAGTTGTTTGTCCATTCGTCTGCTATGAACAATACACAGTATTGAGGACACCCGAGCTTTATTTGTAGACTTCTTTGTTCAAATAATGGCGTTATGTAATGGTTTTGATTGTGTAAAATGAACAACGTATTGAAAATGCTATGACTTGACCAGCGGCATCGCATTCGCGCTACCGACCCTGTAAAAATATTCTGAAGCCCTTCTTGATGATAATAGCAACCCATTTATGTCCCACTGCATGGGTCTCCTCACCTCGAACAAGAGAGCTAAGAAGGTTTAGACCTTAATCCACACACGCTAGCCTAATGCGGGTTGGTATATCGGACAAGTCATTGTCTTTAGAATTTCTTCTAAGACACGTGGGTTTTCTCACGATGTTTTTCTTTCACAGTCAGCTAATAGTAACTCATGTGATTAGCACATTTAATGCCACAAAGTGAAATTCACATTGGTACTGTCACGGAATAAAGAATACCTACTACAAGTACTGTCCAGCCAGATTCAAACTCAATACCTCTGAGAAGAGACCGGGTCCTTATCCATTCAGCTACCATAGCATCCTAATCGTGGAATGAATTTTTTGCTTGGCACTCCTTGCACTTCGATAGATCTTGGGAGGGCCCCGGTTATCCAAAAACTGATAACAGCTATCTACCGAAAACAATGTTAGATAGAGTGAATGTATCAACAAATTGCTTGTCATTTATATTCGTGGCCAGACGCGTAACATCCATCTGTATTTATGCAGACTGAGGGCTATATAGCCATCGGCGCTAACTCTAACTACGTAAATCTAAGCAATCTGTAGTACAGAGCTGTGACAAATTACACCAAGTTAGTTCTATCTCTTAAATCTCAATTAATCCAAGTCGAGAAACTTGTATTGATCTCATTACTATCATTGTTACCTATCTGGTAACTTTTCAGACAGGGAGGTCGAGTATCTGAAATAACTTATACCTACCTATGTACTACAGACATATGAGGTGAGGGTGAATAGACAACCCATAAAGGTCGACCTAGACGTACATACACGCGTACATACATATAGGTATGTTCTAATCAGATCCAGGACGTTTTAGAGAAAGGCCAAGTTAAGAGTACCCGCAACCGATGTGCGTGTATGAAAACAATTATAAAAGTTGAAGAAGTGAAAAGAGTAGGTATGCCAAGATCGTAGCAATGGGCAAAAGGCGTGATTTGTATGTATGTACATACTACAGATATTTAATTACCTACCTACTAATATTAAAAACGCAAAAGTTTGTGAGATGTAAAGAAAGAAAGGAAAACTAAAATATAATACTTATGATTGTAGTAAATGACTACGACACAAAATTGGAGTTCTCAAAACACAATAATTTGCCTCACGGCTGGCGCACGTCAAAGACAAAGCAATTGCTTTTGAGTCAACAATGCACTGTGAGTCACAAATTGGAACTTCATATTATGATAGGCATGACATTATATGATACTTACAAGTCGTTGACTCGTATATCTGAAACTCCCTACAGCGCAGAATTATCGACTATTCCCAAATAGTGATTTACTTGTATAGCCCCCAGGGGAATGAATTTTAGGAACGCAAAAGAAATTTAGTCAGCTGGATTCGCTCGTAAACGGATCTTAAAAACTACCGAAATACCATAAAATTTATACTTACAGAAGGCTGGTTTCAGCCATTCTAGATTTTAGTTGGCTTCAACTGCCATTAGAGTGGAGCTACCATCTACGAGATCTACCAGCTATAGTATACCAATATTATAAAGCTGAAAAGGTTGTTTGTCTGTTTGTTTGGTTGAACGTGCTAATCTCAGGCACTACTGTTTCTACACTGTGTAGTGAAATGGTTTAAAAACCGTATTAACAGCAAAATAAAAGATCCATGAATCACATTTCAATCAAATTTGGGTAACACATTACAAACCAAAATTTACTCACACATGTTTAGCTGCTACTATTTTTGCGACACAGTCTCGTCTACACGTTCTATCCGTAGGTTTTATACGATCATGATACTTCTAGAATGATATTGGAACAGTGGCGTCGCGTGCTATCTCTACGAAATACGTTCTTGTTCTTTACAATATTGTTCGTGAAAGTTGGTTCGTATTGTTTGCTCGAACGTTGATGTCTGTTTGTTGATAACATTGTTTTACATATGAAACGTGGAGAATCAATGTTCTAAGTACAATAACTGTAAAGTATATTTAGACTTGAAACCTAGCTTCTTGTTTTATACCGGGTACACACCATGTCAAGGCGAATGAATTCGAATATAGACGTTATGGAGAAAGCAAGTGGGAAGGAAATGTTATCGTTAAAATACTCTTGACAGCAACATTAATTATCGACAAATTGAGTCCCAGAGTAGGCATTTCAGATGTCGATATTCATGGTCCTTCGAGCCGGATTTCAATCAATGATTTATTGATTAGTTATAATATACTGCTATCGCACCTAAATGGTCTTTTGAACCGGATATCAGTGACGTATCAGAGTTTGATTTTCCTTTAAGATTAGCATAGTGTACGGTAATCATATACAAATGTTCCTTCGAGCTGGGTTTTAATCAGTAACCTATGACCAAGTATAGGATAATGTTCCTTTGAACAAAATTATAGACTGGACTTATTATCCAGAAAAACGTTCCCCGTGGGTCGCAGCAATGATATCAGTATTTTGTGAAGCAGTGTCGCTGGCAACACCTTGTTAATGGTTCGGTCCTTCGAACCGACTTTAAATCAACTACTTTTTACATATAACTGGTCCTTTGAGCCGACATTAAATCAATTACTTTTTACATAACTGGTCCTTTGAGCCGACTTTTCAATAGCAACCTATCAATTAGTCAGAGTGTTACACACAATTTTTCTTTGTTTCAGATCCATACATAGCATCAAAGATACAGTGTAACGAGACAATCCTGTTGTCTCACTCGCACCCACACGCCATCGTATCCAGTCCCGGCTTCCCCCGACCGTATCCCGATGACGTGGAGTGTGTGAGCGAGATAAGAGCACCACCTGCGCACACGCTCAGATTACACTTCGAAGAGCTATTGACTGAACATGAACCACAGTGAGTAGTAGTAATAAGTTTATTACATGAAGCAAATTGTTTCAGAAAATTAGTGTCTAAACACATTATGTCGAAATTACGCGACCGATTGTCGAAGCTGATTTTACGTTTCGACGTATTCGGCTGATATGACACACCTTATGTGCCAAACTTACGCGGCAGAAATTCGGTAGCGCGGGCGTTGCCTCCTTCCCGCTACTCCCCGCCCAGGGATCTTCGTCGGCAATCGAACCGAACTTCTCCGAATCTAATGTTTCAATGTTATTACAAAATAGATTTAGATCCGAAAAGGGAGATAAGAAAAGTTATCAAACTAGTTACCTACTGCAAAAATTCATGAAATTATAGTTTAAGAAATTAAATGGAATGGAAAGAAAACTAATGCAGAACTCCTATTCTAATTTAATTTTTTTGCTATGTAAAATTCAAAATTTTTGACGTCACACTAAGATCAAAATGATGGGTTTTGATCTTAAAACAAATTGTGCATATTACCCTTACTCACAAACCTACACATTTAATATACTTAAGTAAGATAAATGATGTAAACAAACACTCAAAGATGACGAACGGCGAAATGTAAATGAGCCCTAATAAACTATAGTAGAGGAGCCGGTGACGATCGACCTTCACCAATCTGATAACTAGATGAGATATATTTTTATCAAATATTATTCATTTATTAACATGCCTATGATAACTTGCCTATCGCAAAGTGTTTATGACTATTTAAAATTTTGCATAGTTATTTCATGAGCGGTTTTTTTACACGCAAGCCTAGACCATTAATTTACATTAATTCTATTAAATTATCTTTCTCATGGCACCAATTTCGATAAGTTATTAGTAGTTACCAAAAAGTCATGAACAAAAATAAATGGGTAAGATTACCGAGAAGTATTCTCTATGCTAAAAATCAGTTTGAATAAAAAACCAAAGAGATGAAAACAAAAGCTAAAATTAAATCATAATAGATGAATAATATTTGATAAAAAATATAGCCCACCTGGTTATCAGATGGGTGAAGGTCGATCTCCACCGGCTCCTAGATCATACGCGTTCGTGTTATATTTTCTTTTAACATAATATCAAAAATCATATTGCGTCATAAAGTACCCCGGCAACACATCCAGCCACCCATCTTAATTTTGCTTCCTGCCTTGCACCGAAACCTATTACGGTGCTGGTAGTATATTCTGTGAGGCTCATTCGCCAGAAAAGAGGTCTACATATCATGGACCTTTTCGGACTGTATATTATTTACGGTTATGGCCGCCGCCGGCGCTTGCAGCCTCGGGGGAGGACGCTACCGTTTTAAAAAGAAAAATGTTGCAAAATATGTTTTGTTTGGGTGAAAGGGACTGATATCGGTCGACAGTTTTTGCTTTATCTGAAGTAAGAAAGGATGCAAGAGATGTTTCATTTTGGACCACCTATTGTACACTATAAAGAAAAACAGTAAAAATGCCGGTTATTGGCAAAGATACAATTACATTTGTTCGACTTCGCAATACGCCGCAATAAATATATAGAATATCAGTACATTTTGCATTATGACAACATAAAATACAAGATTTTTGTTTTCTTCATTTATG
Source organism: Lithosia quadra (assembly GCA_963576445.1). Lineage (NCBI taxonomy): Eukaryota > Metazoa > Arthropoda > Insecta > Lepidoptera > Erebidae > Lithosia > Lithosia quadra. The sequence goes on along the minus strand of OY754885.1, from coordinate 1,533,754 downwards.
AGTCCTAATCCCAAAACTTTAAATTTTGATCAGTGGTATTAAAATAGTTAACGGGATATTTGCCATATTTTTATTACTACTTAGGTGGCAGACAAGCACAAGGCCCAGCTGGTGGGAAGTGGTCACCGTGTCCTATGGACGTGTGCAACATTAGGGGCGTCGCACTGCCGGCCCAGGAGGGAGGATATTGGGGGATGAAGAGGGATTGTGAAGAGCTCACCCTACCCTACTTACCGGTGGGAACACAACACGATGATTATTATGGCCGACATTTTGAGACTTGGACATTTTGCGACTTGGATATTTTGCTACCACTTGACATTTTGCAAAATGGACCTTCTACGACTAAACACGTGCGCACGATTGCGCGTACGAGCATTCCGTCGCGCAAGCCTGGACGCTCCTAGAACGCGCGATAGATTGTGTCGTGTAAAGGCCGCTAATATCCCGTTAACTATATAACCTTTACTTACGTAACAAATATAATGTTTCTTTATCACAAAACTCTGAAAAAAAAATCTGATTCCACGAAAAAAAAGGCCAGTTACCCAAGATAGATTTGTGAAGTGTCGTTTGTCACGAGGCGACGTGAGTTATCGTATATTTTTCTCATAATATTTCTCATATATCATCTGTGAAAATGTCTAGTTTCTTCTGGATGTACGCTATTTGTCTTGTAAGAGTACAACACTACTATTTACTTTATTTTTTAAATAAAGCTTTGTGTAAGCCAACATGTATTTGTTATCTATGATATACTAGCTTCCGCCCGCGGCTTCGCCCGCGTGGAATTCGGTATTGCCACCAAGTCTATTTCAATGAAACGACTCTCCACTCGACTTTCCGCTACGCTGTTCACTCCACTCTCTACTCCACACTCCACTCCACTGTTCACTCCACTCTCCACCCCACACTCCACTCCACTCTCCACCTCCACTCTACTGTCCAATCCCCTCTCCCGACTCCACCCTACATTCCACTCTCCACTTCAATCTCCACTCCACTCCACTTTCCACTCCACTCTCCATACCACTCCCCACTCCACTCTCAACACCACTCCCCACTCCGCTCCACTCTCCACTCCACTGGTCTCCACTCGTCTAGCCAAAACCTTTCGGATAAAAAGTACTAAACGGATTTCAGTGCGGTTTTCTTGGTCAGACCTAAAATTTGGAGATATGACCAAAAGTTTTTTTTCCTTATTTATTGGTTTCACCTTACACCATCTTTACAGGGTTCACCTAAGGCGACAGTGTGGACATCATATCCCTTTATAACAGTACTTTTAGTTGTAATAATCGATATTTGAAAAAAAAAGACTTGGTTATGTTGACCACAATTATCTATTTTTTTGCAATCCTTGTCTGTTTGTTCGTGATGGACGCAAAAACTGCTGAACAAATTTTGATGCCGCCTTTTCATTAGAAAGGTCTTGGTTTTACATAAAATCTGCCGTATGTTTGATTGCATTTGGTTAAGTAGAACCGGGGATATGACCAGAAAACGATTACCAACCAATCGACTCCCACGGGCAGAGCCGCGGGTATTAGCTTGTATAAAAAGTAGCCTATATATTACTCCAGACTATAATCTATCTCTGTACCAAATTTCAACCTGATCTATTCAGCCGTTTTTACGTGAAAGAGTAACAAACATACATCCAGATATCCCGACTGATCAACTCCATGGGCGAAGCCGCGGGTATTAGCTTGTATACAAATTAGCCTATATGTTATTTCACACTACACTCTATTTCGGTACCAAATTTCAGCCAGATCTATTCAGCTGTTTTTACGTGAAATAGCAACAAACATAATATTTGGACATCCCGACCGATCGACTTTGCGAGCGGAGCCACGGTATTAGCTTGTAAAAAAGTAGCCTATATGTTATTCCAGACAACAATCTATCTCTGTACCAAATTTCAACCTGATCTATTCAGCCGTTTTTACGTGAAAGAGTAACAAACATACATCCAGATATCCCGACTGATCGACTCCATGGGCGAAGCCGCGGGTATTAGCTTGTATAAAAAGAAGCCTATTATATGTTATTTAACACTACACTCTATCTCGGTACCAAATTTCAGCCAGATCCATTCAGCCGTTTTTACGTAAAAAAGCAACAAACATAATATTTGGACATCCCGACTGATCGACTTTGCGAACGGAGCCACGGTATTAGCTTGTATAAAAAGTAGCCTATATGTTATTCCAGACTATAATCTATCTCTATACCAAATTTCAACCCGATCTATTCAGCCGTTTTTGCGTGAAAGAGTAACAAACATACATCCAGACATCCCAACTGAGCTACTCCGTTGGTCGACTGATCGACTCCGTGAGCGGAGTCGCGGGTATTAGCTTGTGTAAAAAGTAGCCTATATGTTATTCCACACTTTAATCTATCTCGTTACCAAATTTCAGTCAGATCTATTCAGCCGTTTTTACGTGAAAGAGTAACAAATATATATCTAGAAATCCCGACCGATCGACTTTGCGAGCGGAGCCGCGATATTAGCTTGTATAAAAAGTAGCCTATATGTTATTCCAGACTATAATCTATCTCTGTACCAAATTTTAGCCAGATCCATTAAGCCGTTTTTGTGTGGCAGAGTAACAAACATACATCCATACATCCAGACATCCAGACATCCAGACATCCAGACATCCAGACATCCAGACATCCAGACATCCAGACATCCAGACATCCAGACATACATTCTTACAAACTTTCGCGTTTATAATATTAGTAGGATTTCGGACATCCTGTACAATCTAGTCTTTTTTATACATCGGTCACGTTAATATGACTTCACCTCGCCTGATGGTAAGGTAAAGGTAAAATTTCAGGAATGGGGGTCACTATTACATACACTAATAGTGCTATAATGCTGGCCCCCATTCCTCCTGAGACTTTACCTTTAGCTCACCATCAGGCGAGGTGAAGCCATTTTGACGTGACCGATATATAAAAAAAAAAGATCTTGATGGATCCCTACCTGCGACCTTAGTTAGTACTTATAAGTTCTTATTAAAGTTAAGTACCTACTTACTTTATTTTATTCATATAACGGCAAGAATTTTGTCACGAGACCGTTTAATTATTCCGCAATTTATGAAATTCTCATTTTATTAAGAAATACGGTACGACATTATATTAATCTGAGGCTTACGTTCCAGAAATGTAAATACTAGGTATTATGTTTAACGCAATGTTCTATTGTGTCCGCCGACTTTTGGCGGGAACAGTTAGGCCACAGATTATACTCATAATTCATAGACAATAGAGGCTGTTTTGTAATAAAAAGGTCAGAAATGAAAATTTAAATTATAAACCCTTTACTAAAATATTTTTATAACAAGCCTATGCCCGTGGCTCCGTCCACGTGGATGTCCGTTTTTGTATTTTTTTTACTAAATCTCTGGTTCTACCCAACCAATTGTGATTAAACATGCGCAAAATTTTAAATCTAACCTAGACCTTGCTAAACAAAAAATCCACATCAAAATCCGTTCAGTAGTTTTTGCGTCCATACGAACAAACAGACAATAATTGGTCCACAGTGTATATAATACCAGCATGGGAACAGGGCTGTTGCTCTTCTGCTATACACAATACAACGCTGCATCTCCCTGTAACCATAGCCGCTTTTCAGTAGCGACTAAGATGGTGGCCATTTTGGCAAATATAATTCCAGAATACTCGCGTCTTGAAATTTTTTTTTTCAACATTTTTTTTTAAATTTCCGGATCTTACTAGAGATTCATTCCGACCAAGGAGTATGTTTGATTCTAACCTGCTTTTTAATTTCATTTCTAAAAGATTAATTTTATTTCATTCACATACAATTTAGGCAATCTTATTATATTTTAAATGTTATTAATTTCAGTTATTAATGAGTAACGATCGACCGACCCGAATACGCAGTTATTCTGCTCGCGTATCGCCATTAATCTCCTATAGACATCGCCACAGACTTAGAGTAGGGTAGATATCGCGTGAATCTTAAAATATATTAGGTAAACTCAAAGAACTCCGTAAAGCTATAACCTGGGAGTCCTTAAGTCAAGAGTGAATAGGTTGCTTAGCTGCACGAGATAGTGTGGTCGACTATAAAAAAAATTCTGTGTACGCTGGACAATCTGGTTACAATAATTGTATCACAGTTCCCTGATGAGGTGGGAACGAATTTTGAATTTCGTATTTGGAATGGAAAGTAGACTAGAAATTTAATGAGTTGTGACACCTATGTATACAGACATAGCGCGCCTTTTTAATTATGACCTGTATGACAGTCACAAAAACAATACCTTAACTTGGGCCTTGAATATCTTGAAAGAGTCTCATAGACCCGAGACCGATGACTTGTCGTATCTACGCTATTCTAAATCTATGTCACCTTTAAATTAGTCTAACCGCATTCGAATTTAGACGAACTTCGTATAATCTGGATTTATCGTACCAACCGCGGAGCTTGAATCGGATATCCGCAACCTCCTTGTTCGTATGTACATAAGGTCTAACTTGGCTTGGCAAGATCGATATAACGAAGTTACTAAGCAGTACGTGATACATATTCATAAGGCTTGGCTGCCATTCTAAGTTAGAAATAGAAGAGTTTAATCAGACTATTTTGTGGCCGTAGATAAATTTTCGTTTGAATTTTATCGGCCTAACTGGCGATGTTACGGGAATATTTTTGACATTGCTAGGATTGAATTATTTAATTATTATTTTTATGGCGTGCGATTGTCATCATACATCTCAAACTCTTTGACACTCTCTCTGTAGGTAACTTTGTAACTAAAATAAACCTGATTTTCTTTTCTTTTAACCATCGTGTTGTGTTCCCCAAGGTAAGTAGGGTAGCCAGAGCTCACTTTACCCTCCTTCCCCATCCCTTCCTAGGCTCCCCACCCTTTTCCAACCCTCCCCCCTTCTCTTCAGGGTAGGCAGCGCGTGTGTGACACCCTTAGTATTGCACACGTTCATAGGCCACGGTGACCGCTTCCCATCAGGTGGGCTGTGTGCTTGTCTCCCACCTAAGTAGTATAAAAAAACTTTTGAAGTCTATAAATCAATGACAAATCATGTTTTATAGCCATCAGTAGTTATCTTGGTCCTTCCCGCTCTCTCTTATAACTAAAACCACCCAACATTGTCAAAAGATAGCGTAGGTATACAAATTAGTGACGTCACAGTTTGTGTTGCCTCTAAAACTTAACCGAGCGGCTTCGAACCCAACACCCGCTAAACTTAATACCGAGTTATATGCATTTGACATGATGTTGCTCTTAACTTAATTGATCGGTTTGCTTTTGGTGATTTGGAGTACAGTCAGACACAAAAGTCGATTTATTTAATTAACGGTGAATATAATATGTATGTCAGAATGAGGAAGTCTCCACCAGGCATACCATGTAGGTATACTCACACCTGTGAATGCTCTAAGGGGTAGCCAGAAGTTTATTCACAGTTCGATAAATATGTTTGCACAGTTCTCCTATCACGCTGTACCTCACTCGGTCCATCAACATCACAACGTTATCTTATCACGCTATTCCGCACTTGGCCCATCAACATGACATCGTTCCCTTATCACGCTGTTACTCACTAGATCCACCAATGTCACAACGTTCCTTTATCACGCTGTTCTTCCCTTGATCCATCATAGTAACAACATTCTCTTATCACGCTGTTCCTCACTTGTTCTATCAACGTCAAAACTTTTCTTTTACTGAGTGATCTACACTTAGACCATCAACGTCATAACATTCCCTTATCACGCTGTTCGTCACTTCGTCCATCATCGTCATAACGTTACCTTATAACGCTATACCTCATTTGCACTTTCAAAGTTAATACTTTTCCTTATCACGCTGTTCCTCATTTGTTCCATCTACGTCACGTTTTCTCATCACACCGTTTCACAACGGTTACACGTTACTTTTCCTTATCACGCTGTACCTCACATAGTGCATCAACATCACGGAATTCCCTTATCACGCTGTTCCTCACTAGGTTCATTACGTTTCAACGTTACCTCATCAAACTGTTCCTCACTTGATCATAATCTTTCTTTATCACGCTGTTTGTTACTTAGTCCGTCAACATAGTATCTAACCAGTGTTTTAGATAGGTACTATGTTCATGGATGAAGTGACGAACAGCGTGATAAATCTATGTAACACTTCTCTCACTTTCTAACTCACCGATAACTATAGCTTCAGAGCAGGACAAAAAAGATGTAACAAACTTTTCTAACACCTTATCTTTACTGTCCATAACTTTATAGTACTAAGACCTAACAACTTCAGCGTCTGCCTACAACTACTGAGATAACTATATAACGTGATGTGTACAGTCAGCAGCAAAAGTCTATAATGATTGCACATATTTCAAACTTAAAAATTCGATTGAAAATGGGTCATTATACGGTAATCAAAGTTTAAATGTAGTTCAATAGAGCAAGCTAAGTAATTAAATATCATTTTCATTAAGAACAATAAGTTACTTTGCTCAAAATTACTGTTCAAAAGGAGATATTTCATTTTGGGCCCCCTAATTGTACACAATACAGGAAAAAAGATAAATAATACCGGTTATTGGCAAAAATACAATTATACTTATTCGCCTCCAAAATTCAAGGGCATAAACTAATAAAATATGAGTAGATTTTCATAGTATTAGTCCGCCATGTTTGTTGTGTTGCAATAAAGTGTTTATTTAGTTAGATTCCGCCCATAATACGAAGCAATATTATAAGAATTTAATAGTGAAAAATGTAAACTACATTGCCTAGCTATTTTTCTAAGTAGTGTACAATTATCGGGCCCAACATTTTGTGGAACATCCCCTTTGAAAATGATTTTTTTTATATATTCAGTACGTCAATTGACTTTAACCCGCTGGATGGTAAGAAGCTATGGTAAAGTCCAGAAGATTCGGTCCGCCATTTTAGACACTATTAGTTCCAAAAGGCAGTCCCTACCATGACAGCCTAGACAGATACCTTTTCACGCCACTGACTGTACATACTGACACGACCGAACGTACGTATCTCACTACTAAATCGCTTTTTGATGTTCCCTTGTCCTACTTATATATTATCTATGAGCTCGTATGTGTATACATGACAAATCGCTCCGAGCCATTAACACTGGCTTGTGACTTGCAACTACCGCGGAATATAGAATGCTCTACAGATCTCGCTAGTAAACCATATTGCTATGAATATGTTATAATACCTTTGTGGTGTAGAGGTAGTGTGGTCGACTGCTAGGTGGAAAGTCGTGAGTTTGATGCCTGCTCAGTGCATATATAGAAACAAAACCGCATTCCAACATTTTGGAAAACTTCTTGCCACACACGGTAATCAAACCTGAACTGAAATAATAATATCCTGTACTTTTATACGAAAATCCTGGCGAAATAAATGCGGGAGCGCGGGTTGAGTCGGCCGGCGTGCGGTTTTTATCAGGTCCGAGTCAGACTCAACCACTCCTGCTGGCTGAGGGGGGTGGTATGTGAAGGAACTTCCGCACGAAAAAAGGAATTTGAAACGGAATTCGGAATCCACGTGGGTGGAGCCGAGGGCAACAGCTATTTTTAAAAAAGTAATATCCTTTGAGTAGAATGTGCAATCTCCATTATTCAGAGTTCCTTCCTTCCTGCTAAGGTTAAAAAAAATCCACTCTGTATTTTTTTTATACTGCATAGGTGGTAGACAAGCACACGGCCCTCCTGTGATGGGAACCTGTATATTGTAATTGGTTAAGTAGAACCGAAAATATAACCTAAAAAAGATAACCAACCTCTACACAGGCGGAACCGCGGACATCAGCTAATTTGTTCATGAGAATTTATCCAGTACCTACATCAGTAAAATATATTTAAAAGCCTGTTTTTTTTTATAAAACACATTTTCGTTCCTGGCATAGACTTTAATCGACGACAGAACACTTTAGTGCCCAATTTCGTGATCTAGAAAATTTATGAAAATAATCGCCTCAATATTTACCACCAATAATGAGAAACTATCACGAATCAGGAATCGAAACAACTTGTATAGTTAGTCGAATAGTAATTTGTTTTAGTTCACGATCAATCACTTTGAGTGGCGTTCAATTATTTATTATCTATTAGCCTAAAATAGGCTATTTACCACTATATTTTCTACGATGACATTCAAACTAATATCTAGGTGTATAAATCTTAATGCGTATACTCAGTCAGCATGTGACTACGACCAGTGTAAACTGGGGCGGCAGTCTTGACATAACGATATTTGGTAGTCTCTACTTTCCAAACTAATGATTCTTTAGGAGGAGGAGATTGGGAGTTGGGAGGTTGGAGAACGGGATTGTGGGGGGTGTGAGCTCTGGCTACACTAAAAAAATCAGATTTTCGGAAATAAATAATGTTCACTAATTTGAAATAGTGCATTGAATGTGAAAGTGCAATGCAACTATGATGAAAGGGTTTTTCAAAGGGCCTCTTCCGAGTCACACATACTTTGGCCAGAGCAGCTATCTAATCCCCATAAAATCTTGAAGACAATGAAAAAGGATAATGATGGTAAATAAACGGGCTTTGGCCGCGATGCATGTCACTGTACTTTGAAGGGTTTGATAGAACTTGAGATGAAATGAATACGTTTAGCTGCAACCACTGATTGCGAAGGAATAGACATTGAAAGTTAGTACGGGCAGTCCCTCAGCTTAAAAAAGACTTGATGGCAATATAAATATAAATAGCCAATCGCTACGCTAGTAAGGTACGCTAGTATATCTATATAAATAAAACTAATGTGATGTGTGGAATCAATGTTATCAATGCCAATTTGCCAATGGAATATGTTTGGATGTGAAAATCATGTCATGTTAGTATTGTTGGTTGCTTCTGCTACGAGAAACAACTATCAAAAATTCGCGGACGAAGTTCCGCGGGTAAAGCTAGTTTCTTTTTAGAAGTGTCTGTTTGTCTGTACTCATTCCATACTCGGTTCATGCATTTAACCAAACGATATGAACGAAACCATATCTCGTTTAAAACTGCGATATCGCCATCTAGGTGACCACGGGTGAATTAATCGTGTACCTACCTACCTATTTATAGTGGTTAATATTATGTTGTATTCTGTAAATTTCCTCTAAATAAACAAATTGTAAAATGCCGAGTATGCCGACTGTCTCTTGTTTATAACAATACTAGCTTATGCCCGCGGCTCTGCCCGCGTGAACGTCGGGTTTCGAGTTTTTGACTATATTTCGGTTTTGTTATTAGAAAGGTCTTGGTCACACTTATTTCACCTGGGTGAGATAAAGCGTAGGTGATATGATTCGCAGGTGAAATGAGGACACTAAAAAATCTACTTTGTTCACCCGGGTGATATCACCTAGGTGAACAAAGTGGAATATACCTACCTTAAAATCTACCGTATGTTTGACTATAATTGGTTAAGTAGAACCGGAGATATTATGATCACCTCACGCCTCACGCCTTATCCAGTCATCCATGAGGCCCATCCACCAAAATGGCCGACGCACCATTGCCCAACACTTAATCCGACATTCATGGCATTACATCAAAATATACATAATTTCGAGTAAGTACATACGTACATTTCAGCTGGAAGGGATTGGTCGCTAATGACAAAAGAAAAAGAGGCAGGCAAGCAAAAAGATGGATGGATGACATAAGAAAAATTGGAGAGGCTACCTGGTCAAGGAAAGCTAGAGACAGAGAAGAGTGGAAAAGGCTGGAAGAGGCCTATGTGTCACAAGACACGCTGATTACTATTTAGATTAACCGATGTGTCAATGTATATTATATAGGTTAGATAATTAATGTTTAGTGTAGTTTCAGCAATAAAGGCTATAATAAAACATACGTACAACGTACACATAATATATGTTACTAATAAATTACTATCGGGCTAATACTTAATTGTTAAAATTCCAATTATAATCTATACATATATAATAAATCTGTAACTGATCAGTGTCTGTACATGGATATATATGTGAAAAAAAAATTAGGGGACTTTATGGATGTAATAGATGCCAAAACAATGATTTTTAGAATATTAATTTGTCTGTTTGTCTGTGTCTCTGTTTGTCCGCACCAAATTTTTGTTCACGCTAAAATCAAAAACTATTGGAGGGATTTTAATCAAACTTGGTACGATACGATTATAGTTCATAGTTCTGGGCAACATATAGGCTACTTTTTATACAAGCTGATACCCTTGGCTTCGCCTGCGCTTCGTTTTTAGGTCGCTTTTGGTCATATCTCCGGTTCTACTTAACCAATTACAACCAAACAATCGGTAAATTTTTACTCTAAGCAAGACCATTCTAATAAAAACAACCGCATCAAAATCCGTTCGGTATTAAAAAAACGGTTTTTATATTAGAAAGGTCTTGCTTAGACTCAAAATCTTACGCATATTTGATCACAATCGGCTGATTAGAACTGGCAATATAGTAAAAAAACGCAAAAATTGACGTGCCCGCCGGGCAACAGCTAGTCTTATATGTATAGATATTCTATCTCACGAAGGCGGGTGAACAATTAAATAGTAGTACCTGTGTCTTGTAAATACGCGTACATGTGTGTGCGAAAGTTCATGTCACGTCAAAAGAAATTCATGTAGCAGTTAGTAGAACAATAGTTGCATTGCAAATAATTCATTTTTAAAAGCAATGTGTACATATTATATGTTTTACTACAATGACAGCTAAACCACCTTCGTGAAATAGAACATTTATACCAATTTACAAGTACAGACAGTCTCAAAAGTAATAAGGTTTTATTAAAATCCACCCACCACTAAAGCAGTCAGGCTTTCCAGTTCAGAAATATTAATTTCACCGCGTCACATATGTCCCGAAGGGTTACAGCCCGACTCATTTGTCGGCCGTCGACACAGTGTCGGACCCGCAGATACGGTCTGACACAGTGATGGATTTATTGCCACAAACTTACATCATTCTCGCGTACTCGCTACGTTGCTATCTGGTCCTATCTGTGATAAGCCACGGCTTACTACGTTCTTTGAAGCAAATTTAGGGTTTATGTTTTTTTTAAGAACATGTCAATATGATTTCACCTCGCCTGATGGTAAACTAAAGGTAAATCCGGCGTATCCAGCTTGACGGTCTCATGAAATGCTTATAATTAACCGTACAGATCTCCACCATCTCCACCTTTCAGGGTCAGCAGTACGAGTGTGACGCCCCTGGTATTACACACGTCCATAGGCCATAGTGACCGCCTTCCATCAGGTGGGCCGTGTGCTTGTCTACCACATAAGTAGAAAACAAATAAACCACACAGTCAAGTCCACTTAACATCTTTCAAAATAAACTGTACTTTATTCTATACAAATGCAGAATCCCTGTATCGTATCTTTATCCTATTTCAGTCAGGATCGTCTGCGCTTTAACGAGGCAGCTCTCGACACGTACCGACGGACAAACGACCCCACGATCGCTTGCTTTTTTTCTTTTCCATATTTATAACGCTTCGCAAACGGCTTTATTCAAAACTGCTGTGACTTTTGTGAGTTACGTCTTTGGCATACTAAACTCATTCATTTTGGAATAAAATATAAACAGGTATGGTACACGGATTTTGATTTGGCATAAAACTTTTTATCTATCACCAGCATATATTTTTTAGGAGGTAGGACACGACGGTATCTCCCGTCCGAAATGAGCTGTCCGACTGGGGTAGTACCTCCGCCCTACAGAACACCGCGGCCATAATAACCATCGTGTTGTGTTCCCGCCGGTAAGTAGGGTAGCCAGAGCTTACTGTACCCCTCCTCCTCCCACCCCTTCCTAGCCTCCCCACCCCTTCCCAGCCCTTCCCCTTACCCTTCAGGGTAAGCAGCGCGTGTGTGACACCCTTAGTGTTGCACACGTTCATAGGCCACGGTGACCGCTTCCCATCAGGTGGGCCGTGTGTTTGTCTGCCACCTACGTAGTATAAAAAAAAATTAATATATATCTACAATTTAATAGTGCCTAGCTTATGGCTACTCCGTATTCCTTTGAAATACGCCAAAAAGTCGACAGCCCTAGAAAAAAGGGGAGCGAGTATCGCGCCACTGTACTAGGTCGGCCGGCAGGGTGACAGGTGGCTATCATCACCCCCGTAGTAGGAATAGAATCAGAATGCCACGAGTAAAACAGTGGGTAACAGCTAGTTAATACATACCACTTAAGTGGCAGACAAGCACTGGAAAACGGTGACCGTGGCCTATGGACGTATGCAACACCATGGGTGTCACACTCGCGCTGCCGACCCTGTAAAGACTTTCTGATGCCCTTTTAGAAGAACCCCGTATCGTAGTCGATAGGGAAAACTACAGAAGGGAGATCATTCCTAAGCGTGCGCGGTATAAAATTCCTCTCATAACTCTCTCTCATAATGAAACTACTATTAAAGAGTTAGTATATCTAGCGAACAAGTTCCATCGTTGATGATATAATATCGGATAGTTTGATCGAATGAATCGAGTTCCAAAATTGAGTTCCAAGTCCCTGACAGTTCGTGCAACTAATGAATGATAGATTAATATACTTGTATGAGTACAGTCGCCATTAAAAGTTGCTGAACACGGTCAAGCGAGATATGAAAGAAACTTCATTTCACGCACGCTTGGGCTGCGGAATGATTTCCCTACTGTAGGTTTCTCACATGACTGATAGGTATTAGAAGGTTTTTACTCCCAGTTATGGTTTTCTCAAGTGACTACATTAGGAGGTTCTGCAAGAAGGGCATTAGGAGGTTTTTACAGGGTAGCGCGAGTCTGATGCCCCCGGTGATGCACATGTCTACAACCCGCGGTGACCGCTGCCCATTACTTAGACCATTGAAAAAAATTAATAATGTAAAAGTATTTTTATAATTTTCAGTTGCAAGTTTAATATTCATATTCTGTTTAAATCAAAGCAAATGAATTAACGTCAACATGAAATTGTGCACAGAAACATTAAAACTGAAGTCTAATACAATCAATTAATATTCAAACCGCACGCCACATAACGCTTTAAAGTTCTCTAAAGCTTTCAGAGATATAGCCGAATTTATTTAATTCTTAGGACATTACATTAGTAGCGAGCTAGGAGCTTCTAATCGTTTCAGACTTGTGGGATAAAAATCTATTCAAATAAACTAATTTTAACTCATTTTATTATTTCTTAATTCTTTGTTGTACAAAAAAAGACAAAATAACACGAGAAATAAAATAAGTAGGTACTTAACATGTACTTAATAACCAATTGAAAGTGGTATCATGAGAAAGATAATTTAGTTACAAGATTAATGGTAGGTATAGATAACGAAATAGCCATAAAAAATAAAAAATTGCCGAAAACACTTTTTGATACGCATGTTATTTTTTTATATTTAACGGGGGTGGTCAAAATGTTCGCGATGCACTCTTATTATTATTATCGTATTATCGCATATATTATATTATATAGATCGCATTTAGCCCGCGTATGTCTGACAAGCGACATGAGCTATTGCGCGGACAAATGCAACCTTATAATCGTACAAATAAGAGTGCGTCGCGGACATTTTGACCGCCCCGCCTGTGCCTATCTCAATTTTATTTTTGATATAGCTACCCGTCTGGGGTGTGAAGGTAAGATCAGTCACCCGTAGAAAAAAGATAAAAATCGATACCGATCTTAATATACCTGAAAATAATGAGACTACGAAGATATAACAGGCAGGTGTGAAGATATGATTTATCTAATCAGACCTATGTCATAAGCGGTAAGCGACCCGGGGGTCACACTCGCGCTGCCGACCCTTTTTTTCCGTGCGGAAATCCTCATGGATACCCACCCCGCGGCCAGCGGGGCAGGTTATATCGGACTCTTACCGACTAAAACCGCACGCCATCTAGGGTCTTCTGACGCCAGGGTGTAAGGTGGCCCAAAGAGCATTTCCCTCGCACTCCAGCTTGACCCGAGCCATTTCCGGGTTCGAGATGGCCCTCTCGAGTGTGGGAACACAACACGATGGTTATTATGGCCACGCGGACGGGAGATACTGTCGTGTCCTACCTCCGTCAGCAAGTTAAATAAAAGCTTTTAAAACAGATCTAAAGAAAATACTAGATACTAAAACCAAGTACAACAACTGCTAAAATATCCACCGAAACTTAGTACATAATAAAACAAATAAAATACACCCCTATAATCATCATTCGTACAAGAATTCCATGTTGCACAGTCGCGTATAATTCCAAGCCAGTGAAGTTATTTTACTGAACAACATTAATTCCATGATTCCACTCCAAGAGACACTAGGTACGCGTTCTCGATGAGACTTCCTGTAAAATATAAAGTCTAAACATGGATCTATAAAAGCTATGGAACGAACGCGTTGAAGAATATAACTGAAGATAGGTACTTCTTTTTTTTTGAGTCAATCGCTAACAATCTTTTTCTTCCTACTAGTTATTTTACCCGACTGCCAAGAAGGGTTCGCGCGTATCTTGTATGTATGTATGTATGTATGTTTGTAAGATTCTTTATTACCTCATATCTCTCAAACCACTGGACGGATTACTTTAATTAACATATCGTTAGATTCGTCTCGTTAACCCAAGATTTCTTAAATAGGTGACGCGGTAGGCCTAAGAAAAGATGAATGGAATGCGTGAAAGACGATATAGAAAGGAAGGGAGTGACTAAGGAGATGACATCTGATAGGAATGTATGCAGGAGAATGACATGTTGCGGCGACTCCAAATAGTTGGGACAAGGGCAGGTAGGACACGACGGTATCTCCCGTCTGAATACAGCAGTCCGACTAGGGTATTACCTCCGCCCTAATTTTATAGGTTCATGAGTCTGAATTGTAATATATTCCGCTTCTAGCGTCGCATGCCGTGCAAAGACAGAGCCACACTATATGCTCGGCCGATTATACGCGTACGTTGGAACGACGTATACGGACGTTTTAATGAGCAGAAGAGATTTAGACAAAGAAAACAGTACCTAAATGTTATATATTTAAATATGCTTCTCGTATGGACTATTTCTCGTAAAGCCACGTCTTCTAGAGATGGCCGACGTCAGCCAGGATGCGAGGGAAAAGTTCACCCTGGCGCTCGAACACCCAAGACGGCGTGCGGCTTTAGTCGGTTTAAGTCTGACATAATCATCCCCGCTGGCGACAAGGGTCGTATCCGTAGGGTGCGGGCCGGAACCTCCACGTGGTGCACCTGGGCAACGGAGGCGAACAGCGCCTCCCACTCGCCACGGGAGACGCTGCTGCTTGCGGCCAATCCGGCCGGGGTGGGAGTGGCCCTCTAGAGGGCTGCTCCGAGGCTCTCCACGTGTCCCTCTGACTAGCAGATGGCACAGTGGGGAGCGAGCGGGGGGCGAGCTGATTGTCTGCGCGCCGACGGTTGTGTGACAGGACGGCCTCCTGTTACCCTACACCCCACCGTCGGTGAAGTGGCGCGATGCTCGCCCCACCCCCCTTTCGGGGGGTCGAGGGGGCCATCTTAAAACCGTAGATGGCCCGGGGTCAGCTGGGGTGCGAGGGATATGCCCATTGGGTAACCTTACACCCCGGTTACTAAGGCCCGAGACGGCGTGCGGTTTTAGTCGGTTCGATCCCGACATAACCAACCCCAATGGCCGACGGGGGTGGTATCCATGGGGATTTCCGCACGATAAAAAAAGGAGCGTATCCGTAGGGATTTGCACACGAATTAATTGCAATTCTTATTAAAAAAACGACTGCATATAGACCATATTAATATAGGACCACATGAAAAGCACCAGCTTTCAAATAAAAAAGAATCATCAAAATCGGTTCACTCACTCAGAAGTTGTGAGTTAACAAACATAAAAAAAAACCTAAACCTCCTCCTTTTTTGAAGTTGGTTAAAAAAGCCCCATCTTCTAACTTGGTTGTTTCCAGTTAAGGTAACATTGAACGAAGTTTCTAAACAACATCAGCAATCCTCCTAATAATATTTGATCGAGTTCAATATTTGATTTCCGGGTGCCGCGTAATTGAGAGTCCTGCGTCCAGCTGCGGACTGCGATAGGACCCAATGATTGATTGATCGACTTAGCAAGAGGAAATTATAACAGAATTTGTGTTGATTCAAGTGAAGTATGGACCAGGCAAGTTATAGAAGAGTAACAATATTCACTTAATAAAGTTTATGGAGCTCCGAGATGGCGTGCGGTTTTTGTCGGTACTATTCCGACATGGGCACGCTGGTCGATTTCCGAGGAGATCTCCATAATCTTCCAAAAAAACCAACTTCAACCAACTAAATTTTAATGGAGGGAAGCAGTAGCTTTCAAATAAAATATTATCATCAAAATCACATACAATAACAAACATAAAATACAGTTAATTTGAGAACCTCCTTCTTTTTTGCAGTCGGTTAAGAAAGGTAATATGGTGCTGTAAGATTTCGAAATCTTGGAAAATATACGTTGACCTATTTTGAGCGTAACGTGGTCATAGCCGCGAGCATAAGCTAGTTTAATGATATGGAGTCAATTATATAGGTGGATGGTCATATTTCAGAGACTAAATGGCCTCAATCTTAGATATATTAAAAATAAAAAAATGTGGCAATATTTGTCTGGAAATTATTATGGAGATTTTTATTTGTAATAGCAACACTATAGCCGTCCTTTTTCTGTTTTCCAACAACCGCCAAGGCGCTAAGTCGCTTATGAGCTTGGTATAATTTTATATGAGCTTATCTCAAAATAAACAGATTGTGCTCGCCAAGTGAAACTTGATTGAATTTATAAAACAAACAACCTAAACAAATATATTTTTATTATTCCCCATTTTAGTGGTGCCTTTTACTGCCTAAGTGCTTCATCAAAATGGAATAAACTGTTGAAACCGAGTTCATACACATATAAATTGAAATAGTCGTTGAATTTTTAGGCACGTTTAAAAACGAAATATAAGTTTTCAGTTATTTGGTTTTAATAGAGAAAATATTGATGGTGATCCCTCTCTAGGCAGAATTAAAATATGTGTCTTAAGGGAGTCAAGAGATGTAGATGGCAGACAAACACACGGCCAACCTGATGGAAAGCGGTCACTGTGGCCTTTTTTCCGTGCGTAAATCCTCATGGGTACCCACCCCGCAGCCAGCGGGGCAGGTTATGCCGGACTCTTACCGACTAAAACCGCAAGCCGTCTAGGGTCTTCTGACGCCAGGGTGTAAGGTATAAGGTGGTCCATAGAGCAATTCTCTCGCACAAGCGGTCACCGTGGCCTATGGTCATGTGCAACATCAGGGGCGTCATATTCTTGCAATGCTGCCAACCCTGTAAAAACATTTGAAGTTGAAGAACTCCATATTGTAGACGCTAGGGAAAACCTACAGCAGGGAGATCATTCCACAGTCTAAGCATGTGTAGAATGAAATTTCTCTCATACCTTACAGGCGTACACCCTGTAAGCGTTGTCGAATGCGACGTGAAAAGACTTACGAAAGATTTTGTATTCGCAAACAATTTGACCATATTATTTGAAAAAAAAAAAGCTGATAAAATCTAAAGATCAAAAAAAACAAGACACACGCATCAGCTCGATAGCTGCTAGTCTAATTTACATAAATAATAATATTAAGTGCTACAGTGTGGCTACAACTTAAGTAGTAAGATCAGAGATAGCTATACGGTTATATTAACCTAGTTGCGGAAACATCTGGGTTAGTGAATAATTTCATACAGAATACAGCTCACATTCCTTTAGAATGTGAATTTATTTGTACTCTAATTTATATCACCCGAGGGGATTTCATTAATGTGTAGTAGATACCTAATTTATAACCTGCATTTTGAGACAATTTCAAAGTTCCTAATGGTTTTCTGATCGGAAAAAATGATCATCCAGGACGGGACTTGAACCCGTGACCAGTCTCTTACAGGGGGAATGTAAAAGTTCGAACGAATTGCGGTAGATGGCTCCACCAGCGCTCAAAGCCGTAGAAAATATCGGGAAATTTCGAGCATCTAGGATGGTCCAGGTAGCTCAGTTGGTCAGATCATTCCCCCTGTAAGGGACTAGTCACGGGTTCAAGTCCCGTACTGGATGATCATTTTTTCCGATCAGAAAATCATTATGGTAAATCATGTGATTAGTATGTATAAATTTCACAAAGTGAAATTCACATTGGTACTGTCCGGCCGGATTCGAACTCGATACCTCTGTATAAGCCACGTCCTTATCCATTCAGCTACCATCGCTTTCATTTCATGTGTGTTTAATGAAAAATATGAGGCTCAAACGAGCTTAGTACTAAGTCCTAAATTCAAGTACTTGTACATCGAACATCGGTTGTGTGTACACGGAGCTCGAGCCACCGCTGTCAGCCGTGTACAAGTGTACATGTGTACATGTGTACAACCGTATCAACGCCGGCTTTGTTCGTGTCCGCTCTTACTAATCCGCCCTCGAATGCGGCTATCAGTTTCTAATGAATGGATTTCTGGTGTTTATGTTTTGAGAATGAGTTGAGATATTATCGTGTAGTTAATATAGGTAAGATAAGTGTGCAGGCAAGTCAGGGTCGACCACTCAGAAAATATTTTTTTTATTAAATAAATATATATTCAACGGCATTCTACACATCGCTCCCTAGACCCAAAGTAAGCTTAGTTTAACTAGCTTGTGTTTTGGGTTCTAGAATGCTGATAAACATACTTATATACTTTTTTTGTAAAAACATACTTATTATACATAGAGACACCCAGCCCAATGCAAATGGATATATTCATGCATCATGCATACATATATTTGCACTGAGCGGGAATTGAACCCGCGCCCCCTACGTAGCAGTCGCGTGTACTACCGAAACGCCACAGAGGCCGTCATTGGTAATAGTTTGGACACAATCTCACCTGTTGGTAAGTGATGATGTGGTCGACGGTGGAGCACGCTTTCCTAGAAGTAACCTGTTTGCAGACTTGAAGACTCTCAGGCTGTAGCTTTCCGGAAATGATCAAATTGATAATATTGAAGAAATAAAAGAACAAGGGTCAAAACCAGTGCGTGAGTTTTGTAAGTGCAGAAGAAAATGATCAGCTATTGTCCCTGCCTACCTCGGCGATCGTATATATGTATTAAAAAAAAACGTAAAACATAATGTATTTTATGAGGTTTAAAATCAATAAAAAACATTTTGCTTGCCAATTTCGTTGAAATATGAATAAGCTTCATAATTTTATCAGCATTGTATTGTTGGAAGTTTAAGCGAATACTATTTCGCTTCATTTCTGCTGAAAAGCAACCCAACCGTTGCATTCAACTTAATTAATAAAATAACATCAAATAATAATGACAGAATTTTCGTCATAATAGTGTCACTTCAATTTACCAGAATTATTACGTTGCTCAACAAGAAATATTCATTCACTCGTTCAATCATTCATGAGACTCATTCATTCATAATCAAAGCTAAAATGTTGAGACGTCCACCACTATAAATCACGTTTAGGTATCATGAATATTGATATCCGAATTCGAGCTGGAAACAGTATTCATTTGCAACCGTACCAATGTTTGGGCTGCAGTAAAATCGACCGCTATGGTTGACGAAATTTGGGATAGAATTGATAAAACAAGTATTGACTACGTTCCGGATTCAGTTCATTAGTTTCGACAAATATCAAAATCGATTTTAGTTCAAAACTTGCTGCTAATTCTTTTTTCAAAATTTAAGTAGCCTATCCTTGTTATACCAGTTATCTGCCAGTGAAAGTACCGTTATAATCGGTTCAGCTATTTCAAAGGTTAGCTGGAACAAACAGATAGACAGACAGACAAATATTGTAAAAAAAAATGTTTTAATATGTGTACCGTGCAATAGTAAAAAAAGGTTATTTTAACATTACAGACTGACACTATAAGAAAGCGTATAAGTAAACCTAGAAACAGTTTTCAAATAAACACATAACCCTCCATTGCGTCCTACAGTCGGTAAAAAAGGCTAAACTATCCCACTTAAGGCGTTAGTTTTGACAAATTACTTTTATAAGCCCACTAGGCCCCGTTAGTTCGAACAGGCGATTATCGATATATCGGTGGAACTCGGCACGGGTATAAATCGCCCCATATCGGAGCAACTCATATCGAGTTCAGCAACTCGATTACTAAATCAATTACATCGATCGGGAGTGCCTGAGCCGCATGGCAACATTATAGTTATTATAACTATTGCACAGAGAAGTAACTGCTCATAGAGGTGTATTAAAAGTTTTGTGACACAGTATTTGTTAGCAAACTCCTCTGAAATGTCTTGACCAATTGTTTTGATTTTTTTGTGCACATGAAGATATGAGAATAGGACGTAAACTAGTATTTTTATTCCGGGGGATAGGTTTCTGTGGGTCACGGGAATGGGATCCGTATTACACGCGAGTAGAGGTGCGGGCAACAACTATTAATGTATAGAAATCTGGTGTCACAGAGTTTGTTTTCGAACGCCTGCAAAACTGCTTGACCGATTCTTATGTTCTTTTTATTTAAATACTAGCAGCCCGTCCCGGCTTCGCACGGGGTTTTAAAATGAAAAAAGTTGTTGTAGTGACATAACTACAATAGTTGGACATATGCTACCGCGGAGTTTTTTGTAGACATTATGATGTTCTTCAATATTGTTGTACATTATTTTGTTCTATCGCTAATAGTTTCGGCAGCGCATTCGACGAAAGACATTTTAAGACTCATTTTTCTACACCTTCGGTTACATTGTTCAAATTTTACCAAGGATCCCTAATTTTTTTCAAAATGAAATGTAGCCTATGTCAAATTGGAAGAATGTAGCATTCTATTGGTGAATTTTTTTTTTAAATCGGCCCAGTACTTTTTAAGCCTATTCATTACAAACATACAAACATACAAAAATAGGTACAAATCTTTCCTCTTTATAATATTAGTATAGATATAGATATAGATAGGTGGAGGTGCGACAATAACCAGTATGTTACCTTTTAATCGTTTTTTTTTTTTCTTCCTGCCTGTTACGGTACTAAGTTGGGTATGTAGAGTAGCCAGAGCTCACAATACCCTCCTCCAACCTTCCTCCCTCCTAACTTCCCAACATCCTGCGCGAGTGTGACACCCTGGTGTTGCACACGTCCATAGGCCACAGTGACCACTTCCCATCAGGTGGGCCGTGTGCTTGCCTGCCACCCAAGTATTATAAAAAAATAACTCACTTTTCATCCCGACGTGCAAACCAAAACTGTACCAAGTAATTAAAAAAAAACGAGCTGAGTTTCTAGCCGGAGTCTTCTCAGTTTTCGAACCGGTGGTCTCAATATTTTTTTATTTGACGTATTGTAAGTTCCGCATATAATGGTCATACAGATTAAATGATTTTTGACTTTGACTTTGACTGTGCCGAAATTCAACTTCCAAGATTTGTTTACACACATAGTAACTTAGTAACAAAAAAAACTAATAACGTTATCGCGTGTTTAAAAGAAAAGCCATCAAACACGCTTCATATTTCATTCACAAAACGATTAGTAACTCTAGTAGCGAGACCCGAATTCTTCAACAAACAAACGAGGCATAGACACAGTCAAGTTCAAAGTCCTACTAAACCGTGGTCCACTAAGCGAACGTCGACACGTCACGTATCTTTGTAGAGATATAAGCATGAACCTAAAAAATAGCACTCCGGGAGTGCCGGCAGAAGTGAAAACTTCAATATTACTTACTCATTTTCTTTCACTAATTCATCATCACTTTTTTCATTAATAGATTCACTTTGCTCGATTTCCATAATTTAAACAATTCACATTTACGAATACACAACGGTGTACCTATTCACTACACAACAGTCAAGCAATCAGCTGTCACCATCCTTGGATACGCGTGGGACGCTGTACATAAACACACACGGTCATTCGCGCAAGCGCCCTGTGCCGCCTAAACAGAGCAGCACACTCAGGCACGGTAGAAAGAGTGGGAGATACTAGTTCCTCTCCCTTCCCCTCGATCTTACGCTTTTTCGATCAGCATCACGTGACCCTGACGCGAGTTTGAAAGTTTTTACCCATACAAAAAAAAGTGCTCAGCGCCGCTAAAGAAGTTTTCACTTCAAAATCTACGGACGGAAAGCGTTGAAAACAAGACTGTCACAAAAATGGCGGTGGTTAACCATGTTTGAGTGAATTTTGGGTTGCAAGCGATGGTAGCTAAATGGATAAGGACGCGATCTCTACTCAGAGTTATAGAGTTCGAATCCGGCCGGACAGTACTAATGTAACTTTCATTTTGTAGAATTTATATGTGCTAATCACATGATTTACCATCTGTTGACGGTGAAGGGAAAACATCGTGAGGAAACCTAGTCCTAGAAGAAATTCTAAGAACACGTCCGATCCACCAACCCGCATTAGGCCAGCTGGTGTGGATTAAGGTCTAAACCCTAAACTTTATTCGATGGACACGCACAAGGAAAAAACATCTTGCGTCTAACTTAACTCTAACGCTTGTTCAACGCGTTCTTTCCATATGGTTTTTAGGTACATTGATACAAGTAATAAATCACATCCGGACCGCACCCAGCGTCCGTATTCGGAAGCGAGCAGATTGGCTTAGCAACGAATATCCCGGGCTATTATCCGATACAGGGGATCGTTTACACTGCGAGAGTGTTTGTATGGAGAGGTGATTGAATTATGAAAAATGGTGTCGGTAAATATTTGCGAAACATTGGTGAAATTGATAGGTGTCTGTGTTTCCAGAAAATTTTTATAATAACTAGCTGCTCCGTTCGTGTCAAAATCTGTTCCTGCTACCGCGACCCACGCCACGGTATAAAAAGTACCCTATGTGTTGTTTTAGACTATAATCTATCTCTGTACAGCCAGATCCATTCAGCCGTTTTTGCGTTAAAGAGCAACAAACATACATCCATATATCCATACATTCTTACAAACTTTTGCGTTTATAATATTAGTAGGTAGGATAGGATATAATATTATACACAGCGCTCTCTAGACCCAAAGTATGCATTAGTTTAACTAGCTTGTGTTATGGGTTCTAAAACATGGATAAACATACTTTATATTTTTTTTTGTAAAACATTATCCATACAAAGACCAGACCAATGCAAATAGACTCATTAAACCACTAGACCCATATTAAGGATTTCTAAAATCATTTCATTTTCTCTTAAAAACTTCTTTTACTTATCTAAATTAAAATGCCTTTAAAATTAAATTAATCTATTTAATCACTTAAGGGTTTACTTAAACCGATTGGTTAGCTTCTCCCCTCCGGTGAATCTGAAAATTATTTGAACGTTAGATGTTCATTCCACTAATCCTGATTAGTTTTTTGATGAAGCAATCACGGTTTCATCAATTTATTTATACTAAACCTAACACAGGCTACGTGTAATTTTGAACTTGTGTAATCCAGTCCACGAATATTTTTATAGCGAATTTCAAAAATATTTTAAGTATCCTATATAGATTATTAAAACGGCACTAACAAAACGTCAGAAAAGCTGGACTAAGTCGATAAGCAGACGGTGGGGCGGTCAAAATGTCCGCGACGCACTCTTATTTATAGGTACCATTATAAGGTTGCATTTGTCCGCGCAATAGCTCATATCGCTTGTCAGATATATGCGGGCTAAATGCGATCTAATGATAGTAATAATAAAAGTGCGTCGCGGTCATTTTGACCGCCCCGCGCCTCCGTTTGCGTATCGCCTTACTGTGCAGCAAATGGAACACGGCGTTTGCTGCATGATTCCACCCTGAAAACTTCGGCTAAAACCCAGTGGACTCTTTTTTGTTGACAAAAATGACTGATTGATTACTTAATCATGTATTATGCGAATACACGAGTAGTGATGTTTCAATAAAACTGTAAAAGTTTGTTTGAATGGATGTATGAATATTTCTGACTAACTCACGCAAAAATAGCTCTACGAATCTGGTTGAAATTTGGCACATATTATATAGATTATAGTTTGGATGGTTATTATTCATCCCGGGAATAAGTTTCTGTGAGTTGCGATAAATTACTCGTAGATGGAGCCGCGGGTAACGACTACTTAGTACATACATAGGTACGTATGTGCCAAATCAAGAATCTTTATCTTTAAGCCAATTAAAAATAAAACGAAATTTAAATACCGAATAAATACCAAAACTTTGCCGAATAACTTCCGAACTTTACCGAATAAGTTCCGAACTTAACCGAATAAGTCCCGATGAGCCGATAACTAGAGTAGTCACCTCTAACAACGGGTGCCTTTGATAAATCTATCTGGAGGAATTCTTTCTTCGACGTCTACACACTTTATTTTCAACAAACGCCGTCCGCCGAGCGATAACGGACATTTTACTCCAACAAAGTTTGGCCGAGTGGAGTTTTGTTTATCTGATTTCATTCTGTTTGTTATGTGAGAAATGTTCGCTTTCGTGATGATATCGTTACGTTAGCTGAGTTATTTATGTATCGGAATTTGAGTGCTGAGGTTCGAGTGTTTTAACAATTTTTACACCGAGTTTGTGTTTTTATTTTACCGAATAAATTATTGTACAGTCAATGAAAAAAGTAGCTTAGTAAATTTTAATTTATTGCTCACCTTGGCTTTTAATCCCTTTACAAAATAAACAAAACATGAAGTATATTAATATTGTCCTTATTAAAAAATAAATTATTATGTCGATTATTGGTGCCTTAGTGTATTTATCGTTGACTGTACAATAATTTTAACTGTAAACTGATACTATCAGCAAATAAACATACTTAAATACTTTTTTTTAAACAGAAACATCCAGGCCAATGCAGATAGGCATATTCATTCATACAAATATTGACACTGAGCGGGAATTGAACCCGCGTAGCAGCAGGCGTAGCAGTCGAATGCACTATCGCTAAGCCACAAAGGCCGTCAAATCTGTTGACATAGTGGTATTGACATATCTACTGATCTAATGAACTGATTATCGCCCATATGTGTTCCTGTGTAATCACTGTCCAAAATACATAGACATGTTTTCATGGAATAAAATACCCTCATTTAACATGGCGGCGAGGTGGGTGCGACAGTGTGACGTAGGCAAAAAAAAAGTAAATGAATTAATGAATCTCGGCAACACACCCGCATCGCTACCGTTGTACTCGTGGATTAGCCATACCACATGAATAGCTATGGTACTGTCGTACAGACGTGTCATTAACCAATGTCTAAAAAGAGGGTCAGCAGAAAAAGTCACTAATTGCAGGTTTTTTGTGATGTACCTAATGATAAATTTATGGTTTTCGAACTATTTAGCCAAATTTAATTATTCTAGTCGACTGACAAAGTGATCATGCTTACAGCTGGGGAATGGAATTCCCTGAGTCTGTATTTCCGCTTATGCTATAAAAATAGCTTAATTATTCACATTCACTCTACGAGTTTCAACCCGCACATAGAGTTCATGGTCGACCCATAATTCCTCTTTCATATCGAATTTTTTTATCGAATGTTGATATCTAGCTATTGCCTGTTGCTTCGACCCACAGGAACCAGCCATCATGATAAATAATCGTCTATGTGCTATTCCAAAATTTTCCTTTGCCTTTGCCAATTTTCAACCAGATCGGTCCAGCAGTTTTTTCACTCTCCAAAAACTATTATAAAGATATTTTACCAGATTTTTTTTCCTGTTTCACCCCGTTCGTAATTCCTTTTTCGCCGTAAACGTATTCGTACAACTCTCTCCTGCTAACGACCTAGTTCGTCGTGACAAATGGTTTCAGTTGGGTCTGTACCAAATAAATCTAGAAGGACTTATCAATCTGTCTTTTGCTCAGAGCAACACGGCTATCCCTGCTATTAGGCAGGCTCCCAAGACATTTCTATGACCGAAGCAAACGGTTTACGGTTTTGATACATTGCTTCGTGTCAACAATTTTTGATTTATACATACAATATTTTGGGACAGCGCTATTCTAGACCCTTGTTAAGTCTAGCTTAAAATATGAGTTGTGGACATACATATAATGCGAGTATCTAAATATTATACAAAACCTTCACCGTGCTTCATATTTCATGAAAAAAATTGTGTATTTATTTTTCTTTCTTTTTGTAAATAAGCTGATTTAATTTATTTAAGTAAATACAACTTCCAGGGAGTTTTTTTGGTGCCAACGCGGAATAAGTCGCATCGGGGCATTATATCAATTTCTAAAATTAATGTGAAATGTAGTTATTATGTTTAAAAACGATGGATTTTTAAACATAACATCTTCGACAACGTACACAAGTTTGGGAAAGTGGAATATTACCGTGAATTGTGCTTTTCAACGTTTATTCCAAAACTCCATAGTAAAGTCTCCATTATTTTACTGGTGCAAGACTATGAAGGAAGACTGACTTGACTATTGACTATGAAGCCCTTGACTATGTCTAAATAACGAAAACGCTGCATAATACAGTTATTTATGTAAATTATAATAGATACTTGTTTGTGGCAAATTGCGAAGCAAAGAGAGGCCATTAAAAAAGGCAATTCGAGGCGATATTTGCATTATCATTTAACTTAACTGCTGCTTTTTGTCCTTATTTTTTTGGTTTTATAAATCACATAAGCAGACTAAAGTAGACTAAAGGGCTATTTCAACTGTAAGTTATCAAATAAACGGCTCACGTACAAGAAAAGGTTAAATTACTGACTCAGTTTCACTCATTTTCGTTTTTATCCGTTTAGACAATTTCCATAATAAAACACCTCTTTCGTTCTTTTTTACAAAATTGTAGTACACAAAACAATAAAGTCAAATAAATGTAAACAAAATTTTGACGACATACGCTCGGCAGATGTGAAACATCAAAGTTGGTGGTAGAGTTTAAGCTGGTGGTAGATTTTAATTTAATGGTAGAATATTATGATTATAAGAATAAAAACCAATAAAATATAAATAAAAGCTTTCACTTACGATCAAGGAGTCATAGGCTTTTTGACATTTTTCCCTACAAGGGAATCTAACCTGGGAACACAAAATCGTGCAAATGGGTGCATTCCTTCCTCCTACAGAGCATTTGATGAGACCGTCAAGTTGATGGCCACCATTATGCTCTCTAGACCTAAAGTAAGCATAGTTTAACAAGCTTGTGTTATGGGTTCTAGAGTGCGGATAAACATACTTATATACTTTTTCTTAATACATACTTATTATACATAGAAACACCCAGACCAATGCAAATAGACATATTCATGCATACAAATATTTGCAATGAGCGGGAATCGAACTCGCACCCCCTGTCACATACACTACCGCTAAGCCACAGAAGCCGCCATATTCAAATTTAAATTTAGAAGAAATTTAGATGATTATGATCGATTTTCAAGTGCTTTTAAACTTGACATTGGATTGGATTTCAATCCTTTTTTAGGTGAACCTTTAGCCGATAGGAACTTGGCCCCCTTTTTTTATTCGGTCCACAATAATACTAGACAATTCATTGGCATGTACGGTGCGTACTTAGTGTTCTCAGAAAGGGATTTAAAGTCTTCTAAGTAATAGGTGTGTTTTTGGTGGGATAAGATTTATTCTTGGCCAGCTTATAGTACACAAAACTGTTGTGGTCTACTCCATAAAAGCTATAAATCAAAACTTATATAATAATCTTTAGTGGTGAGTAAATACTGTCCACCACCCTGCCAAGCGTAATAATATGTAAACACTGAACAATGTACTATGGTGTCGATTCTGTTGTCACGGAACTATCTAAATTAGACTATTCGTTAAAATTTTGTACAATCAAATCCCCGGAGATTATTTAATTATTTTTACTGTTTCTGACCGAGACTTCTCAATCTGAGAACTCCTGGGGAATCTGGCTTCACACGACACGAAAAAAAAGTTATCGAGAAATTAAGGAATTTTTTGAAGTAATGGTTTAAGTTTTTGACTCGATTATGTGTTTTGATAGTCTAATCGAGGATTCTCGTAGGTACTTCAAGAAAAAATATTTTTTTCTTGAAAAAATCAGAAATCCTGCCGCATATGTAACATAATTTGATGGATTGATAAAGGTGCTGGTTATTATACTAGACAGGATGCTGAAACCGTAGGACCGGGTGCGGTGAGGCACATTGGGAAAGGCCAAGATAGATGATAGATAGATATTCTTTATTGTACCCCACAAATAAAGAACATAAGCCATAGTAAACATAACCTGTACTGTACAATGGGCGGTCATATCGCAATTTACGATTTCTTCCAGACAACCTTTATGAACTAGATTGCTAGATATGTCCAGTAGTGAACGGCAATATGCTACTAGATTTATTGGTTGATGAGTCCTGGAATCCTAGGACTATTTGTTTAATCCTATCAAAAAGATGTGTACAAGAAAATTCAAATAATTATTTCTTTAATTCTAAGGCGGTATAATCCGTTTATAGAAACCATTCATACAACTTTATTCACTTTCTTTGACTATTAAACAGAATAAAATTAGCCTTTATATTCATTTACGAAATCCGATATAAATTTAATTGGATCCCGAAATTTAAATTTAGTTCCAATAGTTTATTTTAGTGAGACGCGCAACAGAATTGGTACCGCTGTTTCAATGTTTCCCCACTCGTTGAACACACACTGTTCATTTCGCGTCAACATGTTTTTCACACAACATAATCAAGTGAATGAAAAATGTTATTTTTGACAACTTAAAAGACTGTACAATGCGACGCTGCACCTCAGACTGGATTACTGTACGCCATTTTAATTAAATTTTAGTCCATATTGTGACAACGTACAGTGAGCGGCAAAAGTAGATGATAACTTTCAGATTTTATAAATTTGTTTCTGATGTAAGTAATTTGAATTTCTTAATGATTTTAGATCGGAAAAAGTGAACATCCAGGACGGTATTTCAATCCAGCTGTTCTGTTTTTTAACCCACTTCAAAAAAGGAGGAGGTTCTCAATTCGTACGCTATTTTTTGTATACGCGATAGCGGCGCCAATTATGGATGATTTTTTTTTAAAGAACTCCTGAGGTGGTCCCATATCCAGGGTATCAGGATCTGATGCTGGGATCTTGGGAAATCATCAAATTTACGGCAAAAATTCTGTTTTTGATGCCTTTGTACATAATAAACCTCATAAATAGGTACTTTTCTATTTCTGTACACTAAAAAGTAAATAATATTAGTTTGTGAAGTCGGTTTTTTAAACGTAGTTATACCTAATTATTCGAGCTAAAATCATTAAGAACAGTTGCATAATACAATATGGGGTTCTTTAAGAATGAAGAACCCTATATTATATTATGCCGCCTTCCAGACAACCTTGGGCAGTGTCTAGTGGACTAAAAATATATAGGTACTTAACTGTCGTAAATAATTACTTTATACTTCACAATTTAATTTGTTTTACACACTTCAAATATAGTGGTTACCCATTAAGTCTATACAAATAAATAAAATTAAAGTCTCTGTAATATTAAAATAACAGAATTAAAATTAATGCATATATTATACTGAATGTAGGTACGATACACAGAACAAAAAGCAATTTTTAAAACTTGAATCTGTCCGTCTTTTTATCTGTTTGTTTGAAAGAGATATATTATAATCTCCGAAACCACTAGGTCGATTTGTCATTTTATCAGATACATAAATTAGGTACCTACATACATAATTTATTATCATAAGGCTACTTTGATTTTTTAAAAAGAATCAAGATTCCCCGCAAAAAATAAAATTAAACCTTAAGAATCTAAATTCACGTCGGCAAATTCGCGGGCTAGTTTTAGTAATAATTAATCAAATTAAGAATTAATTAAAAGTTAAATATATAAATTTGCCGACATAAAGCTACAAGGATTGTTATAAAATCTTTAGTTTTCGTTTCAATTTAGGCGTATAGTTCATTAAAAACCTGGTTTAATTATAAAAGTAAAATAAAAATAACCGGCATGCCTATATTTGTAATATTGTAGGTAGGCACACACGCCCCGCCACGCCATCTCGAATCCGGAGATGGCCCGGGTCAAGGCGAGGTGCGAGGGAAATAATGCTCTATGGGCCACCTTACACTCTGGCGTCAGAAGGCCCTAGACGGCGTGCGGTTTGAGTCGGTAAGAGTCCGACATATCCTACCCCGCTGGCTGCAGGGGGGTATCCATGAAGTTTTATACGCACGACAAAAAAGGAGGTATCACGGCTTTAAGGTGATGTTGGGATTGTCCCGAAGGTCTTAAGGATGTACTACACCCGTTCAGCTTGCGGTGTCTAGCCTACGATAAGTCTGTGGTATAGCCTATGAGACCATTTATCCCAGACTCCCGGAGATTTCCCATGGGAAATATAATACCGTGTTATCTTTCCAAGTCTGCCTTATCTTTTAATATTATTCAATTTTAAGATATAACATTATTCTTAAGACAGATACCTACAGTTGTTGAACACAAAAATATGAAATGAGTACGTAGCTACAGATAACATAATAATTAAAAAATACAATTGCATTACTAAGTTAATTGTGGGTTAACATGTCTTTATTGATAAAAACCCCAAAAACAAAAAAAAATTGATTAAAAAAAGGCAATTGTAAAGAAAAAAAAAACACTCAATGTACCACCGTTGTAGCACTCACTATCTGTGTATGTAATGGTGACCTCCAGTTCTAAGATTTTACTCTTAGCTTACCATCAGGCGAAGTGAAGTCATGGTCAAGTTTCAAATATAAAAAAATATCTGATTTCCCCTAAATGTAGAAACAAAATTACGCCGCTCGAATCAGTATTAATATTCTCCGAAAAGAAAATAATCTTGTTTAAATAAATCAAAATGTTAACTTTTTGTCGTCAAGGGACCCAAGATAATTTAGGCTAAATTGTAACCCGTTGGCGCACAGTAGGCAGTCCAAATACATCACAGATTGGTGTTCAAATATTTGCTCAACCCTTACCTATTTACCTATCAAGCCCTTTTTGTGTTGACTGAGTTCATCGCCCTAACGGATCGCTGACAATGCAGTAATATATCAATGTATAATGTTTATATATAACAGATTGGCTACTAAATTCCTGTTTACATACACACAAAAATATACTCACACAGAGTTTAAAGATTCAGACACCTTCCGACTCCATCATCAGACCAGGGCCTCGATTCTGCTAAAGACAAACCACTGTATTACCACTGACACTCTAAAAAATGCCATTTAATTATAGACTTTATTAGTCAATAGTCAGGTTAAAGTCTAAAGTCAAATGATATTTTGTAGAGCGAATGAAAAAGTTCAATGAATTCTTTTCATTTGATTTTAGACTTTAACTGTATAACGGTAAAGTCTACAATTAAATAGCATTTTTAGAGTGTCAGTGGTATTACAGTGGTTTGCCTTTAGCAGAATCGAGGCCCTGCTTCATAATGCCGTATTATCGTCTTGTCACTGTCACCGATGTTTGACCCCAATCTGACGACCGAAAGTGGAAGGAAAACCAAAAGGCCTAAACCCTGTCAGCTCTCTCGTTAGAGAGGAGACCCGTGCCCAGCAGTGAGACATAAATGGGTTGCTATTATTATTTATAGACTAAAAAAAACAGCCCGCTGAGTTTCTTGCCGGAGTCTTCTCAGGTCTGGGCCGCGTTTCGAACTGGTGGTCCATTTGCTTCTAGTTTTAAATATTTTTTTATTTTGACGTTTTATAAGTGCCGCAAAAAAATGATTTTTGACTTTGACTTTGACTCTAATTGCGTTTCCAAGATTTGACCCATACTAAGAAACTAACAAATAACATAATTGTAAAAATCAAAGCGCACGTTTCGCCTAAAAAAGGATTGAAATCGAATCCAATGCCAAGTTTAGATGCACTTTAAAATCGATCATAATCATCTAAATTTCTTCTAAATTTCAACTTGGCAGGTTTTCGTACTGTACGTAACACTTGATTAATTGTATTACATAATTAAATTAACCTGCCAAGTTAAAATTTAGAAGAAATTTAGATGATTATGATCGATTTTAAAGTGCATCTAAACATGGCATTGGATTGGATTTCAATCCTTTTTAGGTGAACCTTAAGCCGATAGGAACTTGGCCCCCTTTTTAAACGGTATTTTTTTGGTGGGATCATACCTACAAAAATATGGAAGTATTTCTAACATAACCACTACAAAGTCTACAAGTATAAGCACCTATTTCAGAATTGTGTTAAAACCAATTACACTCTCGCTGCCGCTGCTCCGTTGGCTCCTCCAATTAAGCTGAAGGGGCTTCAGCCAAGTCCACTTGGGCTCACCACAACACTCCAGCCAGCTGGGATTGGATCGTCTTCTTAACTTCCACTCATGGCAGTGGTTTTACCATTAATCCACTTAAGACTTGGCCTCGTTAGTCTCAAGCATTGAATATGGTATTATTCGCGATCGTTAATTCTTAGGGAATTATTCAAAGTTGGGTCTAAGCAAATTCTGAGTTGTAGTTTTATTCGTAAAAAGTATCTTGTGGGACCGGTGGGTGTCACGCGGTGCTGCAACGACAATCCTCTTATGATAAGGCCGTCGTGCTAAAAGCCACCATTCTTAACATGGTACTTGTATGTAACGGTGACTCTTTTTACTGAGACTTTAACTTCAGCTTACCATAAGGCGAGGTGAAGTCAAATTGATGTGTCCTATATATTAATATATAAAATAGGCTCGTGGTCTATTATATGGGACCAAGAAATTCGCTATGTAGAGTAAATTTCACATAAATCGTTACGGCTTTTCGCGGAACCAAAAATATTACTTATATACCTACATATTTATTATAAAATTGTGGTATAAAATAATGAGATTTTTATACATAATAGACGTACTGCGAATTGCTTCAAGGTTTCAACCTCTTAATAATGTTATTGACATTCATTTCATTGAAAGATATTTTAATATTTATTCAATTTCAAGAGTTTAATTAGCTCAAATTTCTCGCAACTACAAATATTTAATATCTACTAAAATTTGTCGAAACGACGTAATTTATTCAAATGAAGTATAGAAATACATTTCTGTATTAAACAAACTTTCCTTTAACCATAATTTAGATGAAGTAATAACTTCTACCGAGTTACGATAAATCTAAGTCGGGTTTTTCGCAATAAATCTCAAATACAAACGAAAAACTGACCGCTGAGTCAGCAGAACCCGGCGGTTAATTGATATTTTCATCAAGCCGACATTTATCACTAAAATGGTGAATGCCATTACCCAGCAGCCGACCTTCTGCCAGTAATGGCTACAATTATTCTATAACACATTGAGTTATAACCAGAATTTAAAATGTATTACTTTCTAAAAGGAAATTCTTGTATTCGTTGTTAGACTGAGTTCACACTGAGATGTTTTATCGCAATTATCTGCCTCTTTTTCTTCATTCCAGTAGCCCACCTGATGGGTAGCGGTCACCGTGGCCTATGGACGTGTGCAACACTAAGGGTGACACACACGCGTTGCCTACCCTGAAGGGAAGGGGGAGGGCTAGGAAGAGGTGGGGAAAGGAGGGATACAGTGGGCTCTGGCTACCCTACTTACCGGCGGGAACATAACACGATGGTTATTATGGCCGCGGTCTTCTGTAGAGCGGAGGTACTGCCCCAGTCGGACAGCTCATTTTAGACGGGAGATACCGTCGTGTCCTATCTCCTCTGATCGCCTCTGCCTTAGAGCGATGTCCGTTAATCAGTAGGTACCGGTTTGCAGGTGATGTTGGCTTGGGCTCTAAAGATCTTAGTAGTGTTCCATATAACCTTCAGTTACTAGCGCGTGAGATAATTTAACTTATAAAAATAAGCCGAATTTCGAAAATACCACAAAAAAAAGAACTCACAAAAGAAGATTGCGATATTTTGCGTAAAACACCAGTGTATTACCAGCTTTATGGATAAAAGTCAAGGATTTGGGACTCATTCGTAAAGGAATTCTTTAATCCAACTCCGTCTGTCATTTCTACTTTTATCAGATTTCATAATAATGTTATTGGAATCATAATCAGATCTCAGATGGATTTAAGAGTTTCGTCTTGATCTTTGTATTGCGGAGATATCTTTTTAGATTTGATATCGACAGACACTCGAAAAGTTTTGTTCGAATTTAGATTCATTTCTTTTCATTTTATTATCGTTATGATAATCACAAAATTGGAGTAGGCCAATAACGTGGTATATTATCAATCAATCAATATTAACCTATCGTAGTCCAGCAGTGGACTGTGACATAACAGACATCTTTTGCATCTAGTCAATTCCAGCTACCATTTTCAGTTCGACAGTCCATCCGACTGGAGGGCATCCCACCTTCCAATTGCGGGTATATAGGTAGTATTTGAGCTACTAGGACTTGTCCCGGATTGCTATAATTCGCGTAAACATACTAACCTAGGGCGATGTAGGATTCTCTGGGATATCTTTTCTAGGGTGCACCAGATTCCCCGACCACGCAGGCCGATGTGACGAGACACCTTGCGGTTTTAGTCGGTTCGATTCCGACATAACCACCCCCGCTTTTCGGCGGGGGGTATCCGCATGGATTTCCGCACGACGAAACGACATATACCTAGGATCCGCACGACGATATAGGATCTACCAAAATTTTTGACTCTTTTCGAAAGTTAAAATACTAATTGTTTCAAAATTTTGTTCAAGGCTTAGAGGTTTATTGTTCTAAACGTTGATATCTTCATTTGTTAGAGTTTGCTATAAGTACTTAGTTGCACCATTTATTCAATTTCAATCACAAACAGAATTTCTGTTTCATTAACTTATATTAAAAGTTGTCAATTCTTAGTATTCGCAATAAATATAATTCACAAGACTCCTTCAATCTATTTAATTAAATATGATATTTGTAGTCATTCTATATATTGGAATATCGTGTACCCAAGAAGGTCATTCGGACGATGCCTTTCAAAGCTATTCAGACTTTTCGGAAGGGTATATTTTCTTATGTTCAATTTTTGAAGAGATAAGTCTGTAGACGTGCCTTAGGGATAGATCAACTTGTATATCGCTACTATAAACAGTTTTTTTATGCCGTCATAGTGAGATGTTCACGTCTGACGAGTGTCTCACGACGGCTCATGTTTTATTGTCGATAATATTTGCTGGATGATCATAATTTACAAATGGTAAATTCATAGTGTATTGCAAATGCTGGTGGCTTTCAAAGTTTTAGGTGGAGCGTTTACCATTGCCTAAAATACCTACCATTTACTAATGTTAATATAAATTGCGTTATTTTCTATAATAACTCAATTTGTTTTGGTGTATGGTGTATACCAAGATCTTCGGGGTCTCAACAACCCACTTTTAACTGCTTTTGCAGACTGACAGATAAGACTTCGACGCAGGCCTTCCTCTTGGACTTGGGGAAGGGGAGATAGTTCAGATGACAGTGGTACTGGTATTTATTTTTTATGTGAGCTCCGGCGCTCCCTTTATAATATTAAGCAAAAGAAGGAACACCGGGCTGTAAAGCGCAAGCTTTCAATGCAACCTGCATTTACTCTTGGATCTAGAAGAAAAACTAAAATATCAAAACCACCCCTCGATTCTATGAACTATGCTCACAGAACTAAGAATATTAGGTTCTCGTATCAGTTCTGTGACTATGCAATTGAGCTATGCGTAAGATCATAGTAGATGGTAATTTTATTGTTTGTTTACAGCTGCAGCTATGACTACCTGGAGATCATGGAGGCAGGAGTGGAGAACGGCAGCGAGCATGCGCAGGAGTGGCTGCTCCAAGAACACCACGATTCTTACTCTGCAGACACTGAGGTAACAAAATATCTTCGTGTTTAAGAAACTTCATTCGTGTCGATCTCCCATTTATCAAAAAAAGTATTCTTGTAACCAAAACCTTGAAAGACATTTAGGTGATCGACATGAGATCGATACCAGACTGGAACTGAATTATGAGACTTGACCCTCAGGTAGATTATACCTATTCACAAAAAAGCAAATGTAGGCTGAATATTCTTGCAGCCCTTCGCGGACGTTCACGCGGATGTATAAAATAAAAAATATACTTACTCATCACGAGATAAGTAGGAAAACATACTCATACGCGTCTAAAAGTCCAGAGATCCTCGTAAAGACACATGTTCTAAACTTTTTATACCACAACGCTAAAAGATTGACTTCACGCACATTTGCACACACATCACGTACACACACGTGTTTTATTCACTTTTTTTTACCGACTTCAGAAAAGGAACAGTATGCTTATTTTCCGGAAATTTATTTATTCAAAAAATTGTTGATAATACTTTTTACAGTGAGACTGCAGTACACGAGACGGTTTTTACTGTATTTTATCTTTCGTCTTTGTCACGTAATTTCACCCGCGTAAGTTCTGATCCCGTGGGAACATTGGGATAAAAAATAGTCTATGTTGCTTGGGTATTATGTAGCATTCTCATTGTGAAAGATTTTCGTCCATAAAAAATTAACAATTCTCCAGAATTTGCTGTTGCAGCACGTGAAGTTTTGAGCTTACGTTGTGGACATTCTGTCATATTTTTGATAGATAGATAGATAGCTCTTTATTGTACACCAAAGTTAACAGGAAAAACAAATAAGTAGTAGGTACGTAACACAGTAAAATGTACAATGGGCGACCTTATCGCTATAAGCGATCTCTTCCAGGCAACCTTAGGATGGACAGTAACGTAATGAAAGCAATATATAGGTGTAGTTACAGTACAAATAATTATAAAAAATTAATATATAATAACACAAATGAAATGAGAATATGAGATAGTAATGAATGTTAATGAATATGAAAAATTAAATGAATAAGAAAAGTGAAATAAGAATTCTAATAATATTATTAGAATTGTTATTTGTTATTTTCTAACAGAGAATTGGATAATTTCATTTCCCTTTAATATCATATTGTATTCAGCACCATCTAGCGAAGTCACGCCGAAAATCTTCGAAATTTCTGATCGTAAAAATATTGGGCTGCGAGTAGCCAGCAGTGCTCACTTAATCCACGTTAAAGAACCTTTCTATTATTATTGAAGGAATTAAATTGTCTATTACATACAACATTTTTCCATGCTCCCTTTCTGTCCATTTTCCCATTAGTATTATAGAAAAGTAATTTAATATTCCTTTCCAGATATGGGAGGAAACAGAAACCCTACTACCGGAATCTGACGCAATCAGCGCGGGCTGGCTCCGTGATGCGCACGCGACTCGCGCGAGACGCCTCTGCGGAGATTGGAGCGACAAGCTAAAACTCCTGCGGTACCAGTCAAAAGGGAATGTGCTGCGCTTGCGCTTCAGGGCAGACCATTCACGCCATTACGCGGGGTTTCGAGCGAAAGTCACTGTGACAGACTGTAAGTATTAGAGCTTTATACTTTCAGCTCAGGTTCGCACAAGAACATTTCATGTTTTACCCCCTTAGGAGTAAAATTTTAAAAAATCGTTCAATACGTGAAAGCATCAACTGCCACAATGTCAAGTGCGATAAAGAAAAGATGTCATATTATTATGAGAGTGACACCAGCAATATTCTCTTCTGGGTAGGAAATGAGAGTGTAGGATTCATTGGAAGAGCTCAGTGGAGCCTAGGTGAACTAAGGGTACAAAAATTTAAATGTAGCGAAGAACACGCAGGTAAACTACGGGTACCAAAGTCAACAGTGCAACCCCTCGGTAAAATATGGGTATTAAAAATTTCCGTGGAACACACGCCAAGGTACAGACGGTAAAATACTACCAAATAGTGTTAGTGCCAGCTCAATAACGCGGACCGCTGCTGAAATCTCACAACTCACTGAATTTCACATCGAATAATAAAATTTAAAATTAGGTCAAAGAAAAAATTCCGACGAACATGAACAGGAACGATCCAAACTCAAGACTTCATACAATGGTTAATTAAAACTAGTCTACGTTTATTCGACTCGGCTCATTCTCTGAAGAACAAATTTTAAATACACCTCGAACATTGGATTATAAATCCTATGTACACGTAATAAGGTCAGGTTAACAACATCGTTAAGTTGGTTTTCAATATTGTTCGTATCGAGCGATTTTCAACTTTATTATAATGGATTAAAGGTGTTGATCGAGTATAATAGAGATAGTTGAGAAGTTTGTCGTTTGTACGTTCCGCTGTATTCGCGCGCCAAAACGAAACATGGCGGAGAGTTGGGATTGAAAAACGAAACAATGTGATTTTAGCTACGAACAATGGATACTTTTTTATTGTTTATGGAGTTCGGCTTTCAATATTTTCATAGGGCCAATTTCTCATTGGCAAACTAATGATTTCACCAAAAAAGTTTTTCCATTCGTTAAGTCTTACCTACTTGGTGAAATTAAATGTGAAAGTTGGGTGAATGTTTTTTTCTCTCTTAAAAATATAGATTATACCTGACGTGGGAACGTCTCGCCTGATGGTAAGCTAAAATTAAAGTCTCAGAAATGTGCTACAATGGTGGCCCACAGCTTGACGGCCTCATTAAATGCTTTTCCACGCCCCTATTAAAGAACATGGTATTGTAGGGGGAAACCACGTGCATTGATAAAGATTTCTGCCTCTTCTTTCTTCTTCAACCTAGCGTTAATCCCAGTCACATCCAAAGCTTTCACCTTGGAGTCTGGGGTCCGCTTTACCAGTCTTAACTGCGGATTTGGCTGGACCTCGATATTTTCCGTGAAGCGACTGCCATCTGACCTTCACAACCCAATGGTGACATTACGCGATATCAAAGCATTGCAGCTAGACCCTTGTTGTTGGACTTTTTAGGGTTCCAACTACCCGTAACGACTGCCATAGATGTTTGTATGGCAACCGGGACCGACGGCGACGGCTTAACGTGCTCTCCGAGGCACGACCAGACCAATGCAAATACACATATATTCATGCATACAAATATTTGCACTGAGCGGGAATCGAACCCGCGCCTCCTGCGCAACGGCCGCGTTCACTACCGCTACGCCACAGAGGCTGTGTCAATACGGCGTGAGAGTTTAAGTTAAAAATAATAGTATACACATGAACAAACTTCTATTTGAACCTTATTTAGGTCGGTTTGGTTAAGTAGTAACCCAATTTGAGCTCTGTGAAGTCCAAATGTGCGCGCCAAATGTTAAATAAGTACTTTAAATATTAGCATAAATTATTCCCATTGCAAATATATACATTTACGTCGTGTTTTCGGTTCGCTCGGTCTTTATTTGCAACTCATTATTTATGTAAAGGAAAGTAACCAGAAAATAATTGACGTTATGAATCGCTTGCGGATCTTAATAGCGCGATTCTTGAATAGCTGTAGTAAGTGCCATCTAGTGATATGTCTATTAACTAACAATCAAAGATTTTATACTATTATTGAAAATTAAGTTTATTTGTACATTGAGTATATTTAAAAAAATACTTGGGTTATGTTATATGAACGATTCTGAACACAAAAATACGGTTTTTACACTAGTAAGGTAAATAGTGTTATGTGTTCTAAAATGAGGATAAACATACTTAGATACTTTTTTTTGTAAGTACATAGAAACACCAATGCAAATATTCATGCACACAAATATTTGCACTAAGCGGGCATCGAACCCGTCGAGCTCTGACTTAGCAGTCTGATGCTCTACCGCTACGCCACAAAGGTCGTCGATTTCTACATTTTTGTCTGTTCATCAGTTAATACCAGGAAACTGTGTACCTAATCAGTTAAATTTCTCCCGAACCTAAACAGTTATGAAATTAGTTGTATCGCGAAACCGCTAAGTATAAAGGCCAGAGATAATATCTGAGTTAATGGCGGATGTTGCGTTGTTAGGTAATTTAATAAACTGCCGACCTGTACTCTATCGCAGTAATGACCTGTAGACCTGTAATGTATCGTACATGTCGAAAGGTACCTAACAGGTATATAAGGTATTATTTATAAATGCGAGGTTCTTGTTACTCTTTCTTTTACACAAAAACGTCTACGCCACAGAGACTGGTGTTTTAAAACCATAACTGAATGCCCCATTTCTACATTCTTGGAATTGATGGCTAGTAATTTCATATACTCGTAGACTCAGTATAGTATAGTAGTTATTTTTAGTCAATATTTTTTGCTTAATTGGTATGTCAATTTTCGATCAAAAGACCACCATCCGGTCTATAAGGTCGAAAATTGCAAAAACATTAGTTTTTAAAATATGTCTGACAGCTACTAGCTTTTTGAACAGCCGTTTTGTTCCGCACAAAAAAAAATTTCAGAACATTAAATTGTCTGTGGTTAAAATCCTGTTGTTGTTTTCATAACTTGAACAAAAAGTTGCCAGCCTCCATAATTCAGGACAGGATAATAATAGTATAATAAATCATTTAGCATGATAAATAATATCAGTCAACTGAGAGAAGAAAGAACTTGGGTTATTTATCTATTCGAGTCGCATCCCGTTTTACTTTTAAATTCTCAAAGGGCTTTTGATTTATTGAACCCGTGTACTCACGACACAAAAACACCCAGAAACATTCGTCATACATGGTCATACTTATATTTAGGTATAATTTACCTATCTCATAGCAAAAAAAAAAAACAAATAAAAAAATTAAATACCTTTTTTATATGATATTGAATCATTTTTAAATGACACTATTATTCTTTTGTCTACAATTTTTTTCTTATAATGATGCGATAATGATAAAATTAATTCATTTTTTGATCCATAAATTCCTAAACATACGCTAGTACGAATATTACCGTACATTATTTCTACTGTACCGTGCCTTACCTTACTTTAATTAACAATTATTGATAAACTATCTAATAGGGTCTTGATACTAATACCGTTTAGTTGATAGATGGAGAGTGGAAAAAATAGATTAAAAAACAAGTCTGTACCATCAGAACACTAAATAAAAGCTGTAGTTGGGTGTGTCAGAATTCTAAACAGCTTGTCTAGTTGCATATGCTAATAGAATGTGAATAAAAAGGGAAAACAGTGCAATTTATTTGTCAAGCTTTATTTTCTGCAAACGCTAGTTCACCGCAAATGAAACTTGACAACTAAATTGGGTGGTTTCCCCTTCATTTCAATTGACTATCCAATTGAACGAACGTCTGTATATTCCAATATACATTCAAACTCACAACTTTACCCTCAGGGGTAGGCAGAGTTAACAACCTCACCTGTTTTACACACTTCACGAGCTTCATCATTAAACCTTTCATGCAAGCCCGCTATTACATTTATTATTCCAAAATACTTCACAGAAATACTGCCACAGATACTGAATCAAATAAATTTGCGGTGCCTACAGCGATGAATGAATGGAATTTCTTTTCATTTACGAACGAACGAGTGAATAGATGAATGAAACTAGTTAGCAAGGAGGCACATTTCCAACCTTTTTTTTACCTGTAGACAAATAATTTGGTTTA
The DNA here is from genome assembly GCA_963576445.1 of Lithosia quadra. Lineage (NCBI taxonomy): Eukaryota > Metazoa > Arthropoda > Insecta > Lepidoptera > Erebidae > Lithosia > Lithosia quadra. The sequence continues at coordinate 1,492,305 of OY754885.1, read as the reverse complement.
ACGAGGCCTCGATATATTCAGTTTAATAGCACATCGGAGGACATTATTGCATGAATCGTGGAATATTACTGGTAAAAGATATTTATTTAGAAATACGATTGTGTAGGTTTTAATGAGGAATGTAATGGATATCTATAGCGAAGTGAATTTAAATATAGAAGCTGTGATCTTATCGTTTATATTTTTTGAATTCATACACGTGTATCACCGAAAGGTTGGGCAGAGGTTGAGTGGTTGGATGGTGTGCTCCAGGGTGTGTAGGAACCCACCTCCTTTCTGAAGGTTATCTCAAAACCGTAGATGTCCCTGGATCAGCTGGGGTGGGGTAACCTTATAGGTACCCCGGTAATTAAGACCTTAGACGGCGGCGTGCGGTTTGTGACGGTTCGACTCCAACATTTAAATCTAATCTTTTAAATCTTAATTTTAATTTAACACTAGCACTCTACATTTGTAATGTTAACACTACCATTCTACATTTGTATGCATGCGCTTTCTCTCTTTCTTAGTACTAAATTACCAAGCTGTGGTAAATGTCGTTGGTGGCACAGTTAATAACTTGTTAAATAATACTTAATTTAAGTCAACATCATATTGTGTTGCTGTCTATTTACCCAAATAGAAAGAAAAAAAAAAAACATAACCACCCTCTATAGCCGACAGGGGTGATATCCGCACGAAAAAAAGGGTCTGTGGGGAGGGCTTCCACATCATCACTTACCATCAGGGAGATAGTAGTCAAACGCCCTATCGACTGTAAAAATAAAAATGAAAATTATATTTAAACGGCCAATCTCTTTATTATCTACCTATATAAAAAAAATTTGCTAAGGGCGACCGACTTTTACATTTTGTTTTTAATGTCCAGAGTAATCTGATTAGATTAGAAGCCGACCTTAATTATAATATGCTTTCCAGGAATAAAGGTAGCGTAATAAAGAAATTGGTACAGTCGACGTCAAAAGTTCCTGAACATTAATTTTACAAATGTGTAATGCATCGATAAATAAGTATTTTAGGCAAACATTTTTTTGAAATCCTTCGGGGGATAAAACATTAATTTTTAGTTTCTTTTTAGTGCAAATATTTATTATGTGAATTAGACGCTTGCCTGGGGCCCAATTCGATAATACTACGTTTTCAAACCGCGTGATTTCAATTCGATGCCAAAAAAACCTACAAATACTGTGGTAGGTATTCCATACGATCCGAAACGCTACTCCGCCTTCATGAGATTGTTAAACCTTCAGAATCACTTCATTGTTTAATTCGTTTTGAAATGGATTATGAAATTTCTTATAAGTTTCAAAATCTCATTTTTTTTAAACAAATTAGGTAGCAGGCAAGCACCTGATGGGAAGCGGTCACCGTGACCTATGGACGTGTGGAACACCAGGGGCGTCACCCTCGTAATACCAACCTTGCAGGGGGGGGGGGGGCAAGGAAGAGGTGGGGGTTAAGAAGGTTTATGTGCTGACATGTTCGTAAAAACGTAACTTTATTGCATCGAGTCCCATCCTAAGTCGAAATATGCGCACTTTGTGACGTCACAACACGTTTCTCCACACAACTGTTCGTAAATTATCTTATCAAACTATATCAACAAGCAAGGCAGCTTGAGCCAAACCGAAGGCTTTACTTCCAATAGATTATATCGTGGAGCGTCACCTGATACCAAAACAAACTGAGGCTAAAATTAATCAACGCCATGTTCCTTTCCAATTAAGAATTCAAACAGGAACTTAAAGCACAACAAAGCTGGGCTTATCGCCGTAGACATATTGTACGTAGAACAGGGCCTCGATTCTGCTAAGTGCAACCGCGGTAGCCTAGTGGTTTGGGTAATGGATTGCTGAGACGAGGTCTCGGGTTCGATCCAAGGTTCACCATGGCACACACCAATGAATTTTCGATGCTTTTCGAAGTTATGTATGTATTTATCGCAGGTTTATTAGTGCCTCGGAGAGCACGTTAAGCCGTCGGTCCCGGTTGCCATACAAACATCTATGGCAGTGGTCGTTACGGATAGTTGGAGCCCACAAAAGTCCAACCAGTCTACCTTGGAACTTCGATATCGCCATTGGTCATAATGACCATTAGTTGTGGAGGTCAGATGGCAGTCGCTCCACGGAAAATATCGAAGTTCAGCCGCATCACAGTTAGACTGGAAAGCCGACCCCAACTGAGTTGGTAAAAAGGTTCATAGAATGATGATGATGATGCAAACCACTGTCATGCCACTGTCACTCTAAAAGATGCTATTTAATAGTAGACTTTACCATTATACAGTTAAAGTCTAAAATCAAATGCAAAGAATTCATTAAACTTTTTCATTCGCTCTACAAAATATCATTTAATTTTAAACTTTAACCTGATAAGTCCAAAATTAAACAGTATTTTTTTGAAGTGTCTGTGGCATGACAGTAGCTTGTTATAACAGAATCGAGGCCCAGGGGCCTTACCACAAACTCTTAAAGCAGTATTACTTCAATAAGTATTACTTAATTTTCATAGTGTGAATCGGACCATCGACGTCGACGGATACTAGTGTTAAGACGCTACTTTTAACCCAAAAATAGATGTCTATGGTTGCAACCAACGGAATTAATTTCCATACAGGTAAAACCGCAGGCAAAAAGCGCACAATTCTTCACAAATCTAGTTGTGAAGCACTCGTATCTGTTTGTATCAAGTTTCATAAATGGCGTCTATGTGAACGACACTGAAAGCTTTCAAGAGCTACTTATCATATTGGTAGCTGTTTTTTTACAGACCGTCTCATATGTCTGTGTAAGGACGTTTCTACAAGTATGTAAGACTAGCTGTTACCCGTGGCTTCACGCTCCCACCCCTGCGCTCTGAGGAAATGTAGCTTATGAGCCATTTATGAGCTATTCCAGACTATAAGCTATTTATCTATGTGCCAAGGTTCAACCTAATTCATTCAGCTGTTTTTCGTTGTTGTTGTGTTGTTTGTCTATCCAACTTAGTTTATTATTATTTCAATCATGGACCTAGGAATAACTATGGACGGAGCCATGGGAACGAAAAAGTGACGCTGCATAGTCAGCCAACTTTCGTATACGTATACAGTCGCCACGCACACAATCACATCATAGTCAGCCACTTCGCGGCAAACGTCGGCCGAATCGGTCGATCTGTCAGTTTAAGCGGGAAGAAAAAAAAATCAAATACAACATGTCTTGTGCAGTGAAATGGTGTAAAAACCGTAGTGACAGGAAGAAAATAAATCCAGGGATCACATTTCACAGGTTAATCAATATTTCAATCACTTATTGTTTATCTAATAATTATACATAAATGTTCATTCAATATTTCAAAACAAAATTCAATTGTTCGGTACAAAACCAGTGATCCCAATATAAAAGTGTGCAAATTTCCCCATATTTTAGGGAAATCTGTAAATTGTGTGACTTCATGATGAAATAGCATAAACTATTTATTAGTAGTGATAACCGTAGTGATTTAACTTCTTTTTAATAAATACATGGGATTAGGAATAGCAAAAATACAAATTGTGACTAAAACGATTTTTTAAACTTTTTTTGTTAATTAGGTACCTACCTAGTTTAATCGTGTGAATATTCCCCACGGTTACCATCCATGTAAGTTTTTTTTATATAGGTATAATGAAAAAAATAATGTAAAAATAACTAAAATATTATTTTCATTAATTTATGATGAAAATAATATTTTTAATAATAATGCACGAATCACCCTTAATGATTGTTCATTTATATATTTTAAAATTTACCAAATAATTCTCCCTATTCCTCAACTAAAATAATAAAAAATGGGGAAATTTAGGTAAAACCTCGCATCCCTACAATTCACTCACACAATGATTAATGCCCGCCATTTTGTGACACAGACTAGTTACTCTAGGCACTCCGTCCATACTTTTCCCAAGTCTATGATTTCAATATAATTATATAAGTTCTTATACCCATGAGCGTATAAAATCTACGGACAGAACACGTTGAAGACTAGACTATTACGAAAATGGTGGCGGGTGCCATGATGCACCCGCCATCGTGCGAGTTAATTATGGGTTGAAATGTGATTCCAGGTTTTTTCTGTCACTTCAACTTTTATAGCATTTTACCACACAAGACATGATATATTTTTTGTTTCGCTACTTAAACTGACTGAATCGAATGATGTTTGCCGCGTTGCGGTTGGCTAGTGTGTACTAGACGCTGGTAAGCATGGGATGACTCTAGTGTCGTCAGTTGTATTTTTCAACGCGTTTTATCCATAGATTTTATACGTTCATGCTTATACCTACTGATTTCAAAACTTCAAACAAAGAACTAAGTCACTGTCTAGAACTCTAGACGAACTTACCTATCAATTCCCAAAAGTCGTTGAATCTTCTCAAAAGCGATACATCAATTTAGAACAATTAACTGCCAGACAGCATGTCTGTCATGAAGAATCCTCTTAGATAGTATAAAATACATCCTAATATATCTATGTACTACAGCTGCAGCCATTGCTAATTGCTAGCAAATTTCGTACGGAAAATGGCGGGAAAAATTGACGTTTGACTTTGACACATGTTGACACATTGTTTTTTTTTCTTTGTTTTAAAGAGTACAACGAAAGTCAAGCATATTCATCAATGCATTTCTGTGTCATAGGTATGTACAAGAAATGCGCGCGCATTTTCTAATTAAAATACAGTTTAGCACTCGGTATTCTAATTACGCTACAGTTTATTCAACTAGTTTGCGCTTTCTTCGCTAAGTAATGAGACCTCCGCCCAGCAACGTTCCGTATTTGAATCTTGTTTAACTTATTCAGCTGTTTTAGAGTTCTAAATATAATTTTAGATGTTAGGATTATATTTTAGAGATAATTTTAAGGTTGCGTAATTATTTTTGTGAACACTTACAAATTAGACAACCTCTGTGGCGTAGCAGTAGGCTACGAAAGGGAGCGCGTGTCCGATTCCTGCTAGGTGCAAATATTTGTATTTGCATTGGTATAATATGGGTGTTCCTATGTACCTATAACATGTATGTATTTACAACATGTTTATCCGCATTCTAGAACCGTTATGGCTAGTTAAACTACGCGTACTTTGAGTGTAGAGAGCGCTGTGTAGAATGTCCGTAAAATATTTAAATAAAAAAATAAAATATGTTGTAGTGACCCCAGTCTTGAGACTCTACCTTTAGCTTACCATCAGGCGAGGTGAAGTCATGCTGACGTGTCCAGTATAAAAAAGACCCACGAGATTTGACTTAACTATCTAAAGAACTACTGCTACACCACACCTATCTACTCACTGCCGCTTACTGTACCCCTCCTCCCCCTACCCTCCCCACGCCTTCCTAGCCCTCCCCTTTCACTTCAGGGTAGGCAGCGCGTATGTGACACCCTTAGTGTTGCACACGTCCATAGGTCACGATGACCGCTTTCCATCAGGTGGGCCGTGTGCTTGTCTGCCACCTACGTAGTATAAAAAAATGAACTAATACTGCTACACCACACCTACCTATACAGGGTGATTTTTAATTAACTGGCATCCTCCCAGGGGTAGGTAGCAGACATCATAAGTAACAACATTTGTTTTACGACTTTCAATAAAACTGAACACATTACTCAAAGTTTTCAAGTTTTTATTGTAAGAACGCGATACTATTAAGTCTGTTTCATTCATAAAACAAACATTGGTATGTACGAGTAGGTAGATATAAAGATCCATTTTTGATTTTTTAATGCAGGGTGTTTGAAAAGTGGAATCAGCATATTTACAACAATTGAAGTACTAGTTAATTTATTTTTGTATGAAAGTAATATTTAACGAATTATAAAATGTCGTAGAACAAACATTTTTAGTTATGATGTCAGCTATCTACCCCTGCGAGGATGCTAGCTAATTACAAATAACCCTGTATATGTTCATCAAAATATATTAGAATTATAATCATTCCTTTCTTTCACAGCTCAATCGTGCATGGACTCCAAACAAGTGCTATTCAACGGGCACTGCTACCTATTCGCCGGGTACCCAAAGGCCTCCTGGGCGACTGCCAAGCAAGTGAGTGCATAATTTATCCAGCCTCCCGTCCTCAATCTCCGTCCGCATCACCTCACTGAGATAACTTATTTGGCAACGAGTATGTAGAGTGATTTATAAATCTGTTGTAATTTGAAAAATGTACATTGTGCTCTCTGCGTAGGCGTCTATGGCGTAGCGGTACTGTATTCGACTGCTATGACAGGAGGCACAGGTTCGATTCCCGCTCAGTGAAAATCTCTCTATTTCTATTTGGTCTGGATGTTTCTTTTTTTATATAATTTATTTATCTATTTAATTAAGTAACAACGACTCATTTTGTTAGTTACAAAAATATTTCTGTGTATATTATTTAGTTATTTACAAAAAAACGCGTATCTAAGTATGTTTATCCGCATTCTAGAACCCATAACACAAGCATAGTTAAACTATGCTTTCTTTGGGTCTAGAGAGCGCTCTAATATCTTGAATTTATATATAATTGAATTGTATATTTGATTTAAAAAAAAATGAAATTTTTGATTTCGCTCTGTCGTATCGTGAAGAAAAGTAGTATGGTTTACGTTACACTTGACGGAAATTTGGTCGCGGATTTTCCGCGTTTGCCTTGACTGATCGACGGATACCGTTCGATAAGACGATGTTTGTAATAATTTCATTACAATCATTCGAAATTCAAATTCGATTCTGCCAGAGTTGATCTCAATCGACAACCAATCAAATACTGTAGTAGAACTATTGATCTATTCTACTACCTCTCGATAGCACCGATCGAAAACCGATCGACAATCGATCGACAACCGATCGACTACCGATCGACTAATGCGGACCCTTAGTAGCCCAGTACAACAACCACGGGTAGAGACCACCTGCTAAATATTGTGAACTAGTTTTGCCAATAAATCTAACTACACGGAAAACGCAAACCGCAGCAATTCTTGCTTACCCAAAACGTGATAGCCTGTAATATCTTTAGACAGGGAGAGCCCATTGGCACGAGGCGGCCATTAATCTTTATGATTTATACGTTTAATATGCCTTCTAGTTTTGACATCGGGTAGAATTATATATAATTCGAATCAAAATGTTTTGGTAAAAACTAAAAAGTAGTTAGTTACCAAATTGGAATAAACCTCCTTCTGGTATTATTTTCTTTAGCTTACCAGCATTCGAGAAAAAAAAAACATCGCTGTATAGACCGAAACTAAGCACAGATTATAATAAATAGATTCTAAAATTAGAAAAACATACTTTATATAATTAGGAATCTAGTTCTAAAATAAGTATTCTATCAAAAGGCTATTGTGTTATCTCAAAGATAAATAACAAATTTAATCAGACACTGAAAATTATGAATCTATCACAAAATTAATAATTAATTACAGGATTAATTAATAATACAAAATTAATTAATTAACCGACTCTTGAGTTTGACAGCCGCTGCGGAATGAGTGATAGCCGCTCCCCGCTTTGTTTGAAGCAATAAATACAAAACCAAGATGAATCCGCAGCTATCGCTTATTTGCTACAATACTGAAAAGATATTTTACATCCCAAAATTCACTCACACATGGTTAGCCGCCGCCATTTTTTGTTACACAGCCTTGTTTTCAACGTTTTCCACCCGTAGGTTTTATAGGTTCATGATTGCAATATGATTTTGAAAATGGAATAAACTTTAAGCACTTTTTTTTATTTCTGCCTCAAGATTGATCATAATCCCGTTACCAACATTACAAAAAAAATAGTCGAGAAATTGAAAAAAGACATTGTCTTTGAAGGGTTTATCGTATCAATTATAATTCAAAAGAAATATACATTTAACAAAACTTATCTTAACTAAACAACGAAGTTAAAGAAACTTCCGCCCCAGTTCGGTCGGTCGTTAAATCATAATTTTCTTAGAAATAATGACGGGCTTTAGATATAATCCTTTTGGAACGTTCTAGGCGACCGAAGCTTCACAATGCTATTATATTGTCTGTTATGCTTAGCGGAGACAGTTCCATCGGCACTTTTTTCTTTTTTTTTCGCCATTCCCGCCATTTTCCGCAATATTTTAAATAAAAAAAAGTGACAGGATGATGAAATTTATGGGCTCTTTGTTAATCTGAGTTTGAAAGTGTAGACGATACCGACCGTCTATTTAATTACCCGAAACTCCAGGAAAAATGTTGCACAGTTCAACAATGTTTGCTTTGAGTAAATTTTTCCTGCAGTAGGTACCTACCTAACTTTTCAAACTTGTATTAATGTGTAAAGAATGTGAATATTATCACAAACTAAAATGGCGGCGGCTAACTATGTGTGAGTAAATTTAAAGTTGCAATGTGTTATATACCTACCTTAAGTTACCCTTTAATTGAAATGTGATTCCTGAATTTTACACCATTTCACTAGCCACGTGCTCATTGAAAACTACCGCTTTAGATGGTGCAACTCTTAAGGCAATTACGTGGTATACTTTCATTTTTCCTATCGTCGTTTGTCTTTCTGTTTATTTGAAAGAGGTTATCTCTGGAACGGTTGAGCCGATTTAGACGAGACTTTAACTGGCAAATAGGTCATATTACAAGGCGTAACATACGCTTCTTAAATTTTGGAAAAACAATAAGGGTTCTGCGGCAAAAAATGTGACCTTTAAACGCAGCACAGACGGAGGCGCAGGGCGGTCAAAATGTCCGCGGCGCACTCTTATTATTACTATCATTAGATCGCATTCAGCCCGCGTATATCTGACAAGCGACATGAGCTATTGCGCGGACAAATGCAACCTTAAATCGTACAAATAAGAGTGCGTCGCGGACATTTTGATCGCCTCACCCGCCGTCTGCATTGTAAATCCACGTGGGCAAAATCGGGGGTACCTGCAGCTAGCTCTAATTATAATACCAAGTAATTTCTTCCTTTCACAGGTATGCGAAGGCTTGAACATGCAGTTATCATCAGTACACTCGGCGGATGAGGAGCGTTTCATAGTATCAGGGATCAGACAAAGCAGTGACTACAGCGCTGGATCCGTCTACTGGCTAGGCGCTCGTCTAGCTGATGGGGACGGAGACAGCTTATCTTGGATCGATGGAAGCGCTGTAGGGTACCAAGGATGGCCTCCTTATAACGATACGGGGGACGTGGATGCTACGTGTCTTGGCGTCCAGGTATGTTACCATCATTCAAAGCCCTACTTTGGCACCCGAGGTCTGTGCAACTGCTTTTTCTCCTCTTGCCCATATTAACTTTATCTTGACCTTTACTAGAGCAACTGCCGAAGGCTCCAGCCTAAACCTTCATTTAAAATTAGGCTGTGGATTGTGGAATGATCTCCCTGCTGTGGTTTTCCCTAGCGACAACAATATTCTTTCGGGGTTCTTAGAGAAGGGTATTAGGGTATTATATTATTAGGCTTTGACAGGGTCGGCAGTGCTAGCGTGACGACGGTGGCCGCTTCCCATCAGGTGGGCCGTGTGCTTTATCTACCACCTAAGTGGTATAAAAAAATCATAGTTTGATTTATTTTCTATCAGATTTTGAAAATTTAATTTTACAAGCAACCGTAAATCGCACGTTTCAAAAACGTTATTTAATGGTGGAACCATACTTCGCTATTCGCTATTCGCCTTTATTCACGTGTATACAACGAAGTGGGGAAGGCATATTTGTGTTGCTTTATTCGCATGAATATTCGCCTTAATCGCTCATAAATGACGAATTATTGAAGGGATTACTCGTCTATAAGAATTTCGTCGAATACACTATAAGCGAATAGCAAAGTGTGGTTCCGCCATTACTGAATCAGGTCCCCGGTCGTCCTTTATGCATATTTTGTCCTTTGAGACGCCATTTAAGTTGGAAATTCGCCAAGTTTACGAATATAACTTGGTTTGCATAGTTCGTGCTGTGATATCCGTCTTGTTAGTAAGACATTCTTCAAGTTTAGCTTAGTTTTTATTCTTTTGCTGAATTATTTAACGGTTAGTTGTTGTAATTTATGGTTATGTTTAAATTGTATAATGCGTGGATTTCGAATTCCTTAATTTTTTGAAAACAAATTATAGCCTATGTTACTCCCAGATATTGTAGTTTTCTATAGGTGAAAGAATTATTGAAATCGGTCCAGTAGTTTCGGAGCCTATTCGAGACAAAAAAATAATACAGTATAATATTAATTATAGATAATATTATTTAGGATACAGCTTAAAACCTCTACCCCAATTTTTTGTGCAACTAATAAAAAATTTGGTAGGTAACTTTGTAATATTAAAACAGGCTCTAATAATATTTCTGAAGTAATCCTGTTTCTTTTCAGTGGAAATCGTCACTAATACAATCGCAACCAAGCGGGCTGTACTGGACATTACATAAGTGCGCGGTCACAGGAGGCTACGTGTGCAAGAGACGCCTGAACCCCGAACATGTCATAAACAACACTACCATTGAAGGCACATCGGGTAAGTCACACCCAAATATATAGTGCACGGCATCTAACTTGGCAAGATTTTGGAGTAGTGTGGACCCCACTACTGCAAAACCTTGCCAAGTTAGATACCGTACACTATACTAGTTTATATGCGACGCATTTTGCTACACAAAGTATAGCGTACAGCATCTAACTTGGTAAGGTTTTGGAGTAGTGGGGCCCACACTACTCCAAAATCTTGCCAAGGTAGATGCCGTGAACTACACTTTTTGTACTATCTACTGAGTTATAATAAACGTTCTACATTTACAAATGTATTTACAACGCATACATTACATTTATACGTTACATTTTACGCACGCATCTTGGTAGGTTCTACCACGTCTATTCGTGTGCGTCTACACTCTTGGAGCAGTATAGGTACGAGTATACTTTGGCACTCTAGGATTGAAATCGAGGCCAATATGTTTTTTGCAACGTTTCGTGTACAATTTTCAAATATTATGACACAAATTTTTATTTTAAATTGCTCGAAATTTAAAAAGTAACGTACATTTTTCAAATTTCCTGCATAACAAAACTCTCATCACCACTGAGTTCATCACCAGTCCACTGACTTTGAAAAAGTATTATAAATAAAAAACCAAAAATAAAATTATGCATGCCCAATTTAAAGAAAATGGCGCCCAACATGGGGCACCGTTTACCAAGTTTCAACTTTAAATCGAGTTTTATTTTAAGTTTTAATCTTATTACTAATCTAATCACTGTGTAGGTACCTATACTACAGAAGACTTAATGGTCATGATGGCTGTTTACGCGTTGAATGTTCTAAATTCGTATTTTATCACATCGAAATATTTTCTCAGGAGTCCTCACGAGCCCAAACCACCCGGGTATCTACGACAATGACCTGGACTACTGGGTGCACGTTGTGGGGCCTCCGGACACCAGGCTGGTCTTCGTCTTCCAGACCGTCGACTTGGAGTATCAGAAAGACTGCCTGTATGATTTTGTGGAGGTAAGACTGAAAAGCCAACCCCAACTGACTGATTTGACGTTTTGTAAGTTCCGTTTAATGGTGTACATAGAATAAAATATTTTTGACTTTGACTTTGATTTGGAATTGGAAAAAAGTCCTTTTTTAAAATTCCACCACAGTATTCTATAAGTACCTACGCATACTTACATTTTCACTTTCTGAACGACTCTCATTTGTCCATATTTCGATAAAGCATACCTAACGTTCGAAAACCTAAAATATTTTTTACCTGTATTTTGATTCCATCGACATGCAAATTTGTGTAAAATAAATCTTCGAGAAGAAATTACATTATAGGCACGTTTACATAAATTGCGTATTGGAAAAAAATACGGGGTAATTGATTTGCATAAGCTTACCCCAGCCGCGTGGTTCCCGGGGAATGGAATAAAAAGCCACCTCGTCGATTGCTGAAGGTTCCGTGACTAAAGTATTTGTTTTGGATCCGAAAATAAACATTAATTATTTTAGCTTAGTGCAGTACACTACCAGGACAAAACAGGGGTAGAAAATATGTATACAAATACATACACATACCTACACATTTCTATATTATAATAAAATCTAGAAATACATATCTAATTATTATGATAGGTCATGAATATGTGTTATGTGTCACAATTAATCATTGTGTGTGTGCGAATTAAATATTTATCTTTCTTTCTTTCTTATTACTTTCTTTCTTTCTTATGAAAATGGATCACAATAATAGGCTCGCCCTATTATTTAGGGTTGAAAAATACAATTTTCGTAATATATGTGTCGATATATCTCTACAAACCTCATTATACCTATTAAGATACCTAGATACTACGAGTACTATCAATTCGGGGCCTTCTACATTCAACCACTGGTGAACATTTTTTCTACATTCTACCACTTTCTATGCCATCAATCTATCAAATAGTCTATTGTAGTCCACTGCTGGATTCAACGATACTCTGCCTTGCGCATCCAGTCTATACCAGCCATCTTTTTCATGCCATATTGTACTAGAACACAAAATCTATATTTTTTTATATAAATCGTTGTACCTATAATACTAGTTGTAAGTTAATTTCAATCAATTGCCAATGTTCATTTTTTATTAGAAGTCCATTGTTGTATTTGAGCAAATCCTGTAAAGTTTAAAAAAGTAAAAATGTTAAATAAATAAAAAATTGTGTAATTCAAAATTAAATAGTAGCTATTCTTCCTCCCTTAATAGAATTCCATTACAAGATGTTGTTCCCGTCTCTAAGAGAGGCCGTGGCATTTAAGAAATGAATAATTCTACGTAATATCATTCAAATTATAATTTAATTTTCCTGTCGGCGTTGGTTGGCGCCGAAAATGTCTATGACAATAACAAAATATATTCAATTATTACTAGCCATTAGTAAACGTCAAAGAGTGTCGTCGCGAAATAAGAAAAAACAGCTTTTAAAAAATGGTTCGCTTTTTAAAACCTTCATAAAAGGGAGGAAAGGAGGTTCTCGTTTCTCATTCGTATTTTTGAATATTTTTTTTTTTATGAACTGATTTTAAATGTTTTTTTTTTGCTTCTCGACCAGTATGTATACAGCAGGCACAGTGCAATAGGATCTCATTTTACAATTTCAGAAATATTGAATTATAACATTTTAGGGAAATGGCAAAGATATCCACTTTCTCTCTGATTCCCAGTTTCACATTTAGGTAAAACTATTACCATGATCCATAGATATATATAGCCTATTTTTTTTTAAGTTATACACATCAATATGACTTTACCTCGCCTCATGGAAAACTAAAGGCAAAGTCTCAGGACCGGGGTCACCACTTAATTCTACATACCTACCGATAGTGCCTCAGTGGTGGCCCTCAGCTTGACGGCCTCATCAAATGCTTTTTCACACCCCGCTTAAAGGACCCGGGACTATAAGAAGAAGAAAACACATGCGCTGATAAAGAGAGTCTAGCTAGTGTGTCTTAAATCTCAAGCTAATTTGTTGCTTTTAGGCAAAATATTCCAATTACAAATTACCTCAATAACATCAAACAAGAAAATATTATCATCTATAAAATCGTGTATAATTTTCCCAGCTAATATTATTTTATGTCACAATTTCCCCGGGCTTATAAGAATCTCTAAAATGTGGGTCCGTGTGAAATATGTCCAGCTAATATTCCAATATTGCAGCTCCGTGATGTGCGAAGTATGAAGTCCTCTCGGTACTGCGGGTCCGTCGGGGAGGCGCGTTGGGTTGCGACCACTAACAGAGCCATCCTGTACTTTCATTCGGACTATAAGTACGTATTTAAACAGTCTTATTTAACTCGACCTGTTTGTTTGGGTCAAATCTAGTAAGTAATTGAAATTTGACCCCCTTTCAGTTGTTGGATATTGGTCTAATATTTGGCAGAAATCTTTAGTTCTGAGGACAATAAAATTAAAAACTGTTTAACTTAAAAAAAAATTACTTAATTTATTTTATAATTAGGTAGATTGGCTACAAAAGGAAGGACTTTGGGAGATAAAAGAAAACAGAGAGACTTGAGACGGAGTGCGGTTTTAGTCGGTTCGATTCCGACATAACCGGCTGCGGGGGTGGTATCCCTCCCGTCTTGGATTTTGACTTCTTCTGATTTCAAAAACTCAATAGGTACCTACTATGTTTTACTTAGAAAAGGACTCGGCTTCAGCCATCGTTGTCAGTATTAGCAAATATTGTATCTGGTTTATTTATGTTATTTAATACCCTCAGCACTCAAGGTTCTGGTTTCTCCGTGATATGGCGTGCAGCAGAATTGACAGGATGCCCTTCCCAAACATTTACGTCTAAAGAAGGTACACTCCGGAGTCCCAACTACCCACATTTTCTTTTACCAAACCTGGATTGTACCATCGACATACTAGCACCAGCTGGTAAGTCTTTTTTTGAACTACTTATGTGGACTCAACTAATGGTAAGCGGTCTCCATGGCCTATGAATACTTATAAAACTAGAGGCTCAATTCTAGGTGCAATTCTCTTTATAATTTTGGTAAATGATTTAATTTATTATTTAACTCAAATGTCACCAGTGGAAAATGCAATGTAGTACTACTCAGGGAGAGAAATGAAGCTATGCACTGTGTAACCACCTTTATCCTTAAGTTGAACTGCTTCGCACTTGAAAAGGCTATTAAAAGCTCATGGTAAATCCCCAGTTATGGTTACCGCTTACCATTCGGCAGGATCCATGTTTATTTGCTCTCAATAAAATTGTAAACCGAATTGGTTTTTTCTTTACAGGTAAACGCGTATTTCTAAACATCAGCTACTTCGACTTTGGCTACGGCGTATTCGATAAAGGTGTACCCATCAACGTCACCGATTCTATCCCTGAAGAGTCTTTTATCGACGTCCAAATAGACTTGCAGAATACTCCCATTAGACCCTTTCTAAACCCTAATATTTTAACCAACGGTCTCTTCGTATCCCAGTCAGAGATATTGAGGCTTAGAATCAAAACTGGAGAGAATGTGACGGGACAAGGATTTTTGGCGCATTTTAAAACAAGTGAGTATTTGGATCTTTTTGAGATATTATACTTCTTTTGGCCCCATTCACTGAGAAACACAATATTTCAATTCAAAACCGCCGGATCCACTGTATCATCTAATAATATTGGTTATAAACTTCGCAACGAAAACGTCAATAACATTTATAAAAGTGCATTTCTTTATGTTCTTGGCTGTTCATACACATCTCACTACCGATGCAGTTTCTCGCTATTATCAAGTTAATATTCTGTTTAATCGATTTTTTTTTTCAGTAAGCTATCTCAACGCATCACACGTAGTAGAAATATCGGCGGGTGGGTCAGGACGGCTGGCGGCCCCGAACTGGCCACAACGCCCTCCACCGCGGTCAGCCCTGCGCACGCGCCTCGTGGCGCCACACCAGCACACACTATCCCTCGCCTTCGCCGCTACTACACTCGTCAATAATGATCTAGAATGGCCTTGTGGCCCGAATAACGGATGGATACAGGTAAAATTCTAAGCTGCAATCCATTTCTCAATCACACAATTAGTTCATCTGGCTCAAAAGACCACATTTCTCTAAATGGTCCTTCGAGCCGGATCAACTACCTTGTTTCTAAAAATGGTTTCTAGTGATTGAGCAACCGGAATTTATGTTAATCTTACTGATAGTAAGATCATCAGTTTTATCTGAATCTTTACACTCTGATACGAGTATAACTACACTCTTCAACTCATAAGACGGCTATAGTTTTTTGGTAACCATGAAAACAATAAGCAAAGTGTCAATACAAAAATAACAAAACGATAATTTCAATTAAAATATGTCCAGGTAAAAGACAGCTACACAGATAACAACGGTACAGAATGGACGTTATGTGGCGTGGAGAGGAGCCGGCGGAAGGTGGAACCTCGAGCCCCCCTTATCATCAACTCCTACTTACATTCTTTGACTGTGACACAATACGCGGGACAGGAAGGCGTCAACATGGACGTCTTATTGATTGTTCATAATGGTACTCAACTCAACTCTAAATAGGTTTATATGCTTGCTGGTGTACACAATCGCTATAATACCAATTTATGCTCCTGCCAGCTCCTGCAAACGACCATCAAAGAACCATGTGGCCTTATGCTTCCATAGCAATTCAAATTCGATCAGTTCAAAACAGGCACTATCGGTGTTTGCAATGGTGACTCCCATTCCAGAGACTTTACCTTTAGCTTACCATTAGGCGAGGTGAAGTCTATTGACGTGACCGACATAAAAAAAATGTCTTCTTTCATGCAATTCATCCATCTTTGTGTCCTTAAAATCGAATTTTGCTCCATTACTGCATAGCTTTAGAATAAGGATGATCTTATTTTCGGTTTTACTGCATCCATGACTATTGTCATGTCTACTAACATTATCAACTCTGTTTCAGATCCAGAATATTACAGCAAAGTCCTGATGTTATCTGAAGAGACCAACTTGGAATCTTGCTATCCAAATCCGTGTTTACACAAGGGCCGATGCACTAACGACGACACGAGAAACTTCTGCCAATGCACTGGATATTATACTGGTACGGTAACATGTTGATGAGGATTTTTACGGTGTTATAAAAGATCAAAATCTGAGTTGAAAGTTTTAGTTCATCGTATCGGGTTCAAGGATTCTGCATTATTTTGAACATGCACATACTCTTATTCACCATCATCTACTTGTCACAATCCTATTATTTTTGGGGTTGGTGCAACATATGAGCTTTTTTATTAAGTTCCTTGGAGTCATCTTTCATCTCCACAGATTATATTCCAAACCAAGACAAGGGATCAAGTTTAGCATCAGGATCAGATAATTGTATCTCATCATCATTCTCACGTTTGTCCCCGGTCACACAGAAGTCTTCACCTTGGGGTCCGTGGTCTGCTCGCCGACTTTTACTTCTCCATTTCGCATGTTGGGCCACCTATCGAGCAACAGGCAGTCTCACCTTGAGTGCAGGGAGCATAGATTCCCCCCCCCCCCCGCCCCCCCCTAACACGCGTGTTACAAAACACCTCAGTCTCGGTGCTTGTGCTAAGACTAAAGGTAGCCCTTCCCCTTGGCAGGAATATTCTGCCTGGTGACGGCGTGCGAGCGCTCGCCGTGCGTGTTCGGCAACTGCTCACTAGCGCCGGGCGCGGGCGTGGCGCCGGGCGAGGCGTACGTGTGCGCGTGCGCGCGCGGCTGGCGCGGGCGGCGCTGCGCCGAGCGCGTGCGCGCCTGCGCCGCCCGGCCCTGCAACAACCGCGGCGCCTGCTCCGAGCGCGACGGCGCCTTCCTCTGCCAGTGCAACCCTTCCTGGAAGGGCAAGAGGTACGTCGCCTCAGGACAGTACCGGTAACATGGTGCTGACGCTATGAGATCTTTTACGCGAGATTTAGAGATAACAATTTCTAAGCCAACAAGCTCGTTATGAGTAGTTAATGTTTCAAATATCCACTTGCAAACTTGCAGGTGAAGTTTATGACCCAAACGGCACATTCAGTAACTAGAACTTCCAAAAACAGCTTGTATTTAGAGTATAAAGTTCTCTATTAAATCATGTATTGTACAAAATATTCTTCCCCAGATGCGAGATTCCCAACCCCACGCCGAACATCATTGGGCTCGGCCAGCGCATGATACAAGAGCCGTTTTGGTTAGGTCTGATCGCCGTGTTCGTAGTGCTGGGTATTATCGGGCTCGTGTGGTGCGCCAAGCGCCACTTCCCCGAGAAGATCGAGAAGCTACTCGCCGAGGAAGCCGACCGCTGCGCGAGACGTAAGTATCCTTACCTCAATTACGAACCAATCTCTAGATCCATAGTCCTGGGCCTCGATTCTGCTAAAGGCAAACCACTGTCATGCCACTAAAACTTTAAAAAATGCTATTTAATTGTAGACTTCACGGTTATACAAGTCTAAAATCAAATGAAAAGAATTCATTATACTTTTTCATTCGCTCTACAAAATATCATTTGATTTTAGACTTTAAACTGATATCAGTAAAGTTCAAAATCAATTGGTAATTTTTAAGTGTCAGTGGCACGACAGTGGCTTGTTTGACAGAATTGAGTCCATGGTTTTTATGACAATGTCAAATATAACAAACTACCCACCCGTTGCAATATAAGTGGCAAAATATGTTTTTGTAACGGATCAAAATCGAGTCTAATCAAAGATATCACGATAATTTTGATACTTAATCAAAACAAATAGTAAAAATCTTAAATACAGTAGATAAAATTACCATTCTACCAAGTTTCTCATTCACTGTTGATGTCTACAAAGGAAACGGTGATGACGGAGACGCTTTGATATGTGAAAAAAATGATGATTCTAAAATAGGTAAAATATTCAATATTTTCAAAATAGACTAAAGTTTTCATCTGCTTAAAACTACGTATCTATCCTATAAATAAAAGACATGTGTGACTGTAAGGCCCCACACACTTATAATAATTGCACTTCTATTGCACAATAAAATTGAAGCTTGCTCAAGCTTCTTTTCTCCAAAAATGCGCAGCTGTTCAATACTACCCTCTTAAATGTGTGAAAATCTTTCCAAACCACCATTTCGAAGTACACAGTAGGTATTGAACACTACCTGTATATTTAAATGTAAATGAAAGCCACGTGTATGTTATTTTTGACGTAGTCATAATGTATAAATAACACTACATTCGTGATGTCCCCAAGATAATAAAACTGCCTCAATAGCACTTTCAATATGTTCAATCTAGCTTGCCACTCTCACAGTTAAAAAGCAGGTCATTTTAAAGGCTCATTATACCACCCAGTTCATATAACCTTACGGCAATATTAGGAATACTTGGAGTAGACAAAATCATAGGCCTAGTTGCCCACTAAGTGTTCCTTGTCGCATGATACAGAGAATATTGCTTTTAAACTATAGCAACACTTTCCAAATACAGGGAAATTAATATTCCCTCTGCAACAACTGATGGGTAAAATCAGTGAATTGGTCGTGCACCGAAATATTCGGTTCTACAATTTTGGTTCAAAATTGTGGTTTCGATACCGACATAGAAGAATGGTACAGAAAATAATTGGAGATAATGCTCATTAAGTCTATTGCTAAAAACTAAGAAATCGTCTATGTAAAGTGACTTAAAAAAGATATAATCGTATCTAGTTTCTGATTAAATTTTAATGCTGGTTCCAAGACAGTTTAACATTCCCTGGGACTTTCCGAGTGTCAATCATCACAACTCGGTGTGTTGGTAGGTCACTACACTGTTGATCCTTGTGTATACTTTACAGTAGTGGGAATGAAAGACTTACTAATAGGATGAAAGTACCAGTAAAATACTTCTTACTGGATGGTATAATGGGTTTTTAAGCGGTTGGACCCGGAGAAGTTAGCATATCTGTAACTCACAGTACGATAACGCTTTGTTTTAACATTTTGTCAGATTGTTTCCGCTATACTCATGTATTTTCTCGATAAACGCACTGTCTCTGGGATGGTAAGGACACGTTTTGCGTAATTTTATATTTTCCTTCCTTAACTTCTTTTATTCTATGTTTGATGGCGGCTCCAGAAACTGTACGTTGTTCTAGACTGTAAATATTGCTGACACTGGTGCATGTATTGATCTAGATGATTGTTTATCGATAGATGCATTCTCGTGTTTCTGGAGCCAGTCCAAATACGGTTCTTTTAACTTAATCCAATCACCTCGCAATTTGTCTTCCGTCCAGCTATTTAGCAATTAGATAGCGTTGCATTACAAAACACACTGGATCATGAAGTTAAAGTAACCGTGCTAATAGTGATGTTGAAAGGATTGCCAGAAGTTATGATCCAACCGAATATTAATTGGCCTGTGAACATTACAGAAACAAATCCCAATGAGACAATGTGGATAAATCGCGTATTAGTTTTACTCACACCGGACTGGGACAGACAGACAGAAAAGACTACCATTATCATCCAAATTATGTAGATGACCGGTAAAAGAATGTCTGGCAATCCTGTATGTGTGGGGGCTAGCTCCTCGAGTTGGGGTCGGGGGCTCGCGGCGCTACGCGGCGGTGCCGACGGACGGCGCGTGACGTCAGCGCGGGAGTGACGTCAGCGCGGGACTGACGCTGCGCTTGTCCACAGCGCCGCACGACGCGCCGCACCGCACGCTGCTCACGCGGCTCACGCGCGGTATCCGCAAGCCGTCGGTGGCGGGGCTCGCGCACCCGCGGGCCGCGCGCACCTTTAGCTTGGACGATCTGTTAAAGCCGCCGCCCGGACGTAAGGAGCGACCCGCGATACCGCGCGCTCCGCACCACACGACCGCGATCTCATCTTCTCACTCTTATCTGCAGTGCTATTCTCTAAGGACCCAGCCTTGCGTTCGTCGCTGCGACAGCGACGAACTGCTTAGGTGATAAGGTTCCAGGGCCGGCAGTCTCGACATTTATCGCAACGGTTTAGCTACCGACAATATTTGGTAGTCTCTACTTTCCAAACTAACGATTTTTGTCGGTATCTTAACGAATGTCATCGCAAACTTAACGATTTATCGGTATCTGCACATTGCTGACCATCCTAAATGTACAGACTACAGTTTGACGCAAGAATCGTTACTGCAACCGATGTTCGTCGCCATCTTAACTTGCGATTTCAGTAGCAAGTCGTAGCGATAAATGTCGAGACTGCAGCCCCAGGCCTTAATAATCGGACAAGTGTCGTGATAAAGCAGCCTATCACGACGCATTGCCCGATTATTAAAAGCCAGGAGCCAGTGCTCCGTTTGATTTTATCACTAATCTTGATCACCTAAGCAGTTCGTCACTGCCGCAGCGATGAACGCAAGGTGTCCTTAGAAAATTTCACTGCTGTAGAATCACATTTAGATTAGGACTTACACAGGTTCTTATTGGAAAGAAAAGCATTTGTTCATAGACTTATCATAGTTAGATCAGATGATTGTACACTATGCATTGTCTGTTAGCAGTTACAATTTTACCAAGGATATATTTTACGTGGATTTGATTCATGAAATTACATTATTTACACGCTGAAAGCCCTTTATCTCAAGCATAAAGGGAATCGGATGAACAAATGGAAGGAAATCCAGCTGCTGTGTTAAAAGAACTACTGCTTACAAGTCATAACAACATCGGGCTTTGACACATCAGCAATAACGGCAAAATGATAATTTAGTAAAATACTATTTTATGTATTTTGTGAATACTTTTTCGACTGGAAACTCAAAATTCGATGCGCGAAGCATTCTGCAGTACAAATAGACGTTGGTAAAAGAGTATGCTACAAGATACAGGGCTTTACAGACACGTTATTTGTTATATCATTTGCTATCATGCAGAATCGTATACATTTTGTCGAACATTTTGCGGAGCGCGCGGAAACCGAAGCTCGGTTAGCACTGGATGTTTCCCCGCTGTGAATGAAATTTCTATGTGGAATGCTAAACGACCAACGTAATATGGCCCCGCTACCCTCGTTCTTACTTTTACTTCAAATGTCGATGTGTGCACCCCTGATAGCACAAACACCTTTTCTAATGTAGCCGCTCCTTCCTTCGTTGACACCTTTCTAGATCGTCCAACTAATTTCGCCTCTGTTTTGTCAATAATGTTGGTTCCTACAATTATCACTTTATCTGTTAAACTATCAATATCTTTATTTTCTTCAATAGTATTTATCAATATTATTGACAACTCAAAGGCACCTTTATGTATGTGAATGTCGCTAGCATGCTGTTATGGACATTGTTTTGTCTTTTGAGAATATTTTTACTTTACATTACCTACATTGGTTTACAAAAAATAACTCTTGACATAATTTCTGAATGCAAAACACTGCCTTATTATTGTATAGATATTGAAACTATATGTTTAAATGTTTTTCTGTGTAGCTTTCAATGTAGCTTCTGATTACTATTTCAATAACTATACAAGTTGACAGATCAACATCTTCATTACTCTTCATTTCAACATCATAACCACAAAACATTCACACTCAATTAAAAATTTAAATGGCACGTCCTAAATTTCTGAATTATTGGCACTTACCCTAAAAATTGGCTTAGTATGCACTGACTGTGGCCTGAGGCATGATGATGATCTCTCAGACAATAACTATCGATGTTTTTCATTGTTCAATCCCCTTTTGAAATTCTAAATATTGTGTTGCTTTTGTCATACACATTCAATGTCGTCACTTTCATTATTTTAGGCCTCGCAATAACTTGATATATTTAAGCTTTCTATACAGGAACACCGTCACCGCGCAAAAAACGAAACAACTCTACTCCAACTAAGAAAAATGCTGCGGAAAAAAAGCAAATTTTACAACAACTTATAAGCCCGGCAACGACACACGACCGTTCAAAGAAAATATCAATGGGAGAGCTTATACAGATGTCTGAGAAAAGAACTTTAAGTACAGTAGAGAGTGCGCCAGCGTTTGTCGATTATGGATGTGAGAATAGAGAGACATCGTTTGCAAGCGAAGCGTCCACACCATCAACTTCTCCATCTATGAGACACATTTCGGATCCTAAGCTAGAGAAGAAAGTTACTTTTGCCCGATTACTCAATAAAGTATCAGCAGAAATGAGCTCAAGTTCTGACGTTGATATGGTAAATACTATAACGATACCAATGGCAGTTATATCCGACAGAGGGATGAGAGCTAAAGCGTCCAGCACTCCTCCATCGCCAGGGGTGGAGATGAGATCACCGCATAGCACTTCAAGTAACCAAGGAAGTGATTCAATGTCGAGTTTAGACTTGACACTAGCCCATGCAGCTCTTAAGAAATATTCAAGGTTTGTGAATATAGTCATAAAATTGTTTTCTTGTGCAGTAATTACTCTTCTTCAACCTAGCGTTAATCCCAATCACATCCAAAGCTTTCACCTCGGAGTCTGGGGTCCGCTTTACCAGCCTTAGCTGCGGACTTGGCTGGACCTCGATATTTTCCGTGAAGCGACTGCCATCTGACCTTCACAACCCAATGGTGACATTAGGCGATATCGAAGCATTGCAGCTAGACCGTTGTTGTTGGAGTTTTTAGGGTTCCAACTGCCTGTAACGACTGCCATAGATGTTTGTATGGCAACCGCGACCGACGACGGCTTAACGTGCTCTCCGAGGCAGTAATTACTCAATATGTTTAATTTGTTCTTTTTCACAGGTCTCCAAAAATTTCAAGTGCAGATTCCATCTTGGCGATGTTCCGTAACTTTTCGTCGTCATCAGCAGCGATAGTATCACGAGCGTCATCAGGAGGAGTTTCAGCTTCTAGCACACCTTCGGCATCTTCGCCTCAAGATGACACAGTAGATGCTGATGATGTATCACTTGCATCATCGCATATTCCTTCGCTGGCACCAGACTCACCAATCGCTAGGCCACACAATACTATTGAGATTCAGGTACCTAATTTTGTGATCGCTTGAAAGTAACTCTGGTTATATCACCATAAACTTGATGAGATAAAGTTATTATCCCAGTTTCAAACTTTAATTTTTGCAATGAGTGACGATCTTTAAGAGCTTCAGGAATATGGAAGAATTTTAGTCTTCTAGCATAATATGTAGATCCAAGCAGGAACCAATAATATCCAATAAAAAACATCAAAGATATTTCTATTACAGGTCTTGGACCCGCTAAGCGCTCACAAGTCGTCATCTTCAGGCAGCAACTTACTCCACCCACCGTCCATCCTCTTAGAGGTTCCCAGTGGCATCAACAAGTGCCTATCCCCCATCAGAGAACTGCCAACGCCCCTACCCACCCCTCTTCCCACCCCTATGCCCACTCCATTGCCATCACCCCGTATGCCTAGAGCCAGTATAGAGATTGATGCAAAAAGTGACTCCATTGGAGGCAGCTGTGTGTCTCCTAGCGAGGACGAATTGGACGAAATTAAGTGTGAGACCAAGAATGAAAGACCCACGTCTGGGTTGATGTTGAAGGTATAGTATTCTGATGCGATTATATTAAAAATATGAGAAAATTTGCGAGATCTTCAATCTGAAAAATAATTAGGATAGGTACTTGTAAACACACGTAGGAAGTTATACTACTTTGGCATGAATTATGACTATTTTTGACATGAAACCTATACTCATTAAAATAATAGTTACTAAGTTTTGTGTTAAATGTTTTCGCGCAACTTAATCGCTCGCTGAAAATGAACTTTGATTTGTTCCTCCTACGTCAAAAGAATTATCATTTTTTTTGTATAATACTTAACTGATCCTAGAGTATATTCTACCTTTAGTTCTTAGTTCCTTCTTAGATAACACTAAACAAAAGTACTTTCATGAAGACACAAACTTACCAATGAACATTCTGTTTAATTACAGCTACGCCAACCGCACATCAGCACAGATACGCCGACACCATCCACGCATGTAACAGACTCTCCCAGCCCTAGCTTCACGCACAGCCAGGACTCCGAGCGAGAGCTGTCCTCCCCCTCCGTAGCGCCTGCGGCCCTCTGCGTGCCCGTGCTCATGATAGAGCGGCCCTCCCCCGGCTCCCCGCCGCCCCGCCGCACTCCTCCGCACCTCGAGTTCCAACCGCCGCCCCTCATCACCGTCACGTACAACGCCAGCGAGGAGTCCGACGAGCCGCTGTCCCCCCGTCCGCCTCCGCCCTCAGCCAATATGTGTTACCTCAGCCCCTTCTCGATGTCTGCGCGAGGAGAGCGCGCCCCGTCAGAGTCCAACCTCTCGTCGTCAGGGTACAGCTCCATGGCCAGCCCGGGGCCCTCGCGCTGCGGCTCGAGCAATCCTCTCTGCCCGTCGGAGATGGAGGACCCCGGCTCCGGCGGCGGGCCCTCCTGCTTCCAGCGGCGGCGCCCGCTCATGAAGACCAACTCCAGCCCCGCCGCGGCCGGCGACGACAGTAAGGAACGTAGGCGCGGCCGCTCGGACTCCGAGACGCTCTCCGACGACCCCCTGTTAGAGTCCAACGACGAGGGCATAGGCACGGATGAGAGAGTGGACGACGTACCATCCAGTGCGAAAGAGATGGAACTGGTCGCGTTGAAAGAGACTTTGGAAGTGCCGCAAGCAACCCTTTGCTCCCCTAGCGGAGTGACCAAATGTTCCATAGTTAAATGTATTAGTGTAGAAAGAGGACTGGATGAGAAGGCGAGTCTGAGGCCCCCGACCTTGTTATCGGAGGGTAGTAGACCCTTGAGCCCTGTGAGTTCGAGGAGTGAGAGTCCGCTTAGTGACAAGACCGGTTTGGGAAGATTCTCGCCCCAATTTTACGGTCGACAACTGCCGTTTACAGATTCCGATGGGTTGTACGACTTCCCGAGTTCAGAATGCGTGAAAGGCGCGCACAAGTTGAGTGGGAACTGTCAGAAGAAGAGCGGGCGGAAGCGCGATAGGCGGACGGCGCGGACGGCCTCGCATGACGTCACGGGCGGCAGCCCCGGCCAGGTCAAGGCCACGCTGCCGCACATGCCGCACTCCATGCATAACTTGTTAGAGGTTAGTTGATCGGCAAGGCCGTATTTGATTATGCGTAGGTGACCTAGACCCTTATCTTAACATCGGACTGAAGTAGTTCCCAAAAAATTTTTTTTTCATATAGAATCACCCAAAAATAAGAAAAAAAATTTTTCATTCATTTTTTCGGTCATCAAATTGTACCTACCTATATTTTAAGCTGACTTCAAATAAATTATGAAAAAATCTTTTTTAAGTTAAACGGTTTTAAATTGTATTGTCATCAGAACTAAAGAGACCAAATATCAGACCAATCCTGGAACTGAAAGGGGGTCAAATTTCATTTAGGTACCTACTAGATTTGACCCAAACAAACAGGTCAAGTTAAATAAAACTGTTTAAAAAGGAGGAGATTCTCAATTCGTCTGTATTTTTCGATGTTTGCTACCTCAGAACTTTCGAGTTTCGACTTAGTGAACCGATTTAGATGATTTTTTTTTTAAAGGTGGTGTTTCCCCATTTTTTTTATATACCTAGTAAGTTAATTTCCTAGTTCGAGACTAGTCTTGGCAAATAATTGTATTATTATAATTTAGGTTCCGGGTAGTCGCGAGGGCGGTAACCGCGGTAGGAAGGGAGGGCGACGCCGCTCTCGTTCTCAAGCCCCGGCGCCGGCCTCATCCTCATCATCAGAAGATTCTGTCTCCAACGCCAGTGTAGCCAGCATAGCATCTGCAAGAGAACTGAGACTGCCTGACATCGAACTGCAGGTAAGACGATAGGAAACAGACAGTATGTTGTAGTCATTGTTCAAAGTCGTTGTTTTGTAAAAGTGTCTAGAAATGTTCATACCAAAGTTATACAAAGATATTTCTAAAAATAAATATTTATTTTTACTCTCACATTGTATTGCACCGTTTTAAACTGAATAAACTAATAATTACACATGGTTACTTTTAAATTAATTAACGAAACACAACAAGCTTACGATATAGCGCAGTGTTTGTATGTAGCGTATGTATTCCTTGTATTATAATAAAATATCGTGATATTGTGTAAGTTAGAAAAAATAATCAAAAATCATATCATGTGTTAAACACACTTAGAAAAAAGTTCCATAAATTATTTTTTCTTGAAAAAGACAATAAACTTAACCTTTAATAAGACTACTAACTACCTATTTAACATTCCACCAGAAATTTAAATGTAACCGTGTAATAAAAGCACTGTTTTTGCAAATTATACTGTATTTTCACACACAAAACAAAGCACTAAATGTATAAAACTTGTAAATATTACCAATAAATTTCGTATTCTCTGCACCTTATAATCACGCTGTATATATAACAATTTTATTTTCCAACGTTATGATGCGTTTAGCTTCTTATAATCATTTACGTTCAACTAGCTGCTATGTATTGGTTATTTTCAGCTGTGTGAACCGACCCGTACGCGGAAACCACTCCGGAGACAAAAGTGCCGTAGCTCTGAGGTGATTGTAGCGTCCACACAATTACCTTTATCTCTCTTATTCTTGCGTATAAAGCTTCTTTTTATTTTCATTTCATCTTTAAGCGTACTTTACTATTGCTTCCAAATACTGTTGAAACTTATAATAATCGTTTAAAAGATATATTTGCAGTATTTGCTTTTTAATTTGTTCAATGTTATTTGTTTTATTTATAGACTGCAGTGAGATCCTGAACTATTTCGTGGCAATGTATTTGTCATATTATCATACATTCAACGTTTTATTAACTACGGAAAAAATGTAGACAAAAAAGGTTTAATTTTAGGAACCATTTTCACCATCATTATGGCGTTATTCCTAATTGCGTCTAAAGCTTCGGAGCTCGGGTCCACTTTTCTTCTATCGCCTCCACTAAAGTATAGTATTAATTTTAGGAAAATACGTCATCAATTTAAATTAACTCACTCATTCATGAATGAATGAATGAATGAATGAGTGAACACATATTTTTTCATAATCACAAATATAGAGGCATGGTTTCAAACCTGGTAGGTCTAGTTTAGAGATACTTTTTTATAATTCTTATATTTGGTGTGTTTATATTGCAGGATACGTCATCTAAGATATCTTCAAGTTTAGACTTAACAGAGGACTCAAGGAAACCTGTAAAAGTCAATAAACTGAGGACTATTAGTAACCAGATTAGGTACGTCCCGTATGTATCTTAAATAGAAAACTATTATATTATTATGCTTAAATTATAAATAAATATATTCTAGAATGACGTAACTCTAAAATATTATTTAATGTTCACAGATTTCTACGACGTCTGGAACGCAGTTTGAAAATGAAAGAAAGCTATCCTGCTCTCTCTGATGATGAGGGAGATGAGTCTTCGAGTGTCACCTCTCCTTTACTCCAGGGACGAAAAGACTTGAGTCGGCTGCCTAGCCATGCGATATCAGCCCCTTTACTTAGTGCAGTTAGACCGAAAATTACGAGACAAAGACGATATGATAGGTCGTTAATAAGTGAAGACACGAGAACTTTAAACACCGCTGCGGCGCAAGACAATTCGGACTGAAATTGATAAATTATTGATATGCCAGTGCCATTTAAATTGACATACAATATAAAAATTCTTCAAAATTTTTAGGGGGTTTGAGGATCGGTCCACGGTAAGACTTCTACACCTTGATCTAGTTGAAATAAGGTATCCTTTTTGGACACGAATAAGCAATTTCAATATTCTACCAGCTGTCTAATTGACATGAGTATACAAGATTCTAATCTAATGTGATATATTAAACTAAGTAACACGAACAGTAGTAATGTTTTGAATAGGTCTAATATTTCAAGACAAACATTTTAATTTTCTTCAGTTCACTTTTGATGTCTTAAATTACTTATTCATAATGATAGCTTCATGTTGTACATAATTTCTCGATAGCAATAACTTATTTGTAGAAGTTTTTGTAGAATGAAATATTTTACTGTAAGTAATATTAGTGAGTCGTACTTTAACGTAGGAACGTAATAAGTCACTACAATTATTTTATTGCATTAAAAATATCTTTTAAAATATCTCGTATGTTTTATAAATAGTTAATTTCGCTTAAGTTGTAGTTTTCGTTATAAAATGTGTACTATGTAGGTATAAAATGCTTTTTGTAAATATATTAAACGTATTGCTCAAATGCATATTTTGTGAAATCGTTTTTTGCGCACTTTTTGCTGTTTTGTAAATATAATATGTAACTTATCTATCATTGTAAATACTGGAATTCGAGAGAATTTTTCTTTTTCTTGTCAATAAACGTGTAAAATATTCTAGTTGTTAAGAATAAAATAAAATGAAAGGCCCAAAAAAATCTGTATACCAATTGCACAATTACTACTTATATACAAAATACATTATATATACATATGTATGAATATGAGCACTCATACTATACTAAGATATATATGATAGCTTGTACTAACTATATACTTATTGACGCACCAATAGACTAGTTGATTGCATCGGGTCTAGTTAGATCTTCACTTACAATGAGTCGTGGAAGACTCGCATAGGTACCCTGTATCCTCTTCCTTATTTCTTCATACGCACACTTCTTTTCAGTCCAACATAGTAATGTAGTATCTATAATCGATAGTTACCTAGTTTAGTTACCCTTAAAATAGTGAAAACAAAAAACAATCGTAAATATTTTAAGCCTTAGTGGTAATCAAAATAACAAATTTTGTTCGTAATCGACTATCCCTCCCCTTAGTTTTCGAAGTAATATGTAATGAATAGTATAAATTCACGAGATGCTTACGATACAGTTACAGCAATAATTTTATGTGATTTGACTGTACAAAGACTGACATTGTTCGTGCACTAATAAATTGTATGTGTTTTATGTTTTCTTATGTCTGTCGTATATTTACTATGAATGTTAAATTTAACGTAGGTACTCTTTAATATTTTATACCAATGTTAGTTAGTCTCCGTGTTCAATGTTCATTTATTAATGTATAAAATATATATTTTAGAAAGAACACAATATGTCATACTTTGTACTTGTATCCTCTTTTTTTTAAAGCCATAGATTAAATACAATTTAAATAAATTTATTACTATTATTTTCAACGCATACACTATTTTAGATTTTAACTCGTAGGTTATTACGTTTTTTTTTTTTCAAATTATTTTCTCAGAAATATTAATATGAAATTTCTTAAAAGATAGTGAACCATAATAAGTGATAGATAACTAATAATGAAATTTAAGAGATCTCTAGTTTGAATTATATAATTTTTTTTAAACATTTATTGCGTGTGGAAATCGCCGGATACGAACACGCCGAGGATGCCTTAAAAATGTTATTTCATAGTCGACCTGAACAGAACAAAGTTATGTCAAAGCGAAATACGTTTCGGTCCTCGGCAATACTTGGCTAACATTGATGGCGACTATGATCTTTAAAAGCAAGCAAGCATATCATCCCTCTTCTGGCCTGTTAATAGAGTAACAAGCTGCGCAGCCTGTTATCCACAGACCTTCAGGGTGATTTTATACAGTGGTTTACTCCCACGAAGTCCCAAAAAACTATCGTCAGACAGGATCCATCGTATTTGATTAAATTTGCCGTCCCAGGGGCAATTTTTATTGAGGCTTTCTTCCTCACAGCCCCGAAAAGCCATCCTGTCTGATCGTTGCCGATGAAGGTTACGGCATGGCCGACCGGAAGTCTGACTGTTCAGCGTGCTCTCTACCATTTAGAAAGACACGCATAGAAACCGAGCACTTAAGGTGTCCACTTCGAAACTATATCAAATTTTAGTTCAAAAGCTAAAATAATAATTGTATATTTTATGCCCTACCCATGTTGTAATAATTACCTATTCATTGCTTAGAACGCGTCTATGTAAAATAGTATCTACTTATAACTAAAATTTATGAAAAATAATGGCCTGTTCATTGAGACTGATTTTCTAAAACTTAACTCTTAAAATGTTGTTTATTTATTTCTCGCTGTATCGGTGTGTGGATGTGTTTTTCATTTTCTATGTCTATGGGTTATTGCTCGAAATCCTGAGATCTTATATCGAGATCTACTTTCCGTGCCTTCGAGTCTTGAAGTATGTAGATATGAACGTATGGCCATGTTTATTAATATGTATTATATATATCACTATTGCTCTACCTACTGTTACTGATAATTTTCAAATATATAAAATAATGAATGATAGCAATAAATGGTAGCTGTCGATATGTTTATCAAGGTTTAATTTTCATCTAATACTCAATTATAATATTATGACGCGAAAACTAAAACAAAAAGTACGGTCATTTTGGGTAACATTGAATCGCAGTGTAACTTTGAATAAAGTTGTGAAAAAGATTTAAAAATTTCTTTGATGCAAATGTTTTATTGTTTCAATATTATAACTGCCTAAACGGATCGCCATAATGTTTTTTAACAAACGTAACGTAAAACATTAAGCTTTCAAAGTCAGAATTTTGTAATTTAACCGCCTTTTTCGAGTGAAGTTTTTAGCAGTGTTTGTTAGTTGAATTTAATATCGGAATTATTTGTACAAAACTGGCTGTAAACAGGTATGTTTGGTGTTTATCTTTAAATTCTACTAAAAAACTTATTATTTTTAAATCGCTGTCCGTACATGGTGTTACATAAATTGTCTAAAACTGATAAAGTTGTAACGACGATCAAAATCGAAGTGATTTGGGTAACATTGAATGGTTCAAAGTTATTCGTGTCTTATAAAAAGTTTCAATTCTAAGTAATTAAAATTGATTGCTTTTTTCTATTTTTGTATGAAATTATTAATGTGGTTCACAGAATACGTCTACTTACCAAGTTTCAACAGCATAGGTCTTATAGTTTCAGATAATAGTGGGTGTGTAACATACGGACGGACAGACGGACCGACGGATGGACGGACGGACGGACAGACAGACAGACATACATGACGAATCTATAAGGGTTCTGTTTTTTGCCATTTGGCCCTAAAAAGGTGGCGAAATTCGTATTGACGATGACATTTTGTTCATGGAAAGGGGTGATTAGTTTTGTTTAAAAAATAAAATGTCCAGAAAAATTATTAGCAGTCATTACGATTTTGATCTCATCTGATAACCAAATAAACATATAATTTATTATGTTGTGCACTACGTTCCTACTTATCTTACTTTATTAGAAAATATAAAAATAACAATGTTTTTTTTTTTCCACCAAATTGGTCCGCCTTGTTTCATATGGCAAGACCTCGCTATTTTTCATAGGTAGTTACGTCAAGTTAGTCATGATTTTCATAGATTGGACTTTTTTTTACAAGAATACATCATTCAATTTTATCCAAATCTTAAAATGTTTGGATAATAAAGGTTTTAAAATCCAAAAAAATATATATTCAAAGTTACCCAAAACTCGTGCTAACTTTGAATGTGTGTTTTGGGGCAAATTTTGGGCAGTCTTAGTGTTTTTTCCATAAATTTGTGGGTTTAGAAACATAAACCAACTCAAAAGAACACTATTTATTCTATAAAATAAAGATGTAATAAATATAATCAGAGAGTAAACATTAATAATCCGTTAAAAATGTTCAAAGTTACCCAAAATGACTGTATTGCAAGCAATAAACAATTTTTTGTAACAAAATTACTTTTATTATGGACGTCGCCTATTGCTTTTTATAAAATATTTAATATAAGATATTAACATCAAAATTAGAACATCGTGAGAGCACCCAATTATTATAAGCAATACATAATGATAAAATTAGTAATAATAAAAATGTTGTATAATAAATTAAAAGTAAAATAAAAAAATAATATTTCTGTGATTGAAAAAGTGCAGCTCAAATGCGGTTTAGATATCGTCAAGTAATGAATATAGAGTAAATTTCAAATTAATTTCATAACTTAAATGACATTTTTAAATTTTCATTCAATAACAAAGTTATAGAAATTTTTAACTTTTTTTATTGTTTGACTGGTCAACAATCTGAAGATAAATGACAAAAATACAATTGAACTTAAATAAATAGATTAATTTACTAATAGCATATGACATAAATTATTATTCAATATCAATAATCTAGACATTTCAGTTTTTGTCTGTCTTGCCATTATTACCGCAACATAGAAGCTGTCAGATATTGTCAAATTGACTTATAACCTAAAAAATTCACAGAGATTTATTATGTCTTATGAATAATTATGATACAAATAAATATATACAATTAATTATAATTAAACTATAATGTATGAAAGACTACGTTTTATTATTTACTATAAATATTTTAATTTTTCAATAAATTTTCAATCGAATTTTATCTTCGTTCGTCAAGTCCACAGATTATCAAAAAATGATGTAGATTATAAATATATATTTATTATAGGTACTGTTAAAACGAGAGATCCATTGACAGTCATCCAACAACATACGGTCCAAAAATTCCAAGTTCCAGGTGAGTAGCTAAACCCTTCATACTTGGTACTCCGCTGTCTTGGGTCTACACACGCTAGGGTGTAAGTGGGCGGGCCGTAAGGCATTTCCCACGCACCCCGTCTGACCCTGGGCCATCTATGATGCACTTCAGGTGTAGGAACCATAGTGTCACTATCTTGCCCCTGAAAAAGGTGGGGGAAATCGGGCAAATTGACACTGGAACTAGTGAGCATAGTTAATAGCAATTCGTGAATTAAGAAATAAAATATAATTTGAATGGAATTTAATAGTTTTTCATTGCTACCTATTCAACAAAAATAGTGTCCTGATTGCAGGTAGGGTATGACTACGTACTTGTCAACTTAATCGTTTCAGAGGTTAGGTCTATAGATGTAAGAAACATCGAATAATAAAAACACCACTCTAGGCCTGGACCTAGTCGGCTTCATCGAAGATCAGGCCTGGACCTAGTCTGCCTTATCGAAGACCAGCCGTCCTAAGCCTGCACCTAGTCGGTCTTATCATAGATCAGCTGCCCTAGACCTAGACCTAGTCGGCTTTATCGGAAATCAACCTCTGATCATAACATAGCAATAAGATCTTTCATCTTTCATTTAAAATCTTATTTTCAATTTAAAACCTTAGTCATTTGTAATGTTTTCATTACTGATTAAATATATTACTATAACTAAGTGACTAATGTATATATGTTTTACACTACGCAGAATAATTTAAGGTGTATATTCAATATAATTATATATCGTCTTATTCACAATGTAAATTATAACAGTAAATAAATTTTGCTTGTTAAAATCGAGTATTTATTTTACAATAAAATCTGACACACGTGACTTGGTGTACAGGTCCTACCAACACCCCTTGACAGGTACCCCAAACCAGTGTTCTTACTCGGTGTAAGTAGCATGAACACGGCCTACCTGATGGTGAGCGATCACCATGGCTTATAGGGATTAACAGGCATTAAGAAAGAAAGAAAAATCTCCTATATCCCTAATAGAAAAATGACAGGTAAGGAAAGTGAGGATAGGAAGACCTCTTTAGTTACTTACGAACCGTACAAAAAGCAGCTTGAGCCACTTAAAATCAATTAAGTGAAAGAATGACCTAAATCGATACACACCAAATAATACAATATAATACTTTAATCATCTCTTTTATTATTTGTACAAAATATACAGCACAATAGATTCACAATTTCACTGAGATTTGTTTAGAACACACGTTGATATTATCCAAAGTATATAGAAAATGTACTAGTAGTGACATGCGGATGACGCGAATGATACATCTGACACAACACAAGTGATACGACTGACGCGAGTGATAGATCTGACACGAGTGATAGATCTGACACGAATGATATGTGTGACCGAGTGATAGGACAGACCCGAGTGATACATCAGACCCGAGTGATACTTCTGACGCAAGTGATACGCGTGACGCAATGGTGCGGTTGACGGTACGTGGGCGGTGTACCTACTATAGCAAACATCTGACACAACACAAGTGATACAACTAACGCAAATGATACATCTGACGCGAATGATAGATCTGACACGAGTGATATATGTGACACGAGTGATAAACTGACACGAGTGATACAACTAACGCAAGTGATACATCTGACGCGAATGATAGATCTGACACGAGTGATATATGTGACACGAGTGATACAACTAACGTAAGTGATACATCTGACGCGAATGATAGATCTGACACGAGTGATATATGTGACACGAGTGATAAACTGACACGAGTGATACAACTAACGCAAGTGATACATCTGACGCGAATGATAGATCAGACACGAGTGATATATGTGACCGAGTGATACGACAGACCCGAGTGATACGTGTGACGCAAGAAAGTGATACGACTTACGCGAGTGATACGCGTGACACAATGGTGCGGTTGACGGTACGTGAGCGGCGCACTAGAGCCCCGCCACTCCTCATGCCGCTACAATAGTAATTCTACATACTATGCTCTAAATATAACCAACAGTTGTGTTCATTTTATAACGTGCTTTATTTAAAAATAGGTATTTAAATGTCTTGTACTGTACGATTTTTACATAGATGTATAAATAAATAACTTACAGAGATCCAAAATATTCATTGTGTAAGCATCAAGCTTCAATAAAAAACCTTCTCAAAAAGCTTTATATAATACTAAAATTCATTTATTTCGTGATGGTGAGATGTTATTTACAAAATAATAATACTATAATGTAGTTACATTAAATACTTAGATTAATTTTTTATACTAATATTATAAAGTGGTAAAGTTTGTGAGTTTGTGAGTTTGTGAGGTTTTAGGGGGTAATCTTTGGATCTACTGAACCGATTGTGAAAATTCTTTTACCAATGGAAAGCCACGTTATCTGTGAGTGACATAGGCTATATATTTTAGTAAAAAAAATAGGGATCACTACTAAAACTGCAATAATGTAAACCAAGGTATGAAAATTTTTGCCATAAAATGACTAATATATAATTTTAAATAAGGCATGTCCAGCAGTGGACAACGAAAGGCAGATCGATTTATTGATTTTAAATTATTTAGGTTATGCACACTGCACCTGCACACCTTTAATTTCTAAGCAATTGAAACTTATAATTTCTATTTAAATATTTCCATTCTGATGCCCAATTCCGTAACAACACGTTTTCCAAACACATGATTTCAATTCAATAAAATTCGTTAATTAAAACGTGAATGTAGTTAGTATAAGTGCTACTGGAGCACCGGCCTTGCGCGTGCGATCATTGATTCGCCAGCGATCGGCATGAGATTCAATAATAATACATTTTCATGAAAAATTTAGGTGTCTTTTTAAATTTAGAATCGGAGTATTAAGATCTGATACAACCGCTTCATCTATTCCTGTCTAGCGAAAAAATACTTGGACATAGTGGAGACTTTATCATTTACATGCAACAAGCAATATGTTTACAATTACCTTTTTGAAACACCTTATTTATAAATACCATGATATAATTATTGTACAAAAATTATATACTTACATATTTTATTTGTACATACGTATGTAACTCGTTTTATATATAAATGACTGGGCTCGCTAAAGTAAACTCGACTCTTATCTATAGGCCATTCAACATTACATAAAGGATGTACCACATAATATGTTCTAAATATCTAGAACGTTTGAATATTTTAAAGTGTATTGAAATATACGTGAGTCACAATAATAATAAAAAAACTTATGAAAAATAAATAATTTTGCTTTAAAATTCTTTAATTTTGAGATAATATCAGTACCTGAGATTTTAATTCTTTTGCCGTGTCTAGTCAAGTAATATCATATTTTGACGCTTAACTAAAGATTGCTCTTGATAGAACAACACAACACAAGATTTTATGGCCGTCCCTATACCACATGAAACTTCTCAAAAACCATTGCATTCATGTACTTACCTAACACTGTGTGCCATACTGTAGCCGTACAACATATAGTTACTATTAAATAATAATACTAGACTCACGACTTAATAATATATCATCACTGGCATTAAGCGATTATTATAAATAAATAAATAGATAAATACTCTAGGAAATATTACCAAGTGCTATTATAACTAAAATATAATTAAATTGTAACTAAGCATGATTTGTAATATCGGTTCTAAAATGCGTACAAACATACATTTATACATTTTCTTTTAAATACAAACTTATTATACATAGAAATACCCAAAATATGTATATTTACATTGTGCAGATAAAGATATACAGGCATATAAATACTTGCACTGACCAGGAATCGAACCAACAACCATACGTAGCAGTCAAATGCTCTACCGGAACGTGAAATAATCGTAAATAACAACTAATATAATAATCTCACTTAAGGATCAGCCATAATATACGCTTCAAACTTCCCTTATTACGCAGCACTCTTTTGCAAAATATAAAGTTACAAAAATTAAACCTATTACAAATAACTTATGATTAGGTACTAAGCACACGAATATTTACAGCTTATTAAAATATAAATTACTTTGATAATATAAATATTTAAACGATTCCTCTCCAAACGTAGTTTTTACATGGCCTCTAATGAGAATTTCAAAGGTGGATTTCATCAATAAAAATCCGTTTAAATAAACTGAGCTCTTACGTTTTACACAATAATTCGCTGACAAAGTTTGCTAACGCAGTTTAAATTGAGATGAACGTTTTTATATTCATTGGTACAATCCAGCCTAAAGTTGCACATTGACCGGTATTACGGGGCCTATTACAACTGCAAGCCGGTACACCTGCAAGCCGGTACAACTACTAGCCTATACACCTGCAAGCCGTTGCAAGGATTGGGCTCTGACGCAGGCTTTCCTCTTGGGGTACGGAAACACACTCGCTTTTTTTCAAATTATGATGTCAGATACTAAGTTTTGAAACCGGACAGCCAATCGGTCAGTGCGCACACTTAATTTATTTTCTTTTAAGTCATAGAACTACGCTTCTAAGATCATTTCCTCCAAAAAAACAGGAGGATCTTATACCAACCCTAAAACATACCATCATGTATTCCAATAGGGACTAGAATCGCTAAAAATATAGCGAAATTTCTCAACACAGACTTCCAATCATCCGGCACAGCGTACGGCAATATGATACTTGTTAACTTATGTATCTCGTGCGCAGTACACACAAAAATATACGAAGTTAGTATAAGATTCAGTATTGGAGCACTCGGTATGAGTACTAGGACCCCATGAGTGTCAGCCGCAAGCCATATATGAGATTGGCTTGCGAATAACTCCAAAGTTATAGTGCCGAACCAGGCGAACATGGTCGAATGCCTCATTCTAAGGGCTCCTGACACGTTTCTGAGGATAATATAGCTCACGATAGGTAAGAAAGCCACGTAGCTATGAATTTCGTTGCAATCAAATGTGTTTGTACAGAAAAATGTGAAGGTTACATAGCTGCCTAGGCCGATGAAGGCGAGGAGGGTCGCGCTGAGGGAGATGCCCGGAGTGAAGAGGTTGCTGTGGTTGTTGTCGTCTAGTAAGTTGTAGCGTTGGGCTAGGAGGTAGGCGAGGGCGAACATTATGCCGTAGGCCATGGAGTACCTGAGAACAAAGTTGAAGAGTTAATTTACGGGAGGTAGTTTCAAATTGAACTTTCTAATTGAATTTCATGCTTCTTAGTACAAAACTTTAGCACTTTCCATATAACGGAATTACATACAACCATTGATTTGCCCCCTTAGGGATGAAATGTTAAAAAACCCCAATTTAGGTTGTTATAATGTTTATTTTTAACCAGAAGCAGCTCCATCAAATTTCGTGCTTCTTATTTTGGAAATAACGGACATTTCATACAAACGGCCATCGCCTATTTTATCCCTTTAGTAGTGAATAAAAAAACATGGCCCGTTTAGAAGTGCACTAAATAATATAAAAACGTACCGATCCTGTTTCCACTGCAACCACCATTGCCGTATATCATCATCGGAGTTGACGAACAGCGCCTTCCACGGCCTGGTGACGAAGATCTTCTGGAAGAACACCTCACTCATGTACAGCACCGTCACGATCACCAGCAGACCTATCACCTTCACCGCTATGCATAGGTACTGGTACGGCTTAGACTCCACCGTGTGGCTGGATGAAGGGCTTATGTGGGGGGGGAGGGCGAAGATCGCAAACATCTGGAAAGAAAAATTTTTGTTCGATTATTGTTTTTTTTTATAAAGTAACGTTTCTATACCCTTGAGGGGGGGTCTTCAAAATAACACGCTTGGTCTCCGGGGGAGGGAGGGAGTTTAGGACTTTGTCTCATAGTCAATATCCTCAAGATGAAATTACAAAGAAAAAAAAATAAGGGGGTCTTGGCCTTGGCCCATACTACGGATGATCACGATGGGGAAGGGAGGGGGGTAAAACCTTGGAAAAAGGATCACGTAGTATAAAAACAAACGTTCCCTAACTAGCTTATCCCAGCGGCTCCGCCCGCGTGACTAGAGTGGACTGGATTCCAGACCGTAACAAGAGTAGTGTTTTATGAAGGAAATCATCTTAGCGTTCTTAGAATCTCCACTCTAGTTTAGTTTATAATTACAATTATTTTATTTTATTATATATTTTTATTAATACAATCTGTACTAAAACTCGTTTCAAGACGAGTTCATGAAAGAAAGAAAGAAGAAGGAAGAAGGAAGAAGGAAGAAGGAAGAAAGAAGAAAGAAGAAAGAAGAAATAAAGAAAGGAAACAGAAAAATATTTCTGACTGATTGACTGACTGAGTGACGTAAAATACGCGTTTTCATCTATGATCTATTGGATCATCAGATAGACAGTTTACTTGTTACTAGCTGGCTTATTAAAAAAAAGTTACACTTACCAGAGTATACCAAAACGAGACCAGCGGTATAAAGCTGTAGAACTGGTATGGTCTATTCATAGTCAAGCAGAGAACTACAGTCAGAAAATTCAGGCGGAATATGACCCTGAAGTATCTGACCAGCCCCGTGTCTCCAGTCTTCCATGTGAAGTAGAAATGCCCATAGCCGGTGAGGAACAGGTAGGCGGAGACCAGGGCTCGGACCAGCATGTATATGGGCAGGACTTTGCTGGCTCCGGTGACCTGGTAGACTAAGATGACGAGCTGCATCCAGCCTTTCCATTCGTCTGTTTGTTCACGGTGAAGGACCCTGAGGATTATATAATAATATGTTTCATTTATAAATCATTTATCAGACTAGAAAAATATTTCATTTGTACATATTTTACATTACAATAAACAACTATAAAGGTACAAATAATATCATAAGTAAATCTAAATATTTGTACAGAAATAAGCTAATCATTAAAAACACTCTTCTGCATTATTTATACAATCTAAGAGATATTCTTTTAATCCATTCTTATTACATGATTATAGAATTTAATATTGGTCAATATTTGGGTTTTGAGTGTGCAATTATGGGGTATGGGGTTCTGGGCAAGATTCTCGGCTCAGGCAAACCAGAATCAGAAATCGGAAATATGAAAATCGGATATCGGAAATCGATTTGAAATTGGATTTCGGCAATCGATTCTGAAATCATACATACTTGTTGGTAAACGCTCATACTAGTAGTTAACACTCATACTTGTGTTAAACTATGTAAATGTCCCAATTATTATGTTATATAAGCATTTTTCTGTGATGTTGTTTATTTACCCAATAAAAAAATTAAAAAAAAACGATAATCAGCGATTATAAACGAGGAACCAATAATTGGTGTAGTAACACCTCTGCATACCCGTTCAAGAATATAAGCCGTTACTATAAAAAATTAAAAGGGGCAGGTCAAATGCAATCGAAACCGGCGGGCTTGCATGAAAGATTTAAAGACTGTAGAGGTAGCAAGGGAAGTATGTAAGGACAGGACAGAGGCAGGTGGCGGGCTGTTGTCTCTGCCTACCCCGGAGGAAAAAGGCGTGAGCATTGTATGTATGTATAAAAAAGAAAATCATTCACTCACCTGTTAGACCTGCTCTGATCAGTGAAGAACAGCCCCAACACGAAGACATAACCCACTGGCAACCAGAAAGACCATTCAGAATAATACTTGTTCTCTTTCATGAAGAAGTTCGTCCTATCACACAGGTAGAAGTATGCCATGATGACTCCCAACTTGGCCAGGGCAACCAGCGCTGAGGGGGGTTGGGGGTTATGGACCCCTACGGTGCTGTACCCTTGAGTCTGATGCTGGATAATGTCATACCAGGACCAAAGCGTCCGGGCACAAGCTACCACTGCGCTGAAACAAAGTTTTTAATTTTAATGAAGACTTCCTCTCTTTACGATGCTGGTGACCTTCAAGAGAAGGAGGGTGAGGAGTTATATCCCTCACTCCAGCGTCTAAAACCTGAGACGGCGTGAAGTTTTAGTCTGTTCGAGTCCAGCATAACCACAGACCAGGGTGGTATCCGTAGGTATTTCCGCACAGCCCCCCCCAAGATCTTTTTTTTTATACTACGTAGGTGGCAGACAAGCACACGGCCCACCTGATGGGAAGCGGTCACCGTGGCCTATGAACGTGTGCAACACTAAGGGTGTCACACACGCACTGCTTACCCTGAAGGGAAAGGTGGAGCGCTGGGAGGGCTTTAAGTCAAGCTAACCTGTAACCTTCTGATTGACAGACAAGTTTCTGGTGGATTGACAGCTTTTCAACCAGAAGTCCTCACCAGAAGACGTTTCATGGGCCGATTATAAGACCCAGAATATAGGCAGAAGGAAACACATGTGTTTGTGAAGAATTTCAAGTTTTTATGATGCAGCAAAATGAGGAGCTGAATCGCTTAGACCTGGATGGAAGATGTTCAGGTGTAACAGTTCCGAAATCGTGACTCACCACAACAAGAAGAGAGCGAACGTGAGAATCTGCAGCTGCGTGTAGGGCTCCGGTTCGGCGCAGCACGAGCCGTCGTTAAAGTTCATGTGGTCGTTGCAGAACATGTTCAGAAGCAGCTGCGCAGCATGGCGAAGCGCTGCTGGACCGTCCAGCGCAGCTACCAGACGGGCTGAGTTCCAGATCTTGGTAGCGCTGTGCGTTAAAATCTGGAGCACAACCATTTGCAGGTCAGTATTAGTCCCCGGTAAAGTCAAATACAAGAGGCAACTCCATCTTTACCGGTGGCTGACGTATGAGGCGACTAAGGAATATGTATTGTCTTTTTTTCATCCAATAGTAATCGTACGACCTATGAAAAACTGCTCGAGTGACGGCAATAGGTTCACCCTCTATTGAATGGGACTAAATATACGCCTCTAGGGGTATACAAGCTGTTAGAATGATAAAAGTAAGTCAATGACATAAACAGTGAATAAAATATAGTTTAAGGGAGGTAGGACACGACGGTATCTCCAGTCTGAACTGAGCAGTCCGACCGGGGTAGTACCTCCACTCTACAGAAGACCGCGGCAATAATAACCATCGTGTTGTGTTCCCACCGGTAAGTAGGGTACCCAGAGCTCATCCCACCCCCCCATCTCCTCAAACCTCCCCTTCCTCTCGAAGGAGGGCAGCGCAAGTGTGATATCTCTGATGTTGCACACGTCAATAGGCCACGGTGACGCTTGTCTGCCACCTAAGTAGTATAAAAAAATAAAAATAGTATACGTTCGATGAACGTATACGTTCGTTTTGTGTATCAACCAATATGGTACACATTTTTTCTCCTATAATATTGACAGTAAGTAAAGTACATAAAATGTACGTAATCATGGCGAATAGGTAAACTCCATGGAACAATGAAAGATAGGGTTATATGTTCTATGAACTATGTCGACAATTTTACAGATAACTGTACACCGTTTGTTTACTTTGGGTCTAGATAGCGCTGTTTTATTGTCCTAGAACATCATTATTCAAAGAACTAGACGTAAAATACTCATGAAATCCGGTGATAAAACTATTGGAACTTGTTTTCTCAGCGGAAATTACCCTAACTATGGTTTGTGAGCATTGATATACTCGTTATAGAAAAAACCCTAAATACAACTAAATTGACATTCGAATCTGTCTTCAATCACATATAAGTGCCCGTAGCCAAGTGGCAAAAGTATTCTATTCGATCAAATCGTATCGTTTCGAATAGTTTAGGTCGACCAATCACACTCCAGCTCGTGATTTCGCCGCGGCGCGCGCATCGTACGCCGGCGACGAGCTTGGATGTGATTGGTCGACCTAACCGTTTCTATTCAATTGCGATTTACGCTACGGAATAAAATGACGTTTGTCTACGGGCCCAGAAGTTATAGAACATATATTTTTGCAAATTCAACCTTACACACATGATTTAAAGCTCTTTTTTACAAAACAGTGTACCTACATAAACACGAGCGATGCGAGAATATTTGAAATGAATTCTCAGCTTATTTTATGCGGACAGTTTTGACAGCCTGACTGTGCATGTTGGGTTTTTGTAAATCAATGTTTGTGAGCGCTATACAATATTTTGTAAATTTTTACTGTTAGTGTAATTGTAATCAAAAAAATCTCTATTAATCTATCTGAGAAGTACCTATTATTTAATGTTTCATAGTTTTTAGCCGTGATGTTAGGTCAGTTTTCATGGGTTAGTTAGTTCTCTGCCTACCCCTAGAGACGACAATATATTCAAAATAGTATTACAACATATACATAAAAGTAGTACTTACTTCAATAGCAGCTCTATT
Organism: Lithosia quadra; assembly: GCA_963576445.1. Taxonomy (NCBI): domain Eukaryota; kingdom Metazoa; phylum Arthropoda; class Insecta; order Lepidoptera; family Erebidae; genus Lithosia; species Lithosia quadra. The sequence continues at coordinate 1,449,190 of OY754885.1, read as the reverse complement.
ATAAGAATCAATATCATAATTATTGATTCTCTTATCTTCATCCTTCAACTTCGAAGTATCGACCGACTCAATAAGCTTCCACAACACTTGCGTGTTCCTCGCTGCAAGCGAATCTATGGGCTGCACCAACCGCGTAAGGTTTCTTTTGTATTCCTCCAGTACCACGTCTGTGGTGTTGCGCGTTTTCAGGAGCTGGAGTCCGGTTGATGCTACTATCACTGATGGAGGTTGGTCTGAATGCTGCCTGTGGGAAATTCGACCTTGTGTTAAGGAGGGAACTAACTTGCGTAATATAAAATGTTAGAAAGGAAATTGAGCAGTCATAGAATAAACGAGTAATGATTCGCAAATATACACAGATTTTAGCTTAGCATACTGCATCCCATATACTTTTTTTTACTTCTACTTAGGTGGCAGACCAGCACACGGCCCACCTTATGATGATGAAGTGGTCATCGTGGCCTATGGACACGTGCAACATCAGAGGCGTCACATTAACGCTGCCGACCCTGGAGGGGGGAGGGTTGGACAATTTGGGGAGGGAGGGATTGTGAGCTCTGGCTACCCTACGTACTTACTTCTTTCTTTCTTTCAAATCCCCACGGATACCAATTTCTTTACCAATCGTATGTGGTGGTTATGTCGGATTCGGACCGACTAAAAACGCAAGCCGTCTCAGCTCTTCAGACGCCGGGGTCTAAGGTAACCTAATAAGCATTTCCATTCCACCCGGCTTTGAAATGGCCCCTCGAGTTTGGGAACCACGTTGGGAAAAGGGGGGGCGAGCATCACGCCGGGTCAGCTGCCAGGGTGTCAAGCGGCCGTATTTCAACCCCCTCCCCCCCCCCCACTAACATTGGTTTTTTTGCAGCTAATCCCACCCTTATTCCCACTTCTGTAACTCCTGTACTCCAATATCTACAGCAACGACCCACAAACACACCGAGTAATGACATTTTGACATTAAAAACGATAATAAAAACTCACCACGTCCTGAACTGCTCCACCATAGTCTTGGAGACATCCTCACTGTATATGAAAGTGACCGAGAGCCTCAGTTTGTTATCCACGTAAGTGTAGTTCGGCAGTTTGTGGTTCACCGTCGAATAGGAGGTGTCCATGTCTATCCGAGTTTTTAAGACATCTGAAATAGAAACTCGTTATGACAATGATGAACTAAGCGAACTGGACAAACAAAATTCTATGTACGTCTCGGGACAATGCAGAAGATTCTTTTATATAAAACTTAGGTGGCAAACAATTACACGGCCTACCTTTTTATTCCGTGCAGAAATCCTCATGGATACCTACCCCGCGGCCAGCGGGGCAGGCTATTTATGTCGGACTCTTACCAACTAAAACCACACGCCGTCTAGGGTCTTCTGACGCCAGGGTGTAAGGTGGCCCAAAGGGCAGATGATAAACTGTTACCGTGGTCTATGGACGTCGGCACTCGAGCTGCCGACCCTGCAAAAACCTTCTAACGCCCTTCCTAAAGTCTCCATATTGTAGACGTTTGGAAAAAAAACAGCAGGGAGATCATTCCACAGCATAAGCGTGAGCGGAATGTAATGCCTCTTATAGCTAACTGTGCGCACCATTGCTGGTTATAATAAAGCACTTACCAATGAAATATTCATAGAGCTGTTCAAGTCTGGAGTCGCCTATGAAAGCGAAGCTGTTGTATTTGCCCCAGAATGCCAGGTACCTGAGACATCGTCGTGCGTCTCTGCAACAATACATAATATTAAAATAAGTTATCGTTTATGGGGGTGTATGGGACCCCACCATAATTTTCGGAGCTGCTGCTAGCTGGTATACCTGCTGATTGACGGAGGAGACACAGAAGCAAGCTTTCCTCTCGGAGTTGTGGAGTCAGATGGGAGGAGTAAATAGACCAAAAAAAAACTCCCAAGCGAAATTAGAGATTTACATGTAAGTAAATTTAAAAATGTTGTTAAAAGAAAACTCTCCCAAAAAGCTTATTATAAAATTCAAGATTATTTAAATGATAAAGAAGCTTGGAAATGAACTGTTCACTCAACTATGTTACTCGAAATAACATTGTATCTAGACTAAGGCAATTGTTGTAAATAGACCAAAAAAAAAACAGCCCGCTGAGTTTCTTGCCGGAGTCTTCTCAGGTCTGGGCCGCGTTTCGAACCGGTGGTCCATTTGCTTCTAGTTATAAATATTTATAATTTTGACGTTTTGTAAGTGCCGCTTAAAATGGTCTATACAGAATAAATGATTTTTGACTTTGACTTTTGTATCGATACCCCTGGGAAAGTTCGCAAGTGTCTTCCAAGCGGAGATATTCGCCATAAAAGAATGCGCAGATATAGCAGGCAACCTAACTACAAGGAAGGTCACTATATACAGTGACAGCCAGGCAGCGCTCAAGGCACTTGACAGAGTAGAAACTACATCTGCAATTGTCAAAGAATGCAAAAAATCATTGGAAAAGCTGACCAGAACAAAAGACGTGACGATTGCCTGGGTACCCGGACATGCGGGAAATAAGGGCAACGAAACGGCGGACGAACTGGCCAGAAAAGGAGCTGATGAAAGCCAGGTAGGGCCGGAGCCAAGGCTACCAATTGCCCATAAAATTACCAAGGGAGTAATCAGCCGTAGTATAACTGAAGAAACCAATCAGAGATGGAGATCTTCAGCAGGGATGAGACAGTCGAAGATCTTCATAAAAGGTATAGATAAAAGAAAAACGAGCCAACTGATGAAAAACTCTCAAGAGGTGGCATGAGGCTCGTCATAGAAGTGTTAACGGGGCACTGCCGTTTGAACAGGCACCTAACACTGATAGGAGTGAAGAACGACCCCAAATGCCCGGAGTGCATGGACAAAGAAGAGACGAGCTTCCACCTGCTTGCCGAGTGCCCTATGTACTCGATGACACGATGGGAGACTACGGGGACAGACGTACTGACCGAAGAGGACCTGGAAGAGATCACCCGTCCGGCAAACCGGTGTCCCAAAGTTAAATAATAATAATAATAATTTGCACAACTGGCTAGTGTTATTCACAACCAGTACATATAGAAGTCGGAATGACCTATTATGAGCAATTTAGCCTGTTAAGTAATGAATGCATTAATTATTCTGCCCTATAACCTATAACAGTTGCAGCTGTGAAACAGTGTCTTGTATGAGTCATTACTCATAGAGCTGGCCTAGAAACAAGCAATTTTTGTATCATCATCATCATCATCATATCAGCCGAAAGACATCCACTACTGGACAAAGGCCTCCCCCAAAGATCTCCACGACAACCGGTTCTGTGCCTCTCGCTTCCAGCGGTTTCCGGCGACCCTTAACAGGTCGTCGGTCCACCTTGTCGGAGGCCTGCCCACACCAGGTCTTCCGATTCGTGGTCGCCACTCGAAAACCTTTTTGCCCCATCGGCCGTCGGGCAAACGGCGTCGGCATCGGCAGTTGGTCAGAGCATTCCTGGATGATCATTAGCACATAGTTAGCATGCAATTGCTTAAAAATTTTATTCAATATACCATGTTGAAAATAAAATCTTACTACGAGAATGTATACCTACAAATCTATGATTCATAGTGTTTAGAATGTGAAGTGTTTGTACACTGATTAGATAGAAAATTGCAGCCTTCACGTTTTGTATTATGTATTTGAGTGTCGCTGAACATTAATTGTAATATTGTTATACTAATAATGAACAGTTTATGAACAATAATTTTGAATCATTGTTATTTGATACATGCACCAATATCGCATGAGACCACCCAGAATACAGATGCGAATCCATGTGCCAAATAGGCACTACAATTGAAGGGATAAAACTGAAGAGTCTCTATGTTAAAAATTACTAGTGACCAACTTTACAATAACCAAAATTACTAGTATTCCCGTTAACCTATCCAGATAAGCTAAATTACTTGAAAATAAGAGGCAGTGGGCGGCCGAAGGGACACAGTGGAATAGAACCAAGTATAGTGGGACACAGCCAATAAATTAAATAACAACTTACGTTTTAGAGTATCTATGTAACATACACCCGTATGGCTGCCATTCATGGTCACCTTTATACCTTCCTGAGGTCAGTAGCCATGTACAGGAGTCTGCACCTATAAAATAAAAACATCACCCATTGAAGGAAAGGAACTTGGAAATACCCAATAATCACACAACTGTTTCTGTTTTTACTTGGGACGATATTCCATATACAGACTAACACAAACAAGCCAGAACTAGCTAGAATAGATAGTTATTTTGTGTTATGAAAACTTAATTTAAAGAACATAATTACCATATCTTAAGTGCAGTGCTCCATGATAGCCTATGAATCCAATAACCAGTACTAACGCCACTAGTTTCGCGTTTTCTACATTTAGCTGATCTATAAACCATTCTGCAGACGACTTTTTACTATGTGAACCCATTGCAGCCACTGATTTGAACAAAAAGGAAAAATTAGTGTAACAATAACAATATCTACTTTACAAAATAATATAATAACAACATTAAGAATTTTACTTGAATCACCTTAAAAATAGAAAATATATTTAGTTTCCAAGAGTGAAGTAAAATATGAGATAAATTTTATTTTCATTTCACAATTTACACACTCCACTTTCGTATTCTAATCTATCTGAAATTCTGAAAATCTGATTTGCTTTGCGGCATTTACAACAAAACTAAATGACACTAATGACTTTGAAATGACAATGACATTGACTTCAACGCTACGATTTACGAAAGTTTTTTTTAAGTAGAGATTATAATTTTATTTATGATCGTGATCGCAAGAAAAAAAATTGGGGTAGATGCAAAGCACCGCAACGTCAGCAACGCTATGCAAACCGTAAACTAAAAATGGTTGTATTAGTAAATATTAAAAACGGTAGGAGGTTTTAAAAAGTCCATAGAGCAAAGAATATTCCGGACAATCCGGACCTTTGTCAAACTTTGACACATGTTTTACAGTGTTACCTACTCTATGTAATTTGTCACTTTTCTGGATTTACTTTGTTTTATACACAGCAATTCAGTGATAAAAATTGATGTAATACTTTTGAGACATAATCTCTAAAGTTATGTATGAAAGGAAAACAAACATCATCACACTTCACCATTGATTTCACATTTTGCGATTATATATTACGAAGAGTAAGATGGAGTATTTTGTGAACTAGTAACATCAAACGTCGTTATTGGATTACAATGGCGGCTATCTCACCGTCTGAGGTATGTAAAAAATAATTAAAATTTAACGTTTTACCATAACTATTAGCCACTATTATTATAAGAAAATTCAGGTTTCATAGCTATTATTCCGAATCCATAATATACACAACGACAAACTCACTATTTCAGCAAGATTCTTATTATGACAGTTTCGCTGTTTAGTTTTGTCAGAATTTTGATTGTATTGAAAAATTGTACTGTAGTCTATAAAGTTACAAGTTTTCATTCGTTTTCGCAGTTAATAAATTACCTATTTGTAAACTGCTGTTAATATAATCGGAAATTTCTGTTTTAGCGGAGATTACAGAAAGAACTTATGTCTCTGATGAAGGAACCGCCACCAGGAGTCACCGTAGACGGAGATCAGGCCAGCCAAAATCTAACACTGTGAGTATTAATAACTACAATACCACTTTGGAGTATGATTTGTAAATAGGTATTAGTTAGAAGTGAGCAGATCTATACATATGTATGTAAACAAATTCCTGGTGTACCTACTGGCCAGAATAGGAAAAAACAAATCACTACCCTACAAGTTTTGCTTGCAGGATACGATAATTAAGAATTTCATTATGTAGCTATATTGGTAATATCAAAATTGCATGGAAACACTGCTCTAAACAATACAGCCATTGCTTTGCTAACATATTGAATATTGTTTGTTAATGAGTTTTTTTTTTTATTTAGAAAAGTTTTGAACAAAACATGTTAACAAGATGTATTTAATAACCCAGAAGTAATCAAGTAACAGGTTCAATAATGAGTAAAATACTAGTAAAATAATGTTTTCTCATTTTATTTTCTATAAAGTTTTCCTAATTTAAAGTTCAAGGCCCTAATATCTGGCTAAACAAGTAACACTTGTTTATGTCATAAATGTAGGAACATATTCTTGCTATGAGTTATATCTTTATGGTATATGGTGTTGATTTTATTAGTAAATCAACCTGATATTCAATAATAATTTTTCAATTTTCAGAATATGGTCTGGGAGTAGTGTTTAGATGAGAAACTGATTTATTGAAATATATTCAAATTATTTTCTTTTGGATTCATTTTCAATGTGTGTTATTTTTTTACTACACATTTAAGAACTATTAAATAAATAAGCGATAATTTTTTTATAATTTTTTGGATAACAATCATTGTAAAATATAAATTTCGAAACAGATACATTATTAAAAAATATAAAAAGGAATTTATGAATACATATCAGTGATTTAACATACAATCTAATCTAAGTGAACTTTTGAAATTGGAACAACAGCCTGCTATACTTTTTGTGAACTGACTCACAGTTATTTAAATGTACCTACTTACACTGCTGACAATCTTGTTATAGAAATTGTTCAAGAATATCACAGTGTCTGATGGAATGTCAGTGGGAATGGGGAAGGGGTAGGTACTGTATGCAGAGGCTAAGATGAATTACTGAATTTGAATACCTATCCTGTGATAGCTAACGCTACAAAAAGTTGTTCTGTGCCATTGATACTGTTATCAATGGCACAGAACAACTTTTTGTAGCGTTTCCTTGTGGCTTTTGCCCACATAAATGTTGGTTATGATGTTGCAACATCCATTAGAACCCTCCGGAACCATCCCGTCTACTTTCCCAATCTGTCCACTTTCCTGATCTGTCCATTTTCCTAATCTGTCTACTTATTTTTCTGATCTGTCTATTTCCCAAAGCGTCCTCTTTCCTGATCCGTCTATTTCCCAAAGCGTCCACTTTTATGATCGGTCTATAAACTATCATTTCTTATTTCAACTCCACACCTGTAATTTAAAGAATGCTCTTCAACATTTTGTTTTGGCAGAAATTTGGGCTATATACTTTCCCAAGCTCTAATCCGTGTACCAAATTTCATTGGTTCAGACAAAAAAGCAGAACACACAAACAGAGTAATTTTCACGTTTATAGTATTGGATTGTGTGTAGATTAAAAACATCAATGCCATGTTATATAAATAGTGTTTGAACAAATCTTTTCCTTATAAGTACTGCATTCTATGTATTATCAAGTGTGCATAACTATCCTCTTCATACCTAGCCAAACCTTACAGCACTTTCAGGCAAAGGTGGGATGGATGAGTACAGATTATGCATTAGGGTTGGCTTAGGGTCCGTTCACACAGACCGTCTCGGAGAGGAGAGCAGATTCTTATCACGTTGAAAACAGAGTTTTTAGTATTTGTAGTAAGGTTTATTTTTGCATCTGCACTGCTTTTGTCATTATGAAAATCATTTGTCAGTGTGAAAAGAAAAATGCGCGCCGATGCTCTCCGAGCCGGTCTGTGTGAACGGACCCTTAAGACTGGTATGAGTTTTAGTGCAATGAAGATGGGACAAGATGATAGTTTCGGGACCTGTTGAACACCATTAAGTTGTGCGTCATGCGTCATACTAAGTTAATGTAGTCTATTTAGAATATATGTGTATACTAGCTGTTGCGCGGCTCGCGTGAAATTCCGTTCCCGCTACCTACAGGAACATGTTCCCGCGATGAAAAGTAGCCTATGTGTTATTCCAAACAATAATCTATCTCTGTACCAAATTTCAGCCAGATCCATTCAGCCGTTTAAAGCCTTTCGGCCACTTTCATAACTTAGCCTATGCGTTATTCCAGACTATAATCTCTGTACCAAATTTCAGCCAGATCCATTCAGCCGTTTTTGCGTGAATGAGTAACAAACATAGATCCAGATATTCAGACATCCATACATTCTTACAAACTTTCGCGTTTATAATATTAGTTGGATAGGATAGTACCACCACATCATCACTTACCAACAGGTGAGACTGTGGTCAAAAAATAGTAGGACGAGTGTAAGAAAAAAAATTGGAAAGCTGTAGATTATATTGGACCCATTCAAAGAAATCATATTTCGCCACCCTTGTTTATGTTTTTAACTCCGGTGTATATTGTTTAAGGTGGATAGTACATATGGAAGGCGTTCCTGGCACATTATACGAAGGCGAAAAATTTGTATTGCAGTTCAAATTCACAAATAAATACCCGTTCGACTCTCCTGAGGTGAGTTTATTTATAATTGAAATGTTTTTAGGTTTATCTATTATGCCTGGAATAATGCAATTTACCTTTAAAACTAAACTTTTAAAAGGTTGAATATATTAAAAAATGTATAGATGTATTGTATTTTTTAAACGGTTTTATTTAACTCAATCTATTTGTTTGGGTCAAATATAATAATTGAAATTTGACTCCCTTCCAGTTGTCTGATTGGTCTGATATTTGGCAGAAGTCTTTAGTTCTGATGACAATACAATTTAAAACCGTTTAACTTCAAAAAGAGTTTCACAATTTATTATTTCAGACAAGAAAAACTGATGTGGGTATTTTTATATTTAAAAAATTGTTCATTCGCGCACACCACAGACAGGCCCATGGCTAGGGAGATATATTGATATGTTTTTAGACGTAGGTCTAACATAACTAGGCTATATTTAGATATAGATTTCAGCTATAGCCATCACTTCCAAACAACTACGATTATCTAGTATTTTTAAAACGGCACGCTGTCAAAGATAGGTGAACGTTTTCAGCTTTCCTGTAAGATTTAGTTTTGTGCAGATATAGTGCACGGCATAATATATAACTTGGCAAGATTTTGGAGTAGTGTGCGCCCCACTACTCCAAAAGTTTGCCAAGTTAGATGCCGTACACTATACTTGTTTCTATGCGACGCATTTTGCCACAAGCAAGTACAGTGCACGGCATCCAACTTGGCAAGTTTTTGGAGTAGTAGGGCCTACACTACTCCAAAATCTTGCCAAGTTAGATGCCGTGCACTATACTGGGTTTTGATATTATACAGCAATCAGCTTTGGTTGCACTGGAAGCCCACTGATCCCGTAAACTCCACAATCCATTGGTGTTATTTTCGTACGGCAACCAAAACCGGCGGCTTAACATTCTCCAAAGTATGGAGGACGGATGTAGGACCTAAATGTCTGAAGAACGGTCGCCCATCCTAAGAATTACCTAGCTAACATTGCTTAACCTTGTAAAGTGCTACTCGGTTACCACATACGGCCCTCGAACCTCGAACTCAGGTAGTTCTAAAATCTTTATCTGCAAAGATTACTTCAAGGCTTTTTGCGTTGTTAAATTCAGCTATAACTTGAATACTTAACTATTCATATTTGTGTATATTTATATACTCGGACATATGGTTTTGAGTACATTAAACCCGCTTGCGTAGTCTTATTTATTAAGATCTCGTGTAGGTTGAATGAATGTCAGCTTTATTGAATCGGGTCTGATCAATGACAGTTTGGATGAATTAATGAATTTCGGTCAACGGCTGACAGCGACAGGATTTTTTTTTATTTATACCATAAGGTAGCAGAGCAGACAAGCACACGGCCCACCTGATGGGAAGCGGTCACCGTGGCCTATGGACGTGCGCAACACCAGGGGCGTCACACTCGCGCTGCCGACCCTGCAAAAACCTTCTAATCCCCTTCTTGAAGAGCCCCATATTTTAGCAGCCAGAGAAAACCACTGCAGGGAGATCGTTCCACAGCCTCCATCGATCGGGCCACGGTGACCGCTTCCCATCAGGTGGGCCGTGTGCTTGTCTGCCACCTAAGTGGTATATAAAAAAAAGACCTGTGAGTGATAAATGGCGCTGTCACCCTAACAAAATAAGTTACGGCGGCAAGGGTAGCGTTATAGGAAGTATTCTAGAATAGTTTTAGGGTTCATGCAGTCGAAATTAGTCGCCAAGATGGTGACTTAGTTTGGATCTAGATGAGAGGTAATTATTATTGAGGAAATTAATGCTCTCGCACTTTTAGCGAAGTAGCTATTGTTTAATTAATGTGCAGTGTCAAATTCCTCCCACTTAACGTATTGCGTATAGTTTATCGCAATCAGAAACCGCATTACACATTTCTATATTTAGATCGGTTGAGTCATCACTCTTAATAGCACTGGAATAAGGAAAAGCGAGCGCACCTTTCCTCAAAGGAAAGTGAATAATAAATATAAACGACCCTTATGTAGGATGACTCTCTAAGCAAGGTGTTTTTATACTACTTAGGTGGCAGACAAGCACACGACCCACCTGATGGAAAGTGGTCACCTTGGTCTATGGACGTGTGGAATACTAGGGGCATCACGCTCGCGCTGCTGACCCTGAAAGAGGGAAGGGGCTAGGAAGGGGTGGGGTGAGGAGGGATAAGTTCTAGCTACCCTACTTACCGGCAGGAACACAACACGATGGTTATTAAGGACGCGGTGTTCTGTAGGGCGGAGGTACTACCCCAGTCGGACTGCTCAGGTTGGATGGAAGATACCGTCATGTCCTTTCAAGTGTGAGGATAAAACTCTCTTGCTACATAAGAGAATATATCGTGAACCGACTGTAAGTTGCCCGCAGCTATTATATATCAAAGGCATTTATTTGCCTGATGATATGCACTTAATAATTACCTGTCCATTAACATGTCACATAAATTATAATTACGAACATTTCTAAATAATGAATAGCTTATTCTGTTGTGCATGACGACACAAATAAGTAATTATATTAATGGTACTTACATAAAATAATGTTGTGACAATATTGTACAGTCGCCAACGACGGTATTAGGTTAACATTATTCTAAGTTATGGATAGTAATGAATAATAATGTATTTTCGCTTGGGTCTTACGAGGATATAATAATTTTCCTATCCCCTGTAGATACAATGGTGCAGTCCAGATGTATTGGTGGCCAGTGGTACATCACCTTCATTTTTTAAAACTGTTTGAAAATTAAACGAACGAAAGGGTAGAAGGTAAATAAGGCTACACGGTTAGCTCGACACCACGCTACGCGCGCCGCTTGACGCTCCGCGTATCTGTGAACAAGGCCTTAGCCGTAAAGATTTATTGGATTGGGGATTACAACATAATCTTCATATATCGAGCGTTATCTTTCAACAAGATTATAATAGTTGATTGTACCTACGTCGCATACATATGACCTTTTTACTAAACAGTTTTATTTAACTCGACCTGTTTGTTTGGGTCAAATCTAGTAATTGAAATTTGAACCCCTTTAAGTTGTCTGATTTGTCTGATATTTGGCAGAAGTCTTTAGTTCTAATGACAATACAATTTAAAACTGTTTAACTTAAAAAATATTTTTTCATTAAAGTACCCTCATTTATCAATTCAGAAATCTGAATCAGAACAATTTAAGATCATCGGTCTTTTGTGTAAGATAGATACCTACAGAAAGCCTACAGAGTTACCGTGTAGTATACCGAGTGTAAATTTTCGTAAAAAATATATGTTCAGAATTCAGTCCAGTCTCGAACTCATGTCGATCTCAGAAATGTCAAAAACTGTACTTATTTATTTTATACTTATTTTATCTCGCCACCATGACGGAAGGCGGATAACCAAACAAATTAATTTCTAGGACACGGTAGAACCTTGCCGTTGAACTTGTATCAATACGTTATTTAACTATCGATGAATGTGAATACCTCGGTAGACTAGTGGTCTGGGTAATGGACTGCTGAGACGAAGTCTCGGGTTCGATCCCAGGTTCACCATGGCACACACCAATTACTTTTCGATACTTTTCGAAGTTGTGTGTATTTATCGCAGTTTTATTAGTGCCTCGGAGAGCACGTTAAGCCGTCAGTCTCGGTTGCCATACAAACATCTATGGCAGTCGTTACGGGTAGTTGGAGCCCACAAAAGTCCAACCAGTCTAACTTGGAACTGCGATATCGCCATTGGTCATAATGACCATTGGTTGTGGAGGTCAGATGACAGACGCTCCACGGAAAATATCGAAGTTCAGACGGATCACAGTTAGACTGGAAAGCCGACCCCAACTGAGTTGGAAAAAGGTTCAGAGAATGATGATGATGGGGCCCCACTAAGGTCTAAGCCAACCTCACCTGCAAGGTGGTACTCCTGCTGATTGATGAACGAGGCTCTGGCGCAGGTTTTCCTCAGGATTGGGAGGTCAGACAGACAGCCATCGCCTCCGTATAAGGATAAGGAGTAAGTGTAAGAGGACTCCGTGCTAGGTGATAGCCTCAGATGCAACGGGGAATAACGCTACGTTGATGGAGGGATCTGAACAGATGGACGAAATGGTGTCGAACAAACTTTTTATTTTAATGTCACAAACAAACATTGTTTTTATCGTGCGGAAATCCCCATGGTTACCACCCCCGTCAGCAATCGGGGGTGGTTATATCAGGATCGAACCGACTAAAACCGCACCCGTCTCGAGTCTTAATTACCGGGGATGTAAAGTTACCTAAAAAACATTATCCATTATCAAATACTCAAAGATTTTAAGTACCGCACTTTATCAATTTCATAATGTTAAATTAAAAAAAAAAAGATTGCTAGGTATACGTACTTTAACTTTTAATTAACAAATTATTCAATGATATTTTTTATAATGTAGGTTTAGAAAATAAATTATAATAATTGTTAATGATCGTGTTATTATAATAATTAGTTTAATTATTTAATTACTGAATTTATTAACAACAAATTGCTTGTTCAATGGAACAATGACGTAATAATAAATTATATTATACCTGTTCGTGTTAGTTATTCTTGTGTTTTCCTTTTGTTAGTCAGTGTTACAAGTAGATGATCATTTTCAGATTGAGGGGGAGGGGGAGGTGGGGGGGAGATGTAGTAAGCCTTCTCGAAGAGCGATTATATCTATCCTCGGGACCTCTCTGTAAGTAGCGGCATTGCCGTGAAACCAATTACTACAATACTATAGCAATATCGACACGAGAGAAGACAATTTTCAGGATTCGTTTTTAAGCATAGTAATAAATATATTTCTTAGTGAAAATATGTTTAACTACTTACTCAGTGAGCTCTAAATGTTTTAAAGTTTTGATTTAAATATAATTAGTTATTTTCAAGCAGATATTAAGTTTTTAAATCTGTCTGTACACTTATTGTAGCGATGTGTAGAATGTCGTAGAGTATTTATTTATTATTATTATTGTAAGTCCCGAAATTATTAAATTTATAAGTATTCGCAACTAGGTAGCCCTGCGAAGATTTAGCTTTTTAAGGCAACTGTTTTGCACGCATCTCTAGTTCTTTTATAGCCTAGTTCACCTTCGATATTGCGAATAGGTTGAGGTGGTCAAATGGCAGCCGCTTCGCGCCACCTTTCTTCTAAAGAAATATTACAGGTATAGGCTCCTTATGTCTGTAATATTTCTTTAGAACTAAACTAAATTGTGGCCTTAACTCCTGATAAGGCCACAATTTAGTGGTAGTTAACAAGTAAACAAACAAAAAGTAAAAGTAGAAAATAAAATTTAAATGTCTCTTCTCTACCGAGCCCTAGATTGTTCTTATCACAAAGTTATCACTTATCAGCGAACTTATTGAGATTAGCTGATTCTTTGATTAACATCATAAACAATAACAACCTAGTATCTTCACCAATTCTTCGTTCTGAGCAAGTAAAAACATTGCAAGGTTAAGCAATAATCACCAGTCAGTCTTGGATGGGTGACCATTCGTAACACAACGAGACCCCACTGTACTTAGGAGAGCATGTAAAGCCGGCCTTAGTTACCATACGAACATCTATGACAGTCGTTACGGGTAGTTGGAGCCCTATAAAGTCTGATAACCGATCTAACCCTCCGGAACCGTGGTCCAACTGTATCCACCGGTAGGACAAAATGTTTTCGTGGTCCCACCAAACATACACTTGACTGTTTTGTTTCGGACTTACGCCCAGTTTCTGAAAGGTTGATCAACGCTAAAATTAACTAATCGGCTGTTAAATCTCTTGTCAAATAGCAATTGGGATGCTAGAAGCATGGTTAAATAGTTTAATTTGATCATCGTGTCAGTTAACATAGCCAAAGCTGTCTAATTTGACTCGAGAATCGTATGTCAAGATGTTTTGGGTTTCTGAAAAGCTTGTCAAGGCGTGATCAACAATTTACTCAAAAGCTTCTTCAACCTAGCGTTAATCCCAGTCGCATTCAAAGCTTTCACCTCGGAGTTTGGAGTCCACTTTACCAGTCTTAACTGCGGATTTGGCTGCACCTCGATATTTTTCGTGAAGCGACTGCCATCGCCATCTGACCTTCACAACCCAATGGTGACATTAGGCGATATCGAAGCATTGCAGCTAGACCGTTTGTTGTTGGACATTTTAGGGCTCCAACTACCCGTAACGACTGCCATAGATGTTTGTATGGCAACCGACGGCTTAACGTGCTCTCCGAGTCACGACCACACCAATGCAAATACCAATAATCATGCATATAAATATTTGCACTGAGCGGGGATCGAACCCGCGCCTCCGATTCCTTTAAATAGAACGTCACTTTGTCTACAGGCCTTGGTTAGTTATCAATTAAAAATAATGCCGTGTATTTAAAATGTACTTTCACCGTGCTAGATGTCTGTCAATGAGAAACATTGTACCTCATTGTACGTTCACTTAGTCAAATATATTCCCGTTTCTAAAGAAAGCGTGCCAACCTACGCATTATGCTTATATCGCAGTCTCCTTCCTTGGTGAGAAACTCCCGTATCTGTAGATACTATTCTGAGGCCCGATTGCGTCACGCCATGTTTACAAAACGTATGATTTCAATTCGATTTGAAAGAATAACCTAAAAAACTTGGGTATAACGTATGATCTGTTAAAAAAACCTACTTATTAAACTTAAACGTTTTCATTAGTTTATTAAACCTTCAGAAACAGATAAGAAAATTTATTTGCAATATAAAGTTGTACTTGTACAAATACTACAATTATTCACAAAAGTAGAGTAATTTACATATTAGTGTTATGTTGACCACTGGTATCCACGGTAAGAGTTAACTTGTGTTATGGGTATCAGAGCTCTCGTGTATGCATTTAGTCTTAGACCATAAGTTCGGTAGCGTAAGGTACGTAATACGTACCTAGACTGTAAAAAGCTTTTTCTTCTGTCTCTCAAATATTGTTTTCCCAGTGTTCTTGAAGAAACTACAGGGAAAACAAAATTCCACACGTTTTTCGGACACGGAGACACATCGGAAATCGGTCTAGGTGGGGTTTCTCGGGTGATGCAGGGCTGCTATATGATGTGGAGTTACTCCACAGACCATGACCCTTCTACTCAGAATCACTTATAGTTTAATTCTTTTCCAAATTTTATTAACCGTTCGTAAGTTTTGTAATCACGGGTTTTAAAAACGTAATTTTACTGAATTAGGCCTCTGGTACGGAAACATTGTAATACAATATTGCCGTACAATCATTTCGATTGTAACATGATATTACAATGGCGCTACTGTTCCGTTTTTTGTTTGTTTATCTCTAATGTATTCTATTCATGTAATTCACCATTAAATATTTATGAGTGGAAGCGTACAGCATGTTTATGTGTACAAGAACTATAACAAAAGCTTGGTTAGATTTGTTTGTCAATCTTAAGAAATGTAATTGGTTTCGGTATTATTATGTACTGAGTTAAACTTCCGAGTAACGGTTGTGCCGGTTATGTTAGAATCAAACTGATCTTCTTTATCGGAGTACCAATCCCAATTTGGAGACCGCGGTCTGCTCTTCTCTGTCACATTTTGGTTTATATACAGAAGCGTCTGCCGACTGAGCATCCAAACCTCGAGAAAAAAAAATACGCCAGAGCCTCTTGCAGCAACTTGCAGCTTTTCGTCGCCAACCATTCAGATCGGACGCTACTCTTAATAAGTATCACATTAAAATCGCCTTTGAAGGTCATATTTTTTTTAATAACGCCCGATTCGCCAGATAAAAACTATAAAACTAATATTAAAATGATTTTCGCATGTATCTTAAGCTCAAAATTATAAAAGAGATCAACCAAGTTGATGACTATGATGTCTAAGTAGTGATTTATATGCAAAGATGTGCTTATTTTGTGGTTTTTGCGATATATATTCATGAAGCCAACACATTTATCAGAAAAAATACATATAATTATTATTATAGCTACTAGCTGTTACTTGCGGCTCCGCGTGAAATACTGGTCCAGTGTCCGCGACCCTCAAGTATCTATACCCGCTCGAGGGGGCCATCTTGACGCTGATAGCTCAGGGTCAATCGGATTACGACCTACGTCTTCAATAGAGCTTATATGTATCAAATAATTCTGGAAACTCCAATTTCCCAGTAGATAACAAAGCGATTATATTCATACTGCTCCATATAGTACCTACTGAAGTCCAGATGTACCTACCTACTTACTTGGTGTTTACGCAAAGCTGATTCATAGCATATATTAACGTACTGTTGAGTGTTTGCACAACAAGATAAAACGTACCCAAATTCACACTAAGTACCTTCTACCGATATGTGTATCTACTGCACCTAAGATTAACCGGCTTGCAAATATTATTATGTTGCAATCAAATATAACTTAACCAGCTGGATATCTTCCACGACTCCTATAATGTCTTCAGGAGAAGAGACCAAATCTAGCCCCGCATAGATTTGGTCCTTGATTTTCTTTATATACTTGTAAAATAATGTAAACTCAACAATTACCGTATTCTAATAAGTGGCACTTGAGAGTATAATATATCATGTTATGGTGTGAACTGTACATGCCTCTAATTGGTCTACAATCTACATAATAAGAATATTTTTACTCTGTACCTATTATATTAAGACAATGTTATTTACGGAGACTGTTGGTCTGTCTAAATAAATAAATAAATTTTAAAAAATGAACATCCAGAACGGGACTTGAAGCCGCGATCAATCCCTTACAAGGAAATACTCAGATCAATTGACTAACCTGGACCTGGAGGAGTCGATCGACTGACGAATCAGTCGCTCCGCCGCGCCGCGCCTCAACCGGAGTACGCTGGGCCTGATAGCAACCCATTTATGTGCCACTGCTGGGCACGGTTCTCCTCTCCTCTAACGAGAGAGCTGATAGGGTTTAGACCTTAATCCACACAAGCTGGCCTAATACGGGTTGCTAGATCGGACATGTCCTTAGAATTTCTCTAGGACACGTGGGTTTCCTCACCGTTTTTTCCTTCACCGTCAGCAGACGGTAAATCATGTGATTAGCATATATAAATTCCACATAGGGAAATTCACATTGGTACTGTCCAGCCAGATTCGAACTCGATACCTCTGAGAAGAGGCCGCGTCCTTATCCATTCAACTACCATCGCACCATGGCGCTGGGCCTAAATTGGACAATTGATTCGTTGCAGGTGACGTTCGTGGGCAACAACATACCAGTCCACCCCCACGTGTACTCCAACGGCCACATCTGCCTGTCCATACTGACGGACGACTGGTCGCCGGCGTTGTCAGTACAGTCAGTCTGTTTATCCATCGTGTCCATGCTCAGTAGCTGTAAGGAGAAGGTATGTTTACACCATTTTTGCTTTTTCCGTGCGGAAATTCCCACGGATCTGTCGCCGGGCAGCGAAGGTGGTTAAGTCGGAGTCAGATCGACTAAAACCGCGCGGTATCTCGTCAAAACGACCTGCGTGACCGGGGAATCAGGTGAGTCCTAGAAAAGATATCCCGACTATTTAGGGGGATTGAATTCCACTAAAAAGGTGCGCGGAAACAACGCTCCGCCATCCTAGGCCCGCTTCTGTTAGGGCGACGGGCTACCCCTTCTAGCTAGGTATGTTGGCACCTTTAAGCCAGCTTGTAGCCAGATGTAATATATATCTCATCTTGAGCTATGTGACTGCTGTTCACACTGTAACATATATATATTTTGAAACAGTTCAGATTCGGTCAACATTGTGTTATCACGTTATTGTCCGGGGACATGAGGTAAAATATACACCTTCCGGGGACACCGTGGCCCCCAAACCCGAGGGGGCCATCTCAAATCCGGAGATGGCCCGGGTCAAGCCGAGGTGCGAGGGAAATGCTCTATAGGCTACCTTACACCCTGGCGTCAGAAGACGGCGTGCGGTTTTATTCGGTGAGAGTCCGACATAACCTGTCGGGGTATCCATGAGGCTTTCCACACGGGAAAAAGATGCGTGCGGAACACCGCTCGTGTCACTAAGAACGGGGAATTCATAAAATTTATACTTTGTGACCTAAAATGAATATTTATTTATTTATTTAATACAACTAACCAACCAAACAGGTACTTAAACCTAACTTATGGTAGTAGACATTATTATAACTTAAACTAACTTACAATTAACTTATTTCAATAACACAGATAATTCAATATGGGCCTTGTGAACTCACTCCTCGGACAAGCAAACAGATCTACCTTATCAGATATATAGAACAAGAATGATATTGAATTATAATAATTTTTAACGTGTGGTTATGCAGTTCTATTTCATCAAAACCACTGCATTGTGCACCAGAAACCTGACACCTGTCGGCGCCCTCCTTACTAGAAACAAGACAATAATTTGTTCCAATTTCCATTTCAGAAACGGCCACCAGATAATTCATTTTACGTTAAGACATGCAACAAAAATCCTAAGAAAACGAAATGGTGGTATCATGGTGAGTGCGTTTTTTTTATAAGTACAGTCAGCGCCAAAAGTCGATTAACACTAAAATATTTACATATCCTTTTTACATTGGAATACATAGGCCAGTCATTAATTTATATGTAGTTTTATAATCTCCAGAGGACAAAGCTTATGTTTTATATGTCTTGTTTATTGTTATATTAAAGGTCTTAGAGCTAAGGTGATCAATAAATTAGAATTTTTTAACTAACCTTTGGCGCTGACTGTACCTAGCTATCAAAATCGTCGCGATACTAAGGGCTCTTTTCCTGTCATGCGTGTTTTCGTCCGCACGCGGATCTGGTCCGCATGCGGGTGATAGCACGCTACTGGTCACACGCACAGTACAAAGATTTCATTTTTGCAGCAGTATTGTGCGTGTCGCCAGCACAGACTGGTCGCCAGTAGTAAACTCGTGCCAAAGATGAATAAAAAAGTAATTACCGCATTCTGTTTGTCCCACAATGCGGGGCGAAAGTGCACTTCAAAAATAACTCTCTCTGTGTCAATTTTCATTTTTTTTTAGAATTGCATGCGTACTATGACCATGCGTGCGATCCGCGTCACACTAAAAACAACACCCCTCTGTAGCAGAAGGACAGATACGCAAAATCCCGGAATAGCAAAATCCCAGATTAGCAGAAGGACGGATTAGCATAAAGGCAGATAATGTACTGTCGTGTACATTATAATTATAAAAATTGGGTTAACTGTAGTTGAAGGTGGGCACAAAATAATAAAGACAAGATCTGAAGTTGACCGGCAATAGCATACCACAAAAACGTTCTTCTCTTATTACAATGAAAGATAAAAAAATTGATCAAGCTATTGTATATATATATTATAAATTGAACAACACTGAGAGTAGAAGGACGCCACCCGCATCCGGGTAGAACGCGCGCGGGCTGCGCGCCCGCTGCCGATCCGCATATCGCTCGCGTGCCACCCGCATGATAGGAAAAACATGTATGAAATGATAGGTTGCGGGCAGCACGCATGCGGACCAGATCCGCGTGCGGACGAAAACACGCATGACAGGAAAAGAGCCCTTACCATCCCAACAACATTGACATTGTATTCAATTATAACAACTAGCATTGTTGTCTGTTGAATAATGTATAGGTACTTATATTAAAACAAATGACTATTCAATGTTAACTTAACATAATAAGCATATTTAAAATAATGGGAAGGTCATGTCACTTGCCTTGTATAGTGATAAATACGCGATGTAGGCCCTTTTGACCTTTAGACCTTACTAGAAATGACCTAGACAAAACCCTTCAACAGTGTAATCCTTCGGCCGCGTTTCCACTAATGTGGACCGAGGCGGAGAGGAGCTTAGCGGTGCACGAATTGACCAATCACTATGCTCGAAATCTCCGCTCCGCTGCAATGGAAACAACACGAGCGGGGTGGAGCAGAGCTGAGCGGATATAATAAAAATACAGCGAGGCTATGCGGTGCGGAGGACAGCGGGGCGGCAGATTGAGTGTAACTGAGCGCAAAAATGCGATTCATTTTCCCACGGCCCACCTTTTTTTTATTTGATCCAAACAAACAGGTCAAGTTAAATAAAAGCGTTTAAAAAGCACGTTTATGTTCCAGATGACTCCGTCTAACAAAACATCGCGTCGCTGTATCGAGCATGGACGATAAATCTCAGTATGTGTTAAGTGTTATAACTATACGGTATGTTAATGTAAAATGTTATGTACATAATGACGTGGAGTGCGCGACTATGGCGGGCGGGAGTGGACACAGCGGCCGTTGGCGGAGGAAATTCACGAGTACATATAGGACGCTATCCTGTTGAAGACTTGGGTAAAAGTACAATTTTACGTACGGAAAATTAATAAGTAGACGTATGGCGTTTAGTTTATAAAAAAAGCACTTAACTATGGCGGTATTATTGATGATTGTATACTGTGTAGTTTACCCGATTGTTCAATTATATAGCTGTGTGTGAGACTTTATTATGGCTAGAGACTGATAACTGTGTACTTCACCCTAATTATTTTTTAAATATTTGCAATGTCTATTCCAAAATTTGTTGCTTTAAAGTACACGATTATTGCACATATCGGCCAAATGTGGTTGCATTTGTTTATTACTATGTAAAGATATGCAGTTTTTAATGTGTTCTCTCTAAAATCTACGTTTCGTAGCACACAGTCGTGCGTTACATGTGATTTTTGTAGCGTAGCAACACGCTACACATGATATTCGTAGCGCCTAACGTAACATTTTATAGTGCTACAACACGCTGTGTATGATACTCGTAGCAGATCAACGCGTTACTTGTGATATTTTGTACGAAGTCACGCTACAAGCGATATTCGTAGCGCAGTGCTACGTGTTACTGTGTGCTACGAACTCGTTCTGTAAACACCATCTAAACTGATAGCTGTAAACAAATGATAGAATTGTCAGTGCTAAAATTAATGATATATTTTAAGTAGATGAATAGGATACGAAATGGTATTGTGCCGTGGATTCTGTTCTCACTTGAGTCATAATTTGTTTAGTTGTATATAATTTTTAATTATTACTTTTATTGTGATTTTACTAAGCTGATTGCAGACTATCCATTTCCATCGATGTTGTACTGGATTATAATTTTTGCTTCAAGCCTTTTCACTACGGCTTCGTGTATGCTTTATATAATTATTTACAAGTGAATGTGTTAAGCTTGACAAGCATTTAGTTTAAAGAATTATTTCTACATCGAAACTTAGGCGAACTCGCTTCACATAAGTTCGTGTAGTTGACTTTTAATTATAAAGCCGGACATGATGTTTGTTTTCATAGGATATTTTGTGATCATAATGAAATTTAAATATAACTTCTGTTTTATATTTGTAGATAAAGTATTCTACGTGGTAATGTGCGTCGTTTTTGTATGGAATATTATTTACACGAGGTTCTTTGAATCGTATAACATAACCACATAGTTGAAACTTGATGCCCAATATGCATGATGTGATATTATGAACTCTTTCTTGTATTTTGGATGCGATAAAATAAACAAAATAACGTATGTATAAAGCTTTATAAACGGGCGGTGGATAATAGCGAATCATTAAGGTATTGTTACTTAAAATTAATTTTCTCTTCATTGCGATTGCATCCAAGGGCTACACCTCGGAGCCCTAGATCCGCTTTCCAGCTTTTACTTCTTCACTTCGCAGAATCTTCTGCATTCATGGTAGTAATTTAATATCATTGGCACACATGTTTCATATTGACATATTATAAAAAAAAAACAATATTTAGTAAAAAAATTGAGATTTTTATCGCCTTTTTATTTGAAATTTTACTATAACAAGCGATTTCACTTTCAACTATATCAACTAACTGACTGTTTTAAAAAAATCTTAACTATTATTATTATAAAGTTGACGATTCTGTTTCTTAAAACATGCTAAACTGAGGCACAAACGTGGTCGAACATGTTTATTTTATCGCACCAATGAAAACGGGTCAATCACATCAACCTGTCTGACTAGTAAAGTCTGGATTTACGTATAACTCTGTACATTGAAATTAGTAGACCGGAGATAAACCGATCAGTGAAGATTTGATCAGCTGAGAGGCTAGAACATCGGTGTGTTCGCCGAGATAGTACATTTACTTGAGATCCGATTCTCAGCATTCCATGGATTCACCTTTCGGTCGCCGGGTGCATGGCATGGTACAAAAAGGGACCCCGTGACGGTGCCAGAGACTTGCGACCCAGAAGTAGGTTTAGGGTAGCCACTTTGCGACGCGTCAGCGCTCACCTCCACCCTCAGTAGTGTTCCCCCCTCTACCTATCCAGATTTGGTACGATCCTATCAATGTCGTTAGGTATATAAAGATAAAAAAATTTTTAAATATGTCAAAGGTAAATTCTCAATTTGATAATTATTATTAAAATACTGGTATTTTGGAATTACTCTAAAAATAATTTTATACACTAAAAATCTTGTCAAAAAAGGTCTAAAGTCATCCGTATTATAAATCTAAATAACGGCAATTTTCCCAAGCTATATAGTCATGGTAATTACTGAGATAGCTCTCTAACTTATAAGAGATTCATAGACCGCACTATAAGACAATGTGTGCATTCATATGAAACACTTATCTCGCGCACACTTTAACGTGACCGTACTAACACTTATCAAAAAGTGTTAGTGCGGTTTATGAATCTTTCTCCGAGTCTGTGATGTATAGAGTTATACGTAAATAACAAATATACGAGCCATGAGCAGATTCAATGCATGCAACAAAATATATTTTTAGTATTATATTCTTGTGCAATAAATTCTTAAATAATAAATTTTACATGAATTGTGAAAAGCTAATACAAATTTAATACGCAATTTTTTATATCGGTGCTATTGCGGAAATTCATATAAAATTGTCCAAATGATTGTTTTCATAATGTTGTGAACACGGAATATAAAATCTAGAGGAAGTGTCCTTACAGTGTAGAAACTAGTCTCACATAGGATCAATGACGTCATAAAATATAGTGACGTCATTGTTTATAATTTTCAACAGAAGACATGTCTGAAGGTCAAATCGAACTGAGAGCTGTTTGTTTCACCGCAAAATATTTCAACCAGTGTAGTCTATATCCTTTTCCAAGTTCTAGTCCATCTCTATACTTTTTATAAAAATCTGTACAATGGTTTAAGCGTAACAGACAGTTTCATTCCTATTTATAGCTTTAGTATTTATAATTGGTTGATTGTTGCGCCTTCATCGTCGCACCCCGCGTAGCTCGTGACCTCAAGCACTTCACAGCATTAAGTCATAGCCAAGGAACATTCCTGTTGATTTTATATTCAGCGATTAAATGTGAACATTTCACACTAGGCTAGAAACACATTCCTGTATTATTAGATGAAAATTAAATGGGTGATGTGTACCTTTGATTTACTGAAACGCATTATAATTGTGTATTATGGAAACAACCTGCTTAATTTATTGAAATAAACATATAGTTAAACATCTGACTGTATTTTATTATCTGTCGACAGACCCCTATGGTTGGTAGGTATGGTTTCACGGGCTGTTATCCGCAACTCCACGTCCTGGCGCGGTTTTTGCGTGCGACAGACCCCTATGCATACCTGATGCACACAGACAAGCTGTTTGAATGTCAAAATAATACAAGTTTCAAAATAAATATACGGGGTAATATAATTGATCTAAAATGTTATAGTACAAAGTGCTCCCAGTGAGTAAGCACCTTTGCCTCAACATCTATATTAATATTTTAATATTTATTATTTTTATGTTGGGTATTCTGTTTATCGAGGAAGGTTATGTTATATATCATCACGCCACTGCCCAGGGAAGCGGAGCAGTAATCATGTGTCAACGAATCGGTCAAATTTCCATAAATTATTGCAAAACTAACAAATTACAAGTATGTATGGGTAAAGTAGTGCCACGGGTATGAAACTAGTTCCATGATAAAGATGTACGCAAATAAAATAATAACACAATTTTATTGATTTTATTTATTTATACCTATTCGTTTTATTTCCTGTAATAACTCAAACCATAATACAATTTTATTTACAATACTACTACACGTCCAAAAGGCAACTTCAGTCTTGAGACCTCGTTTGAGTACCAATAACTAGAGTTGTTAAATTCTTAGCTGATATTACAAAATGCCTGTCCGATACCACGGTAGAACCACGATGGTACTATTTATACCAAGTTGTGTCATTTGTACTATCAATAGTAGTACCATTGATAAGTGTCAGTAGTACAACAAGTGTCAATGGTACTACTGACAAGGTAATTCAACAGTCTGTTATATATTTTTACTAATCACATTAAACAAAACAGTGATTTGATTGGTATACATTTTCAATAGAGAGCAAGACTAGAAGTGAATGGCTGTAAGAAGCCAATCGCGTTGCAAGTTATGTTGAACATCTGTACAGCATTGTGGCATACAAGTGATAACACTGAGGCTTTTATTCCGTTTGTAAAACAGTGCTATTTTTAGCTAACTGTGTCTTCATTTATATCTGCATTTTGAGTGCATTCCCGATTTCTACTTTCCTTGTTTAACATGACTAGATACAATTTTATCCTTTGTTGCCACTTGTACCACTGGTAGTACCAATAGGAAATCTTAACATTCAATGGTACCTTTGGGTCATACTACTGGACATCTCACTAGCGCCTTATTTAAACCTTACTCGGAATATGGTACTACTGGGAACATAGAAATTTTACTCATGTCCTCAAATTTTTAAAGATATAATATTGAAATTTTTCATGCTTACTGTGACTAAAATACAATGAAAATAATTATATAATACTCTGATAATTTTGATTGTAAATAAAGCAAAAATAAAATATCACACTCCATAAATAGATCTTCAATTCCTAACACTTTATATAAATTAATTAATTTTCAACAAGTAATTCACATAGCCTGACACTTACATGATGAATACCTTACATTTAAGACCTGCCAGTTTATTCCAAAATTGCTTCAAACTTAACAATGATGTCCGAATATCAATTTCTGTCTATAACATTTTATCGTTTACATTACAATACCTATTTTTGAGATTATAACTGATTGTAACTGTTTTAACACATTCACTGTCGGCAACGCATTAACCAAGTCGTGTCCAATGACGCATATATGCGTCATGTGAACAATATATGATTTTATTAAATGAAGGTGGCAATGAATCGGTTAATCGCAAGCAAACGCACTCTTGCATTGCCAGCAGCGTTATGCGTTAATAAATTATTGCTCATAATATTTTTTTTTTCAAAGTCGGTTAATTAATATTAATAGCTGTCATTAGCATTCCGTGTTAAGTACTCATTTGCTCATTATTATCGCATATAATGTATGATGCAATAGAAATCTGCATTGAATTTGGCTCAAGGTCTCAACGATGGCTGAACACGTGAACGTACCTACCTAACTACAATTTAAAAAACTAGCAATTACCAACTAACGATGTATGGAAGCCGCCTGTTCACAATATTCACGATAACAACCAATAAACCTTTTAATTAATTTCTCACTATCGTTACCAATGATCTTTTATTACAATGAAGTAGATGGGTAACGTCATCGTTGTCATGTATTCGTGATACACACACACTACAGGCATACATACACACAAGCACACACACACTCACACACCTATATACCTATACATATAACCCAAAATAAATCGGTACCTATAGAATCCGTTGAAATTATTTTCTTTATAACGGGCGGGGAAACGAGACGGATATACGTTACACTGCTTCGTGCGAATGTGTGCAAGACTGCATTGAGGTAGATTATTTATAACTACCCTCAGATTCGTATGATTCAGAAAACATAACGTAAACACACACGTTCGTATTAGCTGACACATTTTAGATGTATTCGTTTTTAGAAAAATTAGATGATGAAAAGAATAGAGATTTAGAAAAAGATTCCGAAAATAATGAGATTTCAAACGTAACAAACGAAATTCAAACTGATAATGAGGAAGAGTTTGTAGATGCAAATGAACTTAGCACTATTAAAGTCAAAGATGTTAATAATGATAATTTAAGTAACAATAAGGAAAAGCTTGTGATAGAAAAAAGTCAAAAAGAAAGAGTATTAGCCGACACATTTAAGTTGTTTTTCCTCTTTTAAAAACACAGATTACCCTCATTACTCATTACGATTATGATTAAAATTCGTTTTCAATAATCACCTCTGCCTACTTTTGAGTGACTTAACGCCAGTATCATATCTACGTCATTTAATAAAAGATCATTAATCATTACAAGAAGAACAACAAATTAAATTCAACTACACAACACAAAATCGTATCAGTCCAACCACACCCTAATGTATCACTTCCATAACTTTTGGTATTTTACTCAAATAATATTCATGATCAAACCTGGTCACTAGAATCCCACCAGTTACCTTAACTTCACTATCACTAGAATAGTTGATCAAATCACCCGATGTGGTGGTCATTTTACCACCAACTGACTTTATAATCGCGTCTCCTGCGCATAGATCCCACTTCTTAATCGCAGTGGCGTGGAGATACACGTCAGCTGTACCGTTGACGACGGTCATTACTTTGTAGCCAGCGCCGGCCGCTGATTGTACGGTAGTCTTCTCACCGAAGGCTTCTTTTGCTATGTCGATGACTTTGCCTGCGTGTGAGCGAGACACGACTACTGTTGGATGTTCTTTGTTTTCCTCTTTCTGTAAATGATAATCTATTTTGAATGCATTGATAGCCTAGTGGTTAAGGGTCTGGTGTTACGATCAGGAGGAACCGAGTGCGAAACCAGGACCTCAATTCTGCTATTTTGTAATTTTGTCACTACACTGACACTTTTAAGAATGCCATTGAATTTTAGACTTTCTAGTAAGTCCAAAATTAAATGATGATATTGTTATATATTCTCATTCGGGTTTTATTCGGGCCTAAGAAAAGATGAATGGAATGCGTGAAAGACGATATGAAAAAGAAGGGAGTGACTGAGGAGATCGTTTGTTCCCACTTGTTCTACTGAACAGTTCTACGGTAAAACAAACGGGACTTTTTTCTCACTAGTTCTATGGACATCTGACGGGAATGTACCTATTGAGGATAATGACATGTTGCGCCAACCCCAAATAGTTGGGACAAGGGCAGGTGGATGATGATGATTCGGGTTTTAGTTTTTGGACTTTATTTTCATGCAGCTTAAGTCTTATTAAATGGCTTTTTTTAAAAGGCAGTGGGATGACAGTGGCTTGCTTTAACATAAGCATACTTATTAAAACTAGATTTTTTATAAAAGTAATTTTATTGGTTCTACTTAATTCGAATAAATTCGTTCAGAAACATTGCATCTGGAGAATCTGGTGATTGGTGAACCGTTTCATTATCGATGAAGGATTTCATTATTTACATTGTTTTTCTTTGAAGGCAATTTACTCTTACAAGTGTTTTAGCCATGGAGATAACACGCAAAACATAACAAACCATTTAAAACATATTGAATGACAACATGTTTGAGTGAGATTAGTCTTATCACTAAGTATGATGATTCCAATCAAGATTGTTTTAAAATCATTGTCCAATATAAGATATGAAAATTGTTGCCTATTTATTTTATCATAAAACCAACCCAACTTTTTTTACACTACCTTTTTTCAATACCTTTCATTCATAATAACAATGCGTTTTTTTGTTCTTTTTTAACGTGCGGAAAACCCCACGGATACCCCTCTTCGTGGAGCGGGGGCAGTTATGTCGGAGTCGAACCAAATAAAAACGCACAAGGCCAAGGAATCTGATGCGCCCTTGTATAAGATTCTACAACTATGTTAAATTAATCGTTACCTCAGGCTTCCTAAATAAGGTTTATATTCATATACGCACCAAAACTGGATTTTTCAAGAGAGCCAAAACACATTTCAAAATATTTTTTTCGTAAAATATCCAGTATATTTTCTTTTGAAAAATGGGCGTTCTTTCCCCATGACACCACCAAATTATACCAGTGGTGTCATGGGGAATCACCTATCTACAGATAAGTAAGGCTGTATTTTTGCCAAAATTATGCGCCCTTTGAACCTCAAGGTTTTGATATGTTACAAAATTAAGTATTGAACAACATAATGCTGCTTCCTGTGCTTATCTACAACTTAGGTGGTAGATAAGCACACTGCCCACCTGATGGAAAGCGGTTGGTCTATGGACGTGTGCAACATCAGGAGCGTCACACTCGCACTGCCTACCCTGTGGCCTTAGGGGCGGGAATCGGACAAGAGTGAGTTGGCAGGTGGCTGAGGGTTACTGTGCTGACAACGGAGGAAACTTAGGTTTTTTTTTTTCGGTCACATCAACATGACTTCACCTCGCCTGATGGTAAGGTAAAGGCAAAGTCTCTGGAATGGGAGTCACCATTGCAAACACTGATAGTGCCACCAATGTCTCCCCACTGACAGCAAAGAATCCATTATTAATAATTACTTACATGTTCGACTATAGGCATGTTCATTGAGTGCCTCTTTGTATACCATCCCCAGTAGGTGTTGGGAGTGAACGGGTAATGGATCACTCCAATGATAGGTACTCCTCTAATGGCTACGCAAACCATTGTTGTCACATATTGATATAAGGCCTCTGGAAACAAAGATTGAAATCAGTTTTTTTTTATCAATTTTTTTTAGTTTTTGTGACTTTTATCAATAGACATGTCAACCCCATCATGCCTTTTAACAATAATCAGTTATGAGGGGAAATTAATGATGTGGCCCAAAGATGCTGCGGATGGATCATCCACAAACACAAATTTTACCCTCATTCTCTTGGACAAAACTGAGGCAGGTCAGCAAGTTGAAAATATAATACAAAATGAATCAATTATAGCTGCGAAAGTCATTCAATAAGTTGACAACACTAATGTTACATTATTTCAATGAAGTCATATTTTTAACCAATTTCTAAAAAGGTGGTTCTCAATTTGACTGTATTTTTTTACTTTGTTACCTCAGAACGTTCCATTGGGTGAATTGATTTTGATGAATCTTTTTTGGATAGCTGGCACTTCCCATCTGGTCTCATTTCAATTTGGTCCTTTGAAGTCTTTCTTTGAAAGAATTATTTATTACTAGCTGTTGCCCGCAGCTCCGCCCCCGTAGATGTCGGTTATCGCGACCAACCTATGTTCATTCTCGAGGTCTAATTTACTCCTATACCAAATTTTATCAAAATCGGTTCAGCAGTCCAAGCGTGAAAGCGTAACAAACAGACAGGCAGAGTTACTTTCGCATTTATAATATTAAGTATGGATGAATCTTGGTGTAGTTATATCAATAACAGATCCACAAAGATATTTGACTAATTGTATAATATTTTATGTATTTAATTACCAATTTTTTATGAGTTCTATCACCATTCATTTGTCCACAAATAATAAAATAACACAAATATTTTAATACAATGTGTTAAAAATATTTTGATTACAACATGTAATATACAAGTTATTATCTAACTTTATACATTCAGCTGTTTAAACACACCGTGTCTGTAACAATATCTATCTGATTTGTGTGTACTTACATACAGTTATGCTAACACGGAAAAATTAAATACTGTTTAATTTAATACTACTACCACTGTGGTGCAACAGTTACAAGTGCTACTTCTATGCATGAAGTGGGTCTGAGTTGGGCAAGGAATCATTCCTTTTTCCTATTAGGAAATTCTCAGTACTAAACAGACTTGGGAGAGTGTAGCACTGGCTGTGGAAAAAGTGTTAGGTTGACTGCAAAAACCCGCTATTACACGGGACTAAAAATAAATTTTGGCAAAATATGAGCATGTTCAATACATCTATTGCCTTTCAAGGATTTAGAACTCTCACTATCTCTCCCCCAAGCCACAACCCTCATTATTCCATCCATCAGGGTCGGCAGCGCAAGTATGACGCTCTGGTGTTGCACACGTCCATAGGGCACAGTGACCACCTCCCATCAGGTGGGCTGTGTGCTTGTCTGCCCCCTAAGTGGTATGAAAAAAGGGCTATATAAAAGAAAATTTTAATATTTTGTTTACCTGTGTATTCTTGCGTAGCATCTAAAGGATCAATCCACACGGTTACATCTTTAACGAAGACCAGTTCATCAGCCATAAGATCTATCAAGTTAGATTGAACATCTTTGTCTAAATCCATCACTGGCTGGTCCTCACAACTCGAGTCCCCTTTGGAGTGCTCTTCTGACACTATACTAAGTTTCGGGAAAGTGTTCTTCAGTCCATAATACATGGCGCAATGAGATGCATAGTCGGCATCAGTAACCGGGTCGTTCGCGCCCTCTTGTGTCTTCCCTTTACTTTTAATGTTCAATTCATGATTTTTACCTTCTATGACCTTCTTGCCACCTAATTCTGCGGCCCGAATCGACGCCTTCATCAAAGTTTTCAAGTTAATGAGATCACTTTTTTCAACAGGATAACTATTACCACCTGAACGCCAATATATTATTAAAAACAACATGAAAATTAACGTGAAACACGCAAATTTGTTCACTCTTAAAGTTCCACCGAAGTTCATTGTGGGTTCAAAGCAAAATTCTCTGAAATCAGTTATTTACTGTTGTGGTGAGGTGTGTGAATGTGTGAATACTTTGCTTTGCAAAACATGACAATATTTTTTGACATGAAACGAAAAGTCCATGTCAAGTTTGACGTTAACTTCATGTTTGTTTGGTTGGTTTAAGTTTTCTAAAAACAATACGAACAAAATTTTACCATTTACGTTCCTACAGTATAATTTGATAAAGTAAAATAAATTAAAATAATAATGTACCGTATGTACTCATATAATATAGTTTGGCGCGAGCTACCTTTATCTAATCTATTACAAGATCAAAACGTGCTCCACACCACACAACTCCCCAAATTTTCTGTCAACAACGTCACAAGTGTCACGACCACGACCACGACCGGGTGTAGTGGGCAGTGCTGTAAATTCGATACATTAATTAACCAAAACTAGCTAAAGTTCATGTTTTAGAAATTTAGCTGAAACGTAATTATAATATTACGTAATTATAAATATAGAAGAACTCATTCAAAATGATCCTAATTGATATGTTTGACATGGTAAGTTTTTTTTTCTCCTACTTACTCCAGCGAATTCGTAGAATTTTATGGGTGATTAAAATTTTATTATATTGTTTTCAGGCGGGCTGGTGGACGTTGATAATTGCTGTCAAGGTTATATTGATTTCGACTTATATGCTTTGGGGTAAAAAGAAATCCAAAGATTATGATCCTTTAAGTAAAGGAGTGCCTGCTAACTGGAACCCAAAACCAATAGTAGAATATGATGTAGCTGTCGAAGAACCTCCTTTGATGACTAAGATTGATGATAATGTGTTAAACGTAGGTGCCACGAGTTTCCTTTGCCTTGATAAAGAGGAATCTATACTCGAAAGTGCTTTACAGTCGTTAGACAAGTATGGTGTAGGTTCGTGTGGACCTAGAGGGTTTTATGGAACGATAGACGTCCATTTGGAGTTAGAAAATCGTCTGGCAAAATTTTTGGAAGTGGAGGAGACTTGCGTATACTCTTATGGCTTCTCAACAATTGCAAGCGCTATACCAGCTTATGCTAAGATGAGAGATATTGTTTTTGCGTAAGTTATAATTTTGATTTTTACTGGTTTCATTGGAATTATAGTAACTAAATATAAGCTAAGATCCTTAAGACAATATAATATGAGAAATTAAGCCATACAAACAGTAGCTATATAAGCAAAGAACAGCATATTAGTATTTCTCATCTATAATGGTGGCCTTTATCTAGACTCCTACACAAATAAGTAATAATCCCACTCAAAATAAGTTTTCTTGAATATTATGCTGCTTGTTAGAAATCAAAAAGTGTAGCATAATACCAACTTTTTCCCCTTTTGAACTAGAGCTAAATACCCATGAGGAAAATATTTGAAATTAAATGTTTTTATAAATTTTTGTTTGAAACTACGGTTAACCTAGTTCCAAACAAAAATTTTAGTAAGCATTGAAGAGTTGCATGGTGCATTTCAACAAACAAAAAAGTTTTATAGGATAAACAGGTTGTCATAGTCAATCCAGTCTTAATTACCATAGAGCTTAGAACAAACCAGTTACAAGTCCTTCAAGGTCAAATAATATTGATGCGTAGTTGTGTAGTAATCTTCTTAACCATCTTCTTTGTAACTAATGTGTCCGTAATTTTGTAGTGATGAATGCGTCTGGTTCGCCATCCAAAAAGGCTTAGATGCTGCTCGGAGCACTGTTCGTTACTTCAAACACAATGATACAGATCATCTTGAACAATTGCTGGCTGAGGCTGCAAGCAAAAAAGAACTGAACCCTCGTAGAAGGGCTTACTTAATTATCGAATCTATTTACTACAACACTGGTGAAATGTGTCCGTTGAAACGGTTGGTAGAGTTAGCGAGGAAGTACAAGCTGAGGATTATCTTAGACGAGAGCTTGACCATTGGTGTGAGTACGGTTTTCATTTTTACACGTTGCTTGTAGCGAATTTCTGCCAGTTTCCAAGTTAATTATTGCAAGCTGAGGGCTGCCACTGCAGCACTATCGGGCTGTGTAGTGGAGACCCCCTGTCCTAAGACTTTACCTTTAGCTCAAAGTCATGCTGACATATGTAACTTAAAAAAAAATAGTTTTATTTTTCTTCATTGGAAAAATAAACAGTTTTTATACATCTCATTTATGCGTTTTGTTTTCGCATTTTATACCTAGGTTATCTGCTTATATAACTGTAATAAAAAAATTAATAACGAAAGATTGAGGTTGTTACTTTTATAACAAAATATAATTACATGCAACTTTAAAAATGTGTACCTAATTATCAAATTATTCAACACAGATAATATCTCTAAACTCTACCTGTTAATTACAGTGCATTAATCATTTTATTTCTGCATTTACTTTCTTTTATTTCCTTTTACACTCGTTTTTAAAATAAGTTTGATCGCAGTTAGGGAAACCCGTAAAGTCTAAAGACAGAACCAGATGGCAGGCTGTTATCTCTGCTTATTCCCAAAGGAAAATGGCGTGAGTATAGTATGTATTTTAGATCTCGTCCGAAGTTCCGACCAAATAGTGAATTCGGGAGCAATAAACAGTAATTCTCACTTCGAGGCGCTAATAGTATAAATTCGGCCAAGTGCGTATCAATTTAGTATTATACTAATATACTTAATTAGTCGATTTCTTGTATCTGGGCGTGTTCCACTTTCAACACACACACGACAGATAGGTTAGGTATTATTTACCAATGATGATTAGAAGGTTGGGACATGTAGAGAGGATGAATGAAAGAAGATTGACGAAATAGGGCTTCAATTACATCAAGTACGTCGAGTATTTGCGCCTCATGCCGCCCTTTTTTTATCTTGCGGAAATTCCCATGGATACCACCCCTGTCAGCCATCGAGGGTGGTTATGTCGGGATCGAACCGCCTAAAACCGCACGCCGTCTCGGGTCTTAATTACCGGGGTGTAAGGTTACCCAATAAGATGGCCCAATATATTATTGGGCCATCTACGAACTAGTCATCTACGAAAAAGTACATAATTATATAAGTATCTTTATCCGTATTCTAGAGCTCATAACACGCGCTACTTAAACTATGCTTACTTTGGGTCTAGAGAGCGCTGTGTAGACTGTCGTAGAATATTTATGTATGTATTTACCATTACAGGTCGTTGGTAAACACGGGCGAGGTATAACTGAGCTTCTGGACATCCCTCGCGAAGAGATCGACCTGATCGTGGGCTCTCTAGAACATTCATTCGCGACCATTGGAGGATTCTGCGCTGGCTCGCACTTCATCGTGGAACATCAGAGACTTTCTGGCCTTGGTAAGATTTTATTATTTCAACTATGTACCTTTTTGGCAGTCGGCTAAAAATACCGAAATAAGTTTTATAGCAGGCGGGACCTATTTTCAAATTATAAGACAAAAGAAACTTAATGGGTCTCGCAAAGTGATGGGCATTGATCGGGCATTTTTTTAGTACACCCGATTAATAAACAAATAAATATTCTACGACGAAAGTAGAATACACAGCGCTCCCTAGACCCAAAGTAAGCATAGTTTAACTTTCTTGTGTTATTGGTTCTAGAATGCTGATAAACATACTTATATACATAGAAACACCTAGATCAAGCAAATAGACATATTCATGCATACAAATATTTGCAC
This sequence comes from Lithosia quadra, assembly GCA_963576445.1. Taxonomy (NCBI): domain Eukaryota; kingdom Metazoa; phylum Arthropoda; class Insecta; order Lepidoptera; family Erebidae; genus Lithosia; species Lithosia quadra. The sequence goes on along the minus strand of OY754885.1, from coordinate 1,414,669 downwards.
TGAGCGGGAATCGAACCCGCGCCTCCTGCGTAGCAGTCGCATGCACTACCGCTACACCACAGTGGCCGTCGAATACCGGGTGTATAAACCCTATATAAACGGGTCTATGCCCTGGCATTTTTGGCATAAATAATAAATGCCCGAATTGTCTGGGCGTAAACCTATCACTGGTCCCGCCTGTTGTCAAACTTTTTTCGGTTTTTCTACATCTGTCGGGCTTTTTTTTTATACTACTTAGTGGCAGACAAGCACACGGCCCACCTGATGGGAAGCGGTCACCGTGGTCTATGAACGTGTGCAACACTAAGGTTATCACACACGCGCTGCCTACCCTGAAGGGAAGGGCTTTTGGTTTTTTAATTAAACATTGTTATTGAAAACAATTAAAGCGAATTTTTTTGACAGGTTACTGCTTCAGTGCTTCCCTGCCGCCAATGTTGACACAGGCCGCCATCTCTGGACTAGACATTATTGAAAAAAACCCAAACATTATTGAAGAACTGAACGTAGTCTCTAAGAAACTTAATAGGTAAGTCATACCATTAGACCAGGGGCTTATGGGACCCTACCAAGATCTTTAGAGCGGGTACACATTAGGCGCTTGCAAACGCGCGCTTTGCTAACGTGCGATTTTAAGAACTAAGAGTTTCAATTGATGTGTACACATGCAACGCTCACCGAACGCAACGCCGAACGCCCAATGTGTACCCGCTCTTACTTACTTTGTTTGTACGCTGGTACAGTTAGCATCAAAAGTAGGTGACGATTGCACAGATTTGAAACTTAGAAATCCCAATGAAAATTGTTGATTATATTTTGAAAAAAAAAATTAAAAGTATTGAATAATGCCCACTAAATAATTCAACAAAATATAAATTATATTTTTTTTTATATAATGCATAATATTTATATAGTAGAAAATGCCTGTGGCATTAAGTCCGCATAAGTAGTTACTGACTGACGATGTCGACATCTGCATTGCTTTCAAAAATTGAAAGCAGAATTGAGTGAAAATACTTTTTTTATGGCAGATGGCAGTCGCTCCACGGAAAATATCGAAGTTCAGCCGCATCACAGTTAGACTGGAAAGCCAACCCCAACTGAGTTGGGAAAAGGTTTAGAGAATGATGATGATGACTTTTTTTATGGCAGTATCGATTTTATGACTCGATAACGTAATACCTACACTTCTCTACGGCAATACAATAAAATATTCACACAATCAATATTTATTATCACAATAAATTCAATAATCTTATGACTCACTGCAATGGCAGCGATCACTATCGTTTTAGCGATATTAGCATTTTGAATTAGGCCAGGGTTTTTTCTTTGTAACGTGTAATCTACTCAAAAACCGTGACGGCAAACGGCATGACAAATTTTTATACCACTTAGGTGGCAAACAAGCACACGGTCCATCTGATGGGAAGCGGTTACTGCGGCCTATTGACGTGTGCAACATCAGGGATGTTACACTCGCGCTGCGGACCCTGGTGGGAAGGGGGGTTGAGGAGATTTGAGGGTTGTACGTGGGATTGGGGAGATGGGGGTCGGGGGGGGGGGGGGGAGGTTGAGTGATCTCTGGATACCCTACTTACTGCTGGGAACACAACACGATGGTTATTATGGCCGCGGTCTTCTGTAGGGCGAAGGCACTACCCCAGTCGGACTGCTCAGTTCGGACGGGCAATACCATCGTGTTCTACCTCCGGTTTTCCCTTTCTTACTCCCAAAAGACTAATACCCATTCTTTTATTTTCAGAGAATTAGCCAAACTCAAGCACTACAGATTCCGAGGAGATGAATACTCGCCAGTCAAGCACATTTATCTCAAAAAGGATGACCTGACTGATAGACTGAAACACTCCTATCTCCGTAATGTTGCCAATTATTGTCTAGAAAAAGGCGTTGCAATGGCCGTAGCCGCGTATTTACGCGATGTTGAGGTCAATTGTCCAGAACCTTCGATCCGTTTAGCCGCTAGTAGAAAGCTGACGGATGAAAGGATAAATTTAATCTGTACGTTATTAGATGAGGCTTACGAGAAAGTAGGCCCTAAGCCTGAGTTACAGGCTGTTTAAAAAAAAGAAAATATTTTGGCGCGAAATACCTACTTCATGTCATTGCCAGATTTTTTTTATGTTGGGTATAGACACACATTTATATTTTTTTATGCTTTTAGCACCTTATATACAACATCATGTCAACGGGAAACTTATATCTTAAAACTGCCTAGTATACCTAGGTAGGTACCTTTTCTTTTTGTGCGGAAATCCCCACGGATACCACCCCTGCGGCCAGCCGGCGGTTATGTCTGAATCGAACCGACTAAAACCGCACGCCGTCACGGGTCTCCTAGCGCCAGAGTGTTATGTAGCCTAAAAGCCATTTCCTTCGCACTCCAGCCCCAGACCCAGGCCATTGAGATGGCCCCCTCGGGTTTGGGAACCACAGTGTTCCCCACCTGTAATTTTTATTTTATGTATATTTTAAGAATACGTCAAATTCAAAACTTTCTATAAAGACCATTATAACGGCACTTACAAAACTACAATAAAAAAAAGTCCTATCCTTATCCCAATTATTATTTGGGGTCAACGCAACATGTTATGTTCGCCACATATTATAATATTTAATTGAATAATGATGTTATAGTTATATACAAAATAGTAGAGATCGCACTAAATCGCGATAATTATTGCAAATTCATACATTTTTCGTAATATTATCATTTAAAGTACAACACTCATGATAGATAGCTATCTCTTTCCATATCATATATTTTATGCTCCGTATTACTTATCGATCTATAGTTGTAATGTTATTTTCCTGTACCGGCTAAAACGGGATGAATAGGGATAAAATGGTTTTTTAATTAATTGCAAATATTTAACTGGATATTCGACGATTCTCTTCATTGTGACGTGAAAGTGGTTTATAGTTTCGCATAAAAGATAATAACTGCAAAATTTAACCGACCGATTTGTTCCTATTCACCCCTAAATCCCTATTCGCCCCGTTTTACGGTATGTATTCAGAAAGGTTATTTTATTAGGTATAGAAAAATCTAGAAGTAACTTAATCAACGAAATAATATTATTACAGATAATAATCTAATTCCAAATATTTGTTGTTAGGTTTTAAACTTATGATCTAATAATTATAATTATTATGGCTTTAGTTATTACGGCTCTGATGTAACTAAAAACTGTTCCTTGAAAAAATATCTGTTATTATATGGACTTCTTTTTTATTATTGGCAACACAGCGACATGTCATCAAATTAAAAAAAAATACTGTCACAAATTATTACAACTACAAGTATTGTAATTCAAAATATTAAGTAAAATGTCTACACAAATTTAGATGTTGTAAAACTGAAATCGTATTACTAAAATAACAAAGTTTGAGTGTTATTATATTTTATTTTTCTACAATATTTGACAATTACAATCATGGATATATTATGTACTAGAGGTACAACACTACTTTAGTACTTTGGTTTATATTATTTGATTGTGGCAACACAGCAATCGAGGAACGCCTCGTGTAAAGCCGCCCGTTGCCTTATGCGTGCACAGGCCAGCGGGCGCACGCAATAAGGCAGCGGCCGGCTTCAAGGTTACAAACGTGATAACTACTTTTTGAACATTCTAAATAGTCTTACAAATAGTGGTGATAATTACAGATTTTATTTTTTATTATCTTTTCTTCGTACGATACAATTAACGAATCAATATTTAAATAGTTTATCATTTATTTTACACTTAATTGAGCTATTATTATGTAGTTAGTCGAAAGACCAAATAGTGCAAAATAAATAAGAAAAATTCCACAAGTATTTAAATAACGTGAGAGGCATCATTATTTTTAACAAATAACTCTAAAACACTACCATAAGAAAGAGACAATTATTTAACCTCGTTACCTATATAAACATGCATTATTATTTTCTTTTGCTAAATCTTTTATGGACGGCACAATAAACATGCATTAAGATAAATAATAATAAGTCGTAACAGTATGATATTAAACCTTCATTGTTAAATTTATAGTGCCTTGAATCTGAATTGGTGTAACGTCCATATTAACATCTAATTACCCCTTGGTTTCTTCTGCCTGATGCGCCTAATTTTTCAAGTAAAATATTTTTTTTTAAATCCTCTAGCCCTACGGTCAACTATTATCAAGTTGAGCAATGATTTGTTGATTAAGAATGAAATCAAAAGCCGAGTACAATTTAGTATTAAGGCCATCTGCTGCGTTATGCGTATCTCGCATATTGTGCAAATCGTATATATTTTACATGCCTTTTATGCAAATCGTATGTATTTTACATGCCTTTTTGTGCAAATCGTATGTATTTTACATGCCTTTTGTGCAAATCGTTTGCACGAAATGCGCTCAATATTATTTGCACGGGCTTATCGCCACGCATATCGTGCAAATTCTATGTATTTTGGGCACGACATTTTTGCAAATCATTTGCACAAAATTCGCTCCATATTATTTGCACGAGTTTGCAACGTGCTTACAAGAAACCGGGGGTAAGTCAACTAATTCACATTCCAATATAATTCTATCATAATATATTGTTACAGTGTTAAATCCAATAAGGATTGTTTAAAGTAGGTAAGTACATTGTTACGTCATATCAGTATGTTTGTCACAAATATGACATTTTTATAGTAAGTTTATATAATTACTAGTATTATAATTATCAGCACTGTGTCTGTTATGTTGCTACATTAATAAAGAGTGTATTATAATATTTTTTTTACTTTTCATATTTTTAACAGATTATTAAATATATTCTAGTTATACGATTTGAACACATCCAGTATATCCTAACAATAGTTTCACTTTATTTATACCCTATAATCAAAATGGCGCCTAATAAACTACGCCAGCCCAAAAAAAATATTTCGGGCATAGGCTTAATACGTCTACCTTATCCGCTCCCTCATGCGCAATCATGCTTGTGGGTGCACATTTTTTGCACGACTTGTGCAATATATTTGCACGAAAGAGCCACGCGCATGTGCCAGCGGACGGTCTGATATCTTATGCTCTTGAGCTTTCGCCCTAAATTATCGATTTTATGAGACTAAACATGCACGGCGCTTGCTCAAGTCTTCATCATTTTTGACAAGAAGCATAATGATTTGGAGTACAAAGCTGTAACAGAATGGCTTAAATTACTGTTTTCACCCCCTCCCCTTAAACGGGAATTAACTCCTCACTCAAATGACAATATCCCACATTCCTCCTAAACTCTGTCTCATCAGGTGAATGGAGAGGTTTCCGAATCTCCACCAGCCTTCGATCAGTCTCCAGAGCTTGGTTCTTGTACTGAAGGTCTTTGGTGACGCGCTGGTGGTGATTGTACATTCCTTGATAAGTTGTCCTGTAGAATAATCGATATGTTAATACTGCGGCATTGTCTCGTGCAGTCAGCATCAAAAGTGCATGAAAATGGCATGAAATTAGTTAACAGTGTTTCTTAGTGAAATACTGTTGACTACATACTCGTACTATGTAGTCAACAGTATTTCCATAAGAAATTGTTGTAATAGTTTCATCTGAAACACTTACAAAGCTTCTTCCAACTTCTTCTCCAGCAAGTTATGACTTGTATGAACTCTCTCAAACTCTTCTATAAGACCACGCATCGGTTTGTCCTAAAAATAAATTAGGGTAATAAACAGCTTGGAGTAGGCAACACAGACAGAAAAAATCCACACGAATAATGAAGCTGAAAACTGAACGCGCTAATCTCAAAAGCTGCTTGTGTGTGCAGATTTCAATAGGTGGTAAATGATGAATCACTAAACTGAGAACATCCTCCATTTTTTGAATTCTGTTAAAATAACGCCTCGTTAAACGTTTAATTATTGCCCAATTATTTATTTCAAAGCTTCCTAAATAACGCACGGTCAAAAACCGAATTCTATCGCGGTAACGTTTTACGTGTACGGTACGGTGACGGTAAACAATAGGTAAATTAAGTAAACTTACATTAACTCTTTCAAGCACCGGTCGTCTGGTTCTCATCTCCAATCGGGTCTCCACACACTTCGTCGGATTAATTTTATCTGCGACTGCCGCCCGTAAATACTCAATCTCTTGATCCACTTTTGCAAGATTTTGTTCCAGCTGAAGCGAAAAAAATTCATTAATACGAACAGTTACTTGCATGATTTTTCTTTTTTGAATTAGTTTTCTTTGTTCCCCTATATAGGCCTTACGGCTAGACGGGTTTCTATGACTGAGGTCTCAAATGAGGGCGTTCATCTCCCGAGTGTCATAGGGTACAAAAGTGAAGAAAAACCATATGCTTAAAATTTTGTTGCCAATATTTTTTTTATTCAAACTTTTTTTTTTATAATACTTAGGTGGCAGACAAGCACATGGCCCACCTGATGGGAAGCGGTCACCGTGGCCTATAGACGTGTGCAACAGTAATAAAGGTGTCTGCGCTGCCTACCCTGAGGGGAAAGGCTCACCTAGGGGAGGGGGGAGGATGGGTACAGTGAGCTCTGGCTACCCTACTTACCGGCGGGAACACAACACGATGGTATTATGGCCGCGGTCTTCTGTAGGGTGGAGGTACCCCAGTCGGACAGCTCATTTTGGACGGAAGATAAGAAGAAACTGTGAGTTAAACATGACAACTCACCTTACACTTCTGCCACTCCATTTCATTCCTGGCTCTCTGTATATCAAACACTCTCCTTCTCATTACCAGTTCCACCTGCTGGCACTGTGCGTGCATTTGATTCCTGGCAGTTTCGCTGCTCTTGAACATTGTCTCTCGAAGAGCTTTGGACTCTGACATTAACTGTTCAGCGATTTTTATCGTATTCTCTATGCAGTTGACGTAACTTTCTTCTGACATGGATCTGAAAAATGATGTCAGGAGAAATTCTTAAAAAGATCATTTGAGTGTTTGTGAGCCTCTGTGGCGTAGCGGTCGTAAACGCGGCTGCTGCGCAGGAGGGGCGGGTTCGATCCCCGGTCAGTGCAAATATTTGTATGCATGAATATGGGTATTTGCATTGGTCTGGACGTGCCTCGGAGAGCACGTTAAGCCGTCGGTCCCGGTTGCCATACAAACATCTATGGCAGTCGGTACGGGTAGTTGGAGCCCTAAAATGTCCAACAACAACGGTCTAGCTACAATGCTTCGATTTCGCCTAATGCCACCATTGGGTTGTGAAGGGCAGGCGTTTTACGGAAAATATCGAGGTCCAGCCAAATCCGTAGTTAATGCGACTGGGATTAACGCTGGGTTGAAGAAGATATTTTAAATTGAATGGGACTTACTCCGTCGGGACTCGAGTTGGATCCAACTTGTAGCTGATATCCGTGCTATCCCTTGAAAGATCCTTGACGTGACGTTCTAATTCCAAGGTCTCGTCCTTATTTTTGATCTCTCGCTCCAACCGGCAAAGTACATTCGTTAGTTCCTTGATCTTCTCCCAGCCCATGTGGCAAACGTCTGTTAATACACGCTTGCTATGTTCTGCTATGTGGAGTTCCTGTTGAGTTTAGGAGTAAAAATATTATGAAAGTTGATATTTTGTATTCCTTATAAACAGAAAATGGAGGCTCTTCAACAGTTTTAGCTATAGTATAGGTCAGTATACCTACTCCCACACCTATGAATTTATTTATAAAATGTAATTTTGAGACTTTCATACGTATGTTAGGTAGTAATAAAAGTTGCCGCATAGAACACTCTATGCGGCAACTTTTTTCGGTTCGTTATCGTTCCCAATCTATGGATATGGAACTGGATAAATAGTAATAATAAAGATCGCCAAAAGATTCCTTAAATTGGTTGGTAGACTAGCTAGGTACCTATGTTAAAGAGATAAGTTCACACGATTGGTACAACCTTATTCAATTCTTCTCCAAGCTGATCCCTTGTCAACTCCGGAGGCAATCGCTGGTCTCTATTGGAGAGACATGTGGATATGACCATCAGGGGCACCTGAAGAGACTCCAGATGCAGTTCGGTAGAATTCTTTTCCTCCTTTAACGCTCTTATTTCATCTCTCACACATTCTCGGGTGAACCTTTGTTTCTCCCTCCAAGTGTGAACTTCGAAAATCCTGGCAAAAATGTGTGCTTATGAAATCTACGTAAAACTTGAGATTTTTATAAGATCCTGTTATAAAACTTACCTATCTCTTAATAATTGATTGTTAACATAATTATCCCATCTGGTAGTCACATTAGATTCATTTCTCAACTGAGTAGCCCTTTGTCTCAACTCGTAGGACTCATAACGACGGTATCTGGCCTCGTTCTGCAATCTCTGAATATTCCTCGTCCAGTCTAACACTGATAATCGTGGGTGGGGCTTCTCAAATACGGGTACAGAAGCGTCCATGTCGAGAACATTAGAGATTGGGAATACAACTTAAGCTTCCTGCATAGTTACAATGTGCCTTGGTTTTGGGAAGGTTTGATCAATACGTTCCATTTTCAATGTTAAGGAAATTAGGTCAAAGACGTATTTATTGGCGGAACATTTCGTTATGTTTTGGATTTCGACTGAAATCAAGGTTGTTACTTTGGTTACGCTACTTGTTGTGGGTAGTCCGATAACTTATCTAACAGTGGTAGTATTAAAAACGCCCAGATGCATGGATAGCAATAGTGCGCAGTCACAGTTGTAATTTGAACATTCTGGTACCGATGGGGGTGGTATACCTACATAAAATGATATTATGTAGTTAAGTAGGTAACCTTTGTATTTATACCTACTAATCTATTAGGTATTCATAGACGTAGTATTATTGAATTAGGTACAGACATTGAAAGAGCAAAATGTATATCATTGAACTTTGACCTGAATAGTTAAAGTCGAAGTTATGTAACTTTCTGTCGACTACAGTCATTAATCGCAAGTATTTCATAAATATTCCAAAGCAGCTATGGCCGCCAATATGGAATAGTGAGGTGAGATGTTCCTAAGACATAAAAGGAGAATGTTCCGACTAGATAAAGGGATCACGTCTTTTTATATTTACCACCTGGGTGGCAGACACACGGCTCACCTGATGAGAAGCGGTCACCGTGGCCTATGGACGTGTGCTGTGTGCAATAGTACCTATTCTTGTGCAAATAAATAGGTAGGTAGGTAGGTACTGGGATCGAAAGTGCCGGTCGACTCCAAAGGCAAAACCTCCATCGTATTACAGGTGCAGTGAAAAAAGTTGGGCAAGTTTTATTCCTTCGGTAGGTATGCCTTAGTTTCGGTAGGTATTATAAATATAAGGGCGTGAGCACATAAGCACTAAAAATCCTTGATACCATAATTCAAAAGTAGATGATGGTCTGTTGGTTTCTGCCTACCCAAGAGGGAAAAATGTTTAAACAGTAGGTACCTAAATGTATGTCTTCACGATTATCATGAATAGGTAAAATCTCATTGTTAACTGCTCTTTAAACCAAACAGCTGAAGTTAGTGATTTAGGTACTTATGTATCTACCATTTTCATGCCTATGCCTATTAGAATACTACTTGTACCTTAATCTATTAATCTGTGAATATGACATACAAAATCACGCCTTTTTCCCATTGGGATAGGCAGAGACATCTTTCCACTTGCTATGCTATTATACTATGTAATATATTGTATGTAAATAATTGTTTAAAGCTAAACTACGCGATTAGATAATAAAATTTATGCTTATACTGAGATGGTGCTAATAAAAAGAAGGTAATAAATGTTAGAAAATCTAAAATATTTATATAATATTTTGAGTTTTAAGTATTTTATGCTCTGGTAACAACTAAATCAAAAACGGAAGTTGCAGTGGGTAGTAGGTGCAAAAGCAACTTTTAATCTGAAATATTTTATTACTTACACAAAGGATTGATTAGTATGTATAATAATTAATTATATGTAATTATTTATAATAATATGTATTCCAAGAAGTATTAAAAAGCTATAAATATACTTTATATTTACTATCGGATAATCGGATAGGAAATTACACAAACGTCAAAGTAGAATATAGTCTGTGGTACTGGTAGAATAAAATAATGAATGGCAATATGGCGGATAGTTGGCATTAGGCGAAGTCGAAATTAATATTTGTTCACGACTTTTCCTTTTCCACATCTCTTTTATTTAAGTATAGATTGTTATTAAGAAAGTGTTATTTATTGTATGGCCTGGACGCTATTAGTTAATATTATTGTTTTACCATTGTTTATTTCCAGTTGTGAATTGTGAACATGTAAGTTTGCCGATTTCGTTTGGTTCGACCTAATTTGTCTAACATACTATGCGATTCAAGTAAGAAGATAATCGCGTTGACACCAACTTCATTCCGTACTCGTCAAAATTGTACAGCTAGCAACAAAATTTTCACGGCGCGTCGGATAGGTTCATACCTGTAATGGTAACAACGACTTAATTTTTATTTTCTTTTCTTAAATACGTAACATATTTTCTTAGTAATCGTTTATAATAATAGTTCATAATTGATTGGTGTCATAGTGTGCCGCTAGCTACGCTTCCAAAGCTATTGATATATATTTCCGATTTTTCTCCATTTTGTTGCGTCCTTGTTGACTTTTGTTGTTACATTGTGTTTGTTATAGACTTTTGTTATTGTTTTGATAAGTTTATTTTGTTAGGTACAGTTAAATTTGCTTAAAATGAGTAGGGAAGGCACAGTGGTACATTTACGAGCACGTGAAATTGTTCGTGCGGCTCCGATAACAGTGCAAACGATGAAATAAGCAGCATCGAAGTGTTACCGCCCGATTAAAAATAAATATATATAAAAAAGAACCGATAGTTTATTTCGTAATTATCATTGTATGTACTTATCTCAGATGGAATAGTGATGTAAAAAAATGTATTTGCTGACCTTACTTTATGCAATGAAGTAAGCAACGGGAATCAAAATGTCATTCTGACAGTTATCAACTTACGTGAATCGCATAGTAGTTGCTACTATTGTTTTAACATGTAATACGTGATTCAGGTATGACGACAGGCGTGGTGGTCGTGGTGGAGGACGTGGTGGAAGCCGTGGTGGTCGTGGAGGCGGTGGCAGAGGTGGTTCTCGAGGCGGACGCTCCAGTGATCGCTCCCAAGAAAGAAGTGGAAGCCGTTTCGGAAGTAGCCGCGGTGGCGGTGGACGGGATGGTGGACGAGGAAGCCGTGACGGCGGCAGAGGTTTTGGCGGTCGTGGCGGGCGAGATGATTTTCGAAGCGGCAATTTTAAAAACGATCAGCCGGGCGGTAACCTCAGAAAGATCCGTTGGGATACGATTACGTTGACTCCGTTCCAGAAAAACTTTTATGTGCCACATCAGAATGTGCAGATGCGTAATCAAGCCGAGGTAGAGGCTTATCGCAGCCAACATCAGATTACTGTGAAGGGCCGTGATGTACCATCGCCGAGCATGTACTTCGAAGAAGGTGGCTTTCCAGACTACGCCATGAAAGAAATTTTGAAGCAAGGTTTCCCACATCCAACACCTATTCAGGCTCAGGGTTGGCCAATAGCCCTTTCTGGTAGAGATTTAGTCGGAATTGCTCAAACAGGCTCTGGGAAAACACTTGCGTACATCCTGCCAGCTATCGTTCACATAATAAATCAGCCGAGGCTTCTGAGGGATGAGGGGCCCATTGTACTAGTATTAGCTCCGACCAGGGAGTTAGCTCAACAGATCCAACAGGTTCTTATTCAATTTTTATCATACTCTTTAAAAATATGTTACTCAATACTGAAACTAGGCCTGCCATTGAACAGAGACATAGAGCTGCCTGAAGCCTGAAATTTCAAATTATGGCTTTAATATCTCACTTTATTGTAATAATATTAATTGTATTTGTAACAAAATATAAGACGAAGTTTATTTTCCATTGTGCTACTCCAGGCGTTGATCTCAATGAATGGAATCGCTGCAGAGATGACGGACAATCCAAGCAGCTTGGACATAGTAAATTTATTAAAATTACATTTAATTTGTAGAACTTAGCTTATTGCAGGCAGGCTATGTTCGAAAACCTGTTTAAACTGAATTTGACATGTTTCTCTTAATTTTTTTCATTCAAAATTTCAAAATTTTATCTCTAGGTGAGGTTTCTGAACGTAACCTTTATTAGCTGGATTTTGTTTTGTTTCTTTAGTTCTTTCTGTTAGACTATGCTTATCTATGGACAGCTTCACCATTTTGTAGTTTTATATCCAAACAGTATTCACCTCACCTTAAAATGTATTTGCAATTATTTAATTATATCTTTCAAATTTTGTGTTTCCATCACAAAGTTTTAGATATTACAAAGGTAGTAAACATACCAAAGCTATGAATACACATATTGAAGATACCGTTATACATATTGAAGCGTAGCGCATACATAAGAATTTTTCTTTAGTGAGACAGATTATAAATTTTATGATGGAAAGAGACAACATAATAAAAATCTTTTTAGTCATAGCACTCTTTAGATGCATTTATATTTGTTTTTGTTTCATCTTCTTTTTGGTCTTTTCCTTGTATTATTTTTATAGATTCTTTACAAATATGTAAGTGTTGATATAGGAGGATACATGATTTCGTGAAGTACTGAATTAAATGTTGGGGACAATCCTCATCTTTTAGTCTACAAAAGCCATCAAAAACAAAAAGTATACAATACAATAAAACCATTAATTTATTAGTAGGGATACTTCTTCTCTAACTCTGTGGAATTCTTACTATAATGCTTGTTTGCTGTGAATAATTTGTGCATCATTGAACACAATTATGGCTCACCATCATTTCCTGAGCAAACCAAACGGGTGGGAACAGACGGTCCAGAACTGGAATCATCTACCAAATGATATTGTGACAGTTGCCACGGTAAACATTTGTTGGGATGAAAGGGGTTAAATTGTTGGGTGAATAAGGAATTATGTGGGCATGGTGAAAATCACAGGAGTAAGCCTAATTTTACTATGCAGAAATAACTAGTCAAGGAAATAGAAAGCAAACTAAAGTATGTACTTCTTCCTCCTATATCGGCACTTGCATACATCTATTATTCAAAAAGCTGCCAACCCTGTATTAATCGTTAATTCTCATCCATCAGGTGGCCAATGACTTTGGTCAAAGTGTACAAGTACGCAACACATGCATATTCGGTGGAGCCCCCAAAGGACCGCAAGGCAGATGCTTGGAGAGAGGCGTCGAGATTGTTATTGCAACTCCTGGAAGACTTATTGACTTCTTGGAAAAAGGTAATTACATTGTTTCCAGTGTTGTATCCACAATTCCATCTTCTAGACTAACCGACTATGAAATTATCATTATTTTTATCTCCAAATAACTGGTAAAGTATCTTATCTGAAGTTTGTTACATTAATTTAATGAGAAAAATTAGTTGCATCTACAAAACATTATAATTTTTTGTCCGTAGATACAACAAATCTCCGTCGGTGCACCTACTTAGTCCTGGATGAGGCTGATCGGATGCTTGACATGGGTTTCGAGCCTCAGATTCGCAAAATCATTGAGCAGATTCGGCCAGACAGACAGGTATTTAATATTTTATTACTTTACTTAGGTGGCTGACAAGCACACAGCCTACCTCGGGCTGCAGTCTCGACATTTATCGCTACGACTTTGCTACCGAAATCGCAAGTTAAGATAGCGACAAACATCGGTTGCAGTAACGATTCTTGCGTCAAACGGTAGTCTGTACATTTAGGAAGGTCAGCAATATGGAGATACCGATAAATCGTTAAGTTTGCGATGAAATTCGTTAAGATAACAAAAATCGTTAATTAGGATGTGGTGATAACACATATACCCAGCGCCATCTAGTGACAGCACGACGAACTACTTCGATACTACAACTACGTCACTACAATCCTGAATCGCGAAAGTGAAGTTCGCGCGCTGGTATAGCATATATACAAGATCCCAACGATAACCGTTGGGCCGCGGCCCGCCAGGCGTGATCACCTTGCCTGGTCGGAGGATCCTCCCTTTGTGTTGGAGGGACGGATGTGAATCCCGTTCCTCCACAAGGAAAGTAGAGACTACCAAATATTGTTATGTTTGCTAATATACTGTTAAGGCAGTTAAGTCCTTTATAGTTAAGTTTTCATAAATATACCTTGTTTATACAGGTTCTTATGTGGTCAGCAACCTGGCCTAAAGAAGTGCAGAACTTAGCCGAGGAGTTCCTCCATGACTACATCCAGATCAACATAGGCTCCCTGTCTCTTTCTGCGAACCACAACATTCTGCAGATAGTGGATGTGTGTGAGGAGTGGGAGAAGAATGAGAAGCTGGTCACGTTGCTTACGGAGATATCGTCAGAAGAAGAAACTAAAACTATTGTTTTTGCTGAAACTAAAAGGAGGGTAAGTAGAGTACACACAGGCAGGACAGGCAATCAATCCATTTATTTTATAATCCAACTTTTGGGAGGTTTGGGGGGAGGAGGGGGGGGGGGGGGAGATGGGGATTGGAAGATGAGAGGGTGATTGTGAGCTCTGGCTACCCTACTTAGCGCGGCCGCGGTCTTCTATAGGACGGACGTACCAACAGATGGCGGTAAATGCAATGGAAACTGAACTGAGACGTAAGATGGCACTAAAATGTGCCGGCTGCCTGCAAGATATAAAAACAAAACACTACTTGACATGCTTCTTATGTCATAATAAATATGACCTCATATGTGCAAATGTGGCTACACACCAGTTCCTTAGCAAAATGACGCCTGAAAATAAATCCTCTTGGTCTTGCCAACTCTGCCACTGTAATAAGCCAAAATTAGATAACAAAAATACCCCAATACGACCACAGCAGTTAGCCCCTATTTCTACAAGTACTAAATCGCCATCAGCATCACAGGACAGCAACGTAACATTACGTAAAAAGCTAACAACCAGCGAATACGACCCGGGAAACTCTGAGGAAGAAATAAGCATTGCAGATGACACAATTTGCAATAGTTCAGAATTTCAACAGCACACCAACAGAATAGGCGATAACCCATTGTGTAACGAGACAATATTGTTCGAAAAGCTAGAAGCTCTCCTAGACAAGAAACTAGAAAAAAATAAACAGTCCATTCTATCCGACATTAAATGCTTGATCAATATAGAAATATCAAAGGCGTTACTTGGCCTAAAGGATGATTTAACACAAAATTTCAACAGGCTCGCCTTAGATTACGAAAATACTAAATTGTCAATAACCAACATAAGCAAGCAAATTGAGCAACTAGAGACAGAGCACGCGAAACTTCAGGACGAACTAAGACAGCTAAAAGCCGGTACTCCAAACCTAAGTAGCAATACTGTTAATTTTACAAATAAATTACACGCTTCATCTGAAAATTGCAAAAAAATTGTACTCTATGGTTTAGCTGAACAATATTACGAAACAGAGACCGACCTTCATGCCCAGGTAACACACGCTTTTCAAAATATAATAAATATCAACTTAACTGGCTATATAGAGGAAATATCAAGAATTGGAAGGAAAGGCTACCGAAGACCTCTCGCAATCGAGTTATTAAGCAAGAGAATGACTCGATACATACTGCAGAACAAATTGCTCTTTAAAAATAGTGGATTAGCTGTGTCGGAGTACCTAGACAAAGAATCTGCCCAAGAACGAAAATTACAACGGCAAGCCCTCTCAGAAACCAGAAGAAATGGACAACACGCTATTATTAAAAATAACAAATTGATAATTGATGGTCAGGAAATCAAATGGCCCTACGAACAAGCCAAAACTGACGCAAATATGGAAAACACTTACAACGACAGCCAACGGACAGAGCTGACATCGGACAGAGATACAGATTTGTCAACACATACTGGGAAAAAACCACCATTGATTAACGCTCGTAAGAACACATCCCATCCCTACAAGAAATATCTAACTAATAATTTTCAAAGCCAGCCAACACCAACACAGAATTCCTTTCGTTAACAACTTAGAAATATTGTACCAGAACATATGCAGCCTTAACAATAAACGACATTTGCTTCAATCAGTAATAGAAGAAAGGGGCCGCATTGACGTTATTTGTCTCTCTGAGACATGGATTACCAGCAAGAAAATAGACCTGCTCTACCTGGACGGATATAGTCTAGCGTCCTCTTTCAATAGAGTGAACTATGATTGCGGTGGAGTATGCATATTTACACGGGAAGGCATCGAAACCATAGATCGAAGAGATATCACATCAATGACGGTCGAATTTGTGTTTGAAGTTAGTGCAATAGAGTTGCCTCAAGACAACCTGCTAATGATAATAATCTACTGGCCACAAGAAAACAGAGAGACGGACATATTCTTCGACTCACTCGAAAAGCTAGTGCGAATGATAACAGTGAAAGATAGTAGGAGAAATGTAGTCATCGGAGGAGACTTCAATGTTGATGTGTTGGAAAATTCAACTAATAGTTTAAAGCTTCTGAACACCATGAAAAGTTACAATTTTCATCAACACGTTAACGAGCCGACCCGCGAAATTAAGACTAGTGCCAGGTGTATAGACTTGTTGTTTACAAATTTTAAAATGAATAACGCTACAACTACCATAAAGGACTATGGACTTTCTGATCATAAGGGAATATCACTGACTATCCCAAAGACTACTTCAAAAAACGAGCGGAATACATGGTTCATAGAGAAGAGAA
Source organism: Lithosia quadra (assembly GCA_963576445.1). NCBI lineage: Eukaryota > Metazoa > Arthropoda > Insecta > Lepidoptera > Erebidae > Lithosia > Lithosia quadra. The sequence continues at coordinate 1,397,983 of OY754885.1, read as the reverse complement.
TATACAACGAGAAAAATATTACTCACTTTCAGTCAACGTTAGCGCAGATAGACTGGGACACTGTTATCAGAGACGATAAGAATGTAAACACTAACTACGAATCATTTCACAACGCAATCCAAAATGTACTAGACTTATGTATCCCAAAACGTCATATTAAACTCAAAAATAACGTAAAAAAATCGTGGTTAACTAAATGCCTAAAAATATCATGCAAACATAAACGTATGCTTAGAATATTCATCAATCGAAATAGTGACCCTATTCTAATAAATTATTACAAACAATATGGAAAGCTACTCAAAGCAACTGTTTCGCAATCTAAAAAGATCCAATATATACATAGAATTAAACAAAGTGATAATGTCACAAAAACGACGTGGCAAATAATAAAAGAAAAAACAAATAAAACTATACGAAGGTCAAAAAAAAATATAACAATAGAAATACAAAATAATAAAATAGAAAACCCCCTAGCTGTGGCCAACGCGTTTAATGAATTCTTTGTGTCAGTCGGCGGCGAACCGGGTACGCAAACTGGCAAACCGGTCATAGCGCGCGCAGAGAATTCAATATTCATTCAACCCGTGGATCCATTCGAAATCTTCGGAATAATTAAAAATCTAAAAAATAAACGTAGCTTTGGCTTCGACGAACTTCCACCAATGTTGATAAAAAAATGTGCTGATGAACTGACCTTGCCACTGACCTTCCTAATAAACCAGTCTTTTACTGAAGGAATCGTTCCAGATCTTTTGAAAGTATCTGTAGTCAAGCCAATTTACAAAAAGGGTTCTATGACCGACTGTTCAAACTACCGTCCTATATCACTCCTGCCTACCTTTTCTAAAATACTAGAAACCGCAATGACCACTCGTTTATACTCGTACTGTGAAAAATTTAATATATTCCACGAGAGTCAAAACGGCTTTAGAAGACACAAATCAACAACTGACGCAGTATACAGGTATGTTCAAAATATATTGGACATAATAAATGATAAAAAATACGCCGTGGGCTTGCTCCTGGACATGAGTAAGGCATATGATCGGGTCCAATATAACATCCTATTGAGTAAGCTTGATGGGATCGGTGTGCGTGGTGTTGCCCTCGAATGGTTCACCTCTTATCTACACAATCGAGCACAGTCCGTAGAACTCGTTCACCACGATCATAAAACTGGACAGATTTCCAATGTGAAGTCTAGCGTAGCGAATGTAGGAAAATCAATCCCCCAGGGCAGTGTGCTTGGCTGTATTTTATTCTTAATCTACATTAACGACTTACCAAAAACAATAGATGCTAAATGTGTCCTGTTTGCCGACGACATATCGGTAGTATTTCCATGTACAAACAACCATGAGTTACACGAGCGCACCCACCAAATACTATCGGATATGTCGACATGGCTGGCGGAACACAACCTGGAACTAAACCTTTCAAAATCGAATTTAATGCAATTCAAACCCTATCAGAAACGCCCTTTAACCATAGATTATAAATTTCAAAATGTTACACTTGATTGCGTAAATAGTTTCAAGCTACTAGGCCTAAATATCGATACAAGTCTGGATTGGAAATCTCATATACGTTCTGTTAGTAGTAAATTATCTTCCTTCACATACGCTCTATATGAATTGAAAAAATCTACAGACCTTAAATCAGCCAAAGCTGCCTACTATGCTTATGCTCACTCCTGGCTCCGATATGGCGTCATAATGTGGGGAAATAGTGTCGATGTAGGTGTGTTGTTTAAGCTCCAGAAGAAATGTATACGAATACTGGCCAATATAGGCAGCAGGGAAAGCTGTAGATCATATTTTAAAGAATTTAACATCTTAACATTGACATCCCTATACATAATGGAACTATGCATTTTTGTCAGAAAACATAATTCGTTTTATACTCGCAATAAAGACCATTACAGCCAACCCCGTAACCTAAGACACAAGGACAGACTAGCTCTTCCAACATCTAGCATGTCTATGTGCCACTCTGGCCCATACATAATGTCCATAAAAGTATACAACAAAATACCGCAGGCATTAAAGGATTTAGAAAGCGAGTATAAATTTAAAAACAAACTAAAAGAGTACCTATTAGATAAATGTTACTACAATATACAGGAATTTCTTGATGACAAACATGTGACAAATTACGAAAATATTTAATGTACCTATCCTACCTAAGTTTAAGAATAATAATGACAAATATTACTGTGTTTTAGTTTATAAGTATTAATTTTTAGTTTATAAGTATAACTTTGCTGTGCCCCAACAGGGCTTCATGTTGATACAATTATTTATAGTGTAAGATCTGTACAACACATGAACGCAATAAAGACTTTGACTTTGACTTTGACTTACTACCCCAGATGGACTGCTCATTTCGGACGGGAGATACCGTCGTGTCCTGCCTCTGTAAAAATCCGTTTGATCCATATTTATGTATGTCAATGTCCTGTAAATTGACAGGACATTGACATTCAGTAATAGTTCACTGCATTGCATCTCACCTCACCTCATGCTACATGACTCGGCCGACTTGAAGTGAAATGAAGTAGTTATAATTAACCTCACTCTGCCTAGGTGGATGAAATACAGAAAGCAATCAACCGAGCAGGATGGCGAGCTTTAGCCATTCACGGTGATAAGAACCAACAAGATCGTGACTACGTACTGAACCAGTTCCGAATGTCTACCGGAGGCATTCTCGTTGCCACGGATGTTGCAGCCCGCGGTCTTGGTAAGTATGGGCCTCCAGCCTTACGGGTACTTATATAAATGTTAGGAATATGGCTGTAGCACTCTCATACATTGACGATGTGCTTTATCTGTTTGCAAATAAGAAGTATATCACTGTAACTTGCCCAGAAGTAACTATCTTATGTTTGTGCCACCAGTTATTCTATTTAAAGATTATATTCTTGCAATGGTGGTGATCTCTCCCGCCAATTTAATGAGGGCATCAAACAAAAGATTTGTGGATACAGTTGCGAGATGAAAATTTGATTGCGAACAGTGATTTTTCTCGCACTGTTTCTCCGGGGTGTTATAAAGGTCTAAGAGATGTCAGGGGCGTAGCGGAGGTATGATGCCATTGCTAGATATTTATTTAAATCGAGTTGCTTGCATGCAACTTACAGAATAGGTTCCAGTATTCACCGCTTTCATTCAAAATTTGAAGGAGACAACCAAAATTTATAGGATATTTTTTTGGACTAGCCATCGGGAGGAACTTCAGTGCGATGTTCTGGATATGTGGTGTTGAAAAGTGAATATTGGAACGATCACCACAGATACAAAAGCAATGGTACAATGATACCACACAAAAATATTCTCGGGCCACGATATTATAAATTTATTCTAGTGGTAGATATTTATTACGATACCGTTTCAATAATTTGTCTTAAGATTTGACCATATTAGGCAAAATAATAAGAGCAAGTAGGAATGCTTTACGATCTGTTGACGTAGAATTCTACATGCAATTAGGATCTTACTATGGCACGTATTTTTTAATATTCATTGATTCACTAAGTATTTCGTAGAGTACATGTAGTAAAAATCTACCACAGAAGTAGATCCTAGCCCGATAATAATAAGATAAATTTCCATGACTGACTCGGCATTATTCTCTTATTGTTTTTGCTTTCAGAGGCGCATGCGTGCAGTGTTTACGGCTAATATAGGTGTGTTGCTGACTTACAGTATATACCCACAGCAACAGACAGCATACAAATGTCAGCGCACACTGTTTAAATAAGAGCATGCTGCCTCTAACTTTTGGGAATTAAAACCATAATGGAATATGATAACACTCAGTGGGGGGTACTATTGAAATTAGAATTTAAACTCCTAAAGGTCCTATGAACACGACGTTTTATTCATTCGCTGCTACCGCGCGTTTAGTTCGTTCTATTTCACTAACATCACCACATGGGCCTTCGTAAGTCGTGATCCCATGGGAATATCTGGATAAAATTAGTCTATGTTACTCAGGGATACTGACTTTTTGATATCGGTTCAGTAGTTTCAAATTTAGTCGACTACAAACAAATGATTCCTTTTTATAATATGTATAGAAATATAGATATGCTTGTGAACTAAACGCACGTTAGCAACGCGTGATAACAAAACGCCGTGTGTTATAGGCCCTGTTTAAGACCATTTGGAGCAATACATGCTTGGTTATCTGTCATGAGAGATTTAAGAAGTGCCCTACGCAACCTGACTAGTGTACGTGTATTGTGGGCGATATTAAGTCAGCACACCGACTCTTGGCCTTACACTCCGGCACTGACGGGCTTAATACAGTTATTTCCAGCTGGTACAAGGCGGTCCCCAGTCCTGACTACAAGGTAATTATATGTGCAGGGGGCTACCATGAAACATTCCAAACTTCGGACTCGTACGAAGGTAACTCGTACCATTTAGCACGATTTATGTGAGTACCATGAAGTTTTGGAGTCTTATTGGGTCGCTTATACCTGGCATATGAGACCTGAGAAATGGAATTTAGTAGAGTAGTTAAAAGGATTAACGGGAATACTAGTAATTTCGGCAACTAGTACTGTTAAAAATAAAATTAGCATCCTATAAAGTCACTTCGGACTTCTTCCAGGGGCCGCAGTCTCGACATTTATCGCTACGACTTGCTACCGAAATAGCAAGTTAAGATAGCGGCAAACATCGTTGCAGTAACGATTCTTACGTCAAACGGTAGTCTGTACATTTGGGATGGTCAGCAATATGGAGATACCGACAAAAAAGTAGAGACTACCAGATATCGTTATATTTGGGTCGCTACGAGTTAGCGACCGAATTCGGTAGCCAAGGCGTCTTAGTGGAGACTGCCGCCCTAGTACGGTTTAGGACGAACGAAGTATCACTAAAATCCATTTTCGGGTCCGATTTTGCAGTATAAACGTGTTTCATGGTACCGATTGCCCGAAAATTCGGTCCGCAACTGCGAATGTTTCATGGTAGGCCTACTGATTTTGTTGTACGTTAAAATTAATTTTAGTCCAAAGTTTCCAATTATAAGTAATTTGGGAAGAGATTACAATTTGTTTGTTACAACAGAATTGGCATGTGTGTTAAATGAGATGAGTGTTCTCGAGGAATGTTATTATGTTGCCGATTGCGTATTTAGGACATATACAACGTAAATTCATATTGCCTTCTAATTGATTTGTTTCTGATGTGCGATTTAAAATAAATTCAGCGCCATCTAGCGAACAAAGACTGTACGTAAGTCACACGACGGAGTTGTGACTGGTTCATGAAATGCAATTAATTTTATGTGTACATGTGTGAATCTTACTCATATAATAATACTAGGCTACTCCCCTCAATTAATATAATATGCATTAAATTCTTTATTAATATTTATAGCCCAAGTTCTGACCGCATAATTTCTATGTGAATCTTTTTCTCAATTAAAATGCTAATTTTGTAGTTAACTAGTTTTTTCTTGCTGTCCCGTAGAAATTGCATAAGGAAAATGGATTTCATAACATTAACATATTAAATACTAGCGACCCGCCCCGGCTTCGCACGGGTGCAATGCTGTGTATTATACATATAAACCTTCCTCTTGAATCACTCTATCTATTGGAAAAAACCGCATCAAAATCCGTTGCGTAGTTTTAAAGATTTAAGCGCACATATAGGGACAGAAAAGGCGACTTTGTTTTATACTATGTAGTGATACATATAAACCTTCCTCTTGAATCACTCTATCTATTGGAAAAAACCGCATCAAAATCCGTTGCGTAGTTTTAAAGATTTAAGCGCACATAGGGATATAGGGACAGAAAAGGCGACTTTGTTTTATACTATGTAGTGATACTATGGACGCATATGTTTAGAAGCTAATTAATGTTTTTTATTATTTTTATATCATTAATTTTTTTATATCATACAAAAATACTTATGTCTTATTTAGGAAATCGAATCGATTATTTTGATAAATCGCTGTACCTTATAAAACGCGAGCTAGTAGTCAAATACGAGATACTTTTTGATTTTAAAAAAGGTGGATATAGAAAAAGCAGTCAGCTCTTGGTCTATATAGACGTTAAAAATCTATATATTATTTGATACTAATATGTTCTGTCGGGGTGCAGACGTGGAGGACGTCAAGTTTGTGATAAACTACGATTATCCGAACAACTCGGAGGACTATGTGCACCGCATCGGCCGCACCGGCCGCTCGCACAACACCGGCACTGCCTACACCCTGTTCACACCCAACAACTCCGCTAAGGTACGTACTGGATGAGGGAGACTTATAAGGGGAGTGGCCCTGTAGAGGGCTGCTCGGGGATTTCATGTGTCCCTCTTGTTGACTAGCAAAAAGCACAGTGGAAAGCAAGTGGGGAGGGGGATTACAGGTGTTCATGTACAGTACAGGTTATATCGGACTATTACCGACTAAAACCGCACGCCGTCTAGGGTCTTCTGAGGCCAGTGTGTAAGGTGGCTCATAGAGCATTTCCGTCGCATCCCTGGCTTGACCCGGGCCATCTCCGGATGCGAAATGGCCCCTCGGGTGTGAGGACAAAAAAATTGGGATGTGTTTTCAAATATTCAATACTAGTGACCCGGGACCCGGCTTCGCCCGGGTGTAAATTACTGTTTTCTAATAAAATGTATATAGCCTATGACACTCGGGAATGACGTGGCTTTCTATTGGTGAAAGAATTTTTAAAATCGGTTCAGTAGATCCCGAGATTACCCCCTTACAATTTAACAAATATACAAACACACAAACTTTTTTTAATATTAGTATAGAGTATAGATTCAAATGAATTTCCATTTTACTCCCAGTGGGGGCAGAGTGGATATAACCCATAATATATCTATTTTGTTTTTCTAGGCCAAAGATCTGATGTTGGTGTTGCAAGAGGCTAACCAAGTGATAAACCCCAAGCTGATGGAGCTGGCGCAGTGCGGCATGGGATTCAAGGGAAAGTTCAGTAAGTATTTTATGAAAGACTAGCTGTCATTGTGTGATGTGATGTAGTACATACATTTTTTTTGTATTGGACACGTCAACTTGACTTTACCTCGCCTGATGGTAAGCTAAAGGTGCGTGAAAAAGCGTCAAGAGGCCGTCAAGCTGAGGGCCGCCACTGTAGCACTACCGGTGTAGAGATGGTGGCCCCAGTCCCGAGACTTTGCCTTTAGATTACCATTAGGCGAGGTAAAGTCATTTTGACGTGTCCTATATAAAAAAAAACCTGTACTTCACTTTGCATTTTTTGTCTGTGATTTTAGTGGTCTAAAAATATCTACGGATGCCATGCAGAGGGTGCAGGCTTTTTTGGTCTAACGAAACCCGCCAAAGTTATATTCAAGTATAAATGAATGTTACTATCGTCTCTATAACAAATGTGATCATTTCCCAGATCGCAGCCGCTACCGTGACCGCGACGAGAGCTCCGGTCGCTTCGGCTCCGGCGGGCGCGGCGGCCGCGGACGGGACGGCGGACGTGGACGGGACGCGCCCCGGGGAGGCGGCGGACGCGGAGGAGGACGCTTCGGGGCCGAGAGGAGTGAGTACTACTAGCGCTATCATAACTTTACTAACACAATAACCTGTCATAATTCTGGCGTGAATTATACAAAAAAAAAGTAACAGGCAGACATTTTGAGAAATAAAGATATTATCACATTCAGTTATTGTTATCACATTCAGTTATTATTATCACATTTAGTTATTATTATCACGTTCAGTTATTGTTATCACATTTAGTTATTATTATCACGTTCAGTTATTGTTATCACATTCAGTTATTGTTATCACGTTCAGTTATTGTTATCACATTCAGTTATTATTATCACGTTCAGTTATTATTATCACATTCAGTTATTATTATTACATTCAGTTATTATTATCAAATTCAGTTATTATTATCACATTCAGTTATTATTATCAAATTCAGTTATTATTATCACATTCAGTTATTATTATCACATTCAGTTATTATTATCACATTCAGTTGTTATTATTACACTATTATTCCTATTGACTTGGTCGCTGGTTTACAGGTAGATATGACTTACGGGTTATATCGTAGACCACTTGCATTTTTTTCTGTATGATTCACACCTACGGTACTGTTCATAAAATACGTTCACACTTATGAAATTAGGGGGATTTTTCAACAGAAATAGGACGGTATCTTTTTATGATTACCGTAGTATTATAAATAATATATGTTTAAAACAATCTTATTTGTGTACTGTAACATCTATCTCGACACAATATTAATAATGAAAGTGTATCATAGAAGGTAGGCGGTTGCAATTTTTTTTATACCACTTAGGTGGCAGACAAGCACACACCACAAGCCACATTTATGAATGGTCCCTTATGTTTGTTAATAACAATACTAACTCAAGTGTAAGAAAAAAAAGGTATAAAAGTAGTGCATAATTCAGACAAATGGTGGCTCTCAACCTAGGCACTATCTTAGGAGTGTGTTTTCTCTATTTACATGCATGCGTTACAGTCCAGAATATGACTTATGAAGTTTTGGCAATGATGACCCGTGTGGCGTGGCGATAGAGCCATCGACTGCTCCGTCAAGGGTCGCAGGTTAGATTCCCGCTCAGTGCAAATGTTTGTATGCATGCATATGTCTATTTGCGTTAGTCTGAATATTTATTTGTATATTATATATTTACAAAAAATGTTCACAAATATCCGTGTTCTAAAACCCATAATACATGGGCCTTATTTAAACCTGGGCCTGTAGACAGTGAAATACGACTATTGAAATCGCTTCGAAGTGTTCCCTGATATGACAAAATGTATGGGAATGACATTTGTTACAATGACATGTCGGCAAATGTGACTCTCATACATTTACAGCCAATAGAATGTTATTTTTAGCCCCCTGGGCGTGGTAAAGACCAAATACCAATTTGGTTAGGTATATGATCATTTTCAGATTCTGAACAGTAGTTTTGAGCAAATAACTTATGGTTCTCAATGAAAATGTTGTTTAATTACTTCGTTGGCTACCTTTAAACTTTGATTACAATATAATGAACCGTTTCATTCGAATTTTTAAGTTTGAAATTGATGCAATCATCATAGAATTTTGACGCTAACTGTACCTACATATCACGCGAGTTTGGCTAAAAAGATCTGCGCCTGGAGCGAAATAGTTGGTACTTAGGTAGGGAACAGTAATAATACCGCATACCAACTCGGATTTCTCTACCGCAGACGGTAACGAATACCGCATAGGTGTGAATAGGTCTTTATTTTTGGGTCTAGTGCTGTGTATATTAATAAATCGACATTTTACAGGTTCAAGATGGGACGAATCCAACAATGATTATGATAACAATCAGAGCACATACAACACCCGGTCTTCAAGCTTTGGCAACCGCGATAACGGCCCCAGCAGGGAAGGTTCAGGGTTCAGGCAAGATAACGGGTTCCGTGGCCGCGGAAGAGGCCGAGGAGCGAGCAATACCGACGGCCAAGGCTACAACCAGGGCTATAATAACCAAAACCAGGGCTTCAATAATCAAAACCAAGGCTATAATAACCAAAACCAGGGTTTTAACGCGTCTTCCGGGTTCAGCGTTCCTCCCCCCACTAGTTATTATAACATGTATACACAACCTCCGCCGCCTCCGGTCGCTAAGTTTGCCGCTAAATAGTTTAGTTAGTGTAGAGACTAATATGTGGTATGAAATGATGAGTTCAAAATCGAAACTAAAGATGGCGATTATAAAAACAACATGACAAAATATGTAAAAAGGCTATGATGGCGAAACTCAATTAGGAAACAAATGAAATTAGTCAATGAAAAATGTCTTAAGATATACAAATATGTTTGCGGGTGTTACGGTGTGTACAGTCAGCTACAAAATTCGCTTAACATGTTTCAGTAGGTCTAAAAATTGAGGTGTGATTGTGTCATGGAATTCTTTGACCATTTAGCTAGCGAGTGATGTAATTTAGATTTCGGATATGGCTGCAAGACCAAAATATTGTCTGATTTTTTTATAACAGTTTTTGGATTATTTATCACTATGAATGCAAATTTAAAGACTTATTCAGATCTGAGTTTTAAATGAAACATGTAATTGTATGAATCTTGTCCTCTGAGCTTGAAAATTACTTAAATACAGGGTAGGACTTTGGAAGGGCCTCTATAATGCATTAGGCATTAGGGTCGGGGGTTCCGAGCAGGCTTGGACCCGATTGGCAAATACCGCCTTGATTATAATAGCCAGTCCGACAATACGGAAACAAAAATTATATTAACAAAGATTGTTTAAGTTAATTAGTGTTCAGCTATTTTTGTTGTTGACTGTACATAACTTGGAACTGTTTGATAGATGGCATTGACCATGGTTGCAAGCTGACCGTAAATATAATTGGAAAGTGTTTCGCATATATGGTTAATTTGCTTCAATTTATTGCTTTCTCAAATAAATAGATAGCTAAATAATTCTTGTAGGATAGGATGCCTAACGTCATATTGATATGAACAAAATTGCTTGCTAAAAAAAAATAAACGACAGTCTAATACGCTTTTATCATTGTTGCCAATTTTAAGGTTTGATTTCACCAGTGAAAATAATTATGGTCAAGTTCAACTTGATCGTAGATATTTGTATTGGTGAAATCAGCTCTATGGCCCGTATTAATAGACACTGGCCTCTAGAGATATGTCTCAAATATGTCTCAAGCATGCACTCGAGATATTCTGCGATTGCGCCGTTTGCCTAGCTATAAGACCCGTATCAATAGATGACACTTTTCTCTGAGATATATGTCTCAAGGGTGCACTTGGCCCAGAGCATCCCAAGTGCACGCTTGAGACATATCTCAGAGGTAATTGTCATCTATTACGGGCCTAAGTGCATAGTGCAATAATCATCTATTTTATGCAAGCAGATTTTGATCATGTCACAGCTAACTACACTTTACACAAGCCTAAATAAATGTATTACTAACTAGTATTGCATTCTATCAATTAATTTCATTTCTGGCACTAATTTTCATCCAACCAAACTTGTTTTCCTTTAGAGTTGGGTTAAATCATTTCACTGTACTAAATATGAATTATTAGCAACGGATCTGAACTTTATGTAGTTTTATTAATCTGTAGTCTCCTAAGTCTCGCTCAAAACGAATTTAAACACCAATTAGCGCCATAATCTGCTTCCAGGCAAATTAATTTCGTCATTTCAATCATGTTTAGTTTAGTTGAAATTGGTACCTTTACTGGGGAAGGTATAACGAAGGAGTTATTTAATGTATGTATTTGTCTAATACGCTAAGCGTATACTGCAATACCGTTAAACTAGGCTATATAGATTTTTTTTCTCATCAATCGCCGCGATTTTGCTATTCCGTGTTGAAAACATGTAGCATTGCAATTTAATCTAAATAAATGTCATTAGGACATTACATTTTACAAAGCTGACATAACCGATTTGGTGATTATTGAAAAGCTCATTTGCTCCAATTACGGAATATTAAATAGGCGGGTCCACACAGAGCGAGCAGCCTCGCGAGGTATTTGCCGCGCGAGGAGACTATCCCCAAACGAGCGCGGCAGCCTCGGTATCATCGCGAGGCTGCCGCGCGCGGCAGGCCCGAGCAGGCCCGAGCCATTCGTTCGTTCAGTTGAGAATACATCATGGCACCACACGTACGTGTTGCGGTGGCAGCTGTTACTTTTATCCTTATAAATAGGATTATAAACAAGAGAAGACAAGAAAACCTTAAACGAAGACGATATTGGATCCAGACTTTATACAAAAACAGATCTTTATTCATATTTTACTTATAATATACTCGAGCGAGGCACGAAACTATATACGCGAGCGTCCAGAGTGCGCGCGGCAAACGACTGAGGCGCCTTTGAGCAAAACAAAAAACCGACACCGAATGGCTCGGGCGCTCGGACGCTCGCCCGCGGCTGCGCGCGCGCTTGCCTCGGCCGAGGCACGTCCACACCAACCGAGCTGCTTCGCGCGGCAAATGCCTCGCGAGGCTGCTCGCTCTGTGTGGACCCGCCTAATTAAGAAGTGTCCTTAAGGGCTTGTGCTGTGTCATGCGTGCACACACGTGTACATAGAATGTTATATAATTTGGTGCAATTGTCTGCACGAAATTAACTCATTATTATTTGCACGTGCATATGTGCCAACGCATGACGCAGCGTAGGCCCTAAACTTCGTTCTCGTAAGTACTATAGTAGATAAGTGTCGTCAAATTCTCGCATATTATGACCAATCTAAAGGTATGGCTCAAATAAATGCTGGGCTCTTATTATTTCGAAATGTTTCGAATATTTCGTGAGCATCTAAACTGCTTATACATCTCTATTATAATAAGTGGTGCAAATGAGCTGTAAGCTTTCCCAAAAATTGTATTACAAGATCCCTTATATATATAGATTATATATCCGATCATATCTTATTTTATATTAATGTCTCTGTATCACTACCAAATGTTTTAGTAAATTTATAAATAGTATCTCTGTTCTAGGTATTAGAACTAATTTACTAGTTTATATATCATAATAAAATCTGAATCTGTATGTCCAGTTGAAACGCAGCTAAAAAAATTAGAAATGTTCCAATAGATTTTTTGATCTCAATATCTGCATGATTTAAAGATTTAGCGATGTCAAACTGTCTGTACGTTGTAGTATTTATATATATATATATATGCTGTTTTAACAACTGCACTTAGCCATGTACCGCACCGTTGGTTGATACATATCTCCGAACTGCGTATTTAACATTCCTATTATGTGTATCTGCGCCTGCGTCACTGGTGATGCATGAAATGTGCAATCTACAGGAAATAAATTTTAATCAAATTAAGTTTGTTTTATTATTTGGATACCTTTTATTATAAGTGGTTGGTTTTGAATCTGAAAGTTATGGTCATTCTCTTGTATTGTATGCCTCTATACTATGCTCTTGAATGGTAGCCTTATTATGGCTAAAGTTTAACGACTTGCGACAGACTGGGAAAACCTATTCAAGTACCACACACGAAATAGGTCGCTCAACTGAGTAAACACCATCTTGTTTCCTTCATTTTGTAACTAGCGAAAGCGAGTGACCGCTTTCTGAGGAATTCTAATTTCGTTCCCGCTTCTCATGGGAATCTATATCAGGTATAAAAAGTGTTATTCCAGACCAGACCAACCTAATCTATCCCTGTATCAAATTTCAGCCAGATCTATTGATTGAAAACAAACTTTCGCATTTATAATTTTATGATAATACAAGGAAATGAAAATAATGTGAGCAGTAGTAAATATTTCACTTTATTCCTACATAAATAAACAGATGATTTCAACTTGCTAAACCTTAGTAAAACTTCACTAAAAATCGGAAATCAATGGAATTTGATATATAAAGACAGTTATTTGAAGTCATGCTAAGGCTTGGTATGAATAGTTTAGTGACCGGAGTGGGCTGGCTTGTCAGGGTCAACATAGCCCAGCTGCTCATCAGGAGTATGGGGCCAGAAGGTAGGCTTGTTGAGCGGGTCGAGGGCTTCTTCTGGGTGGGCGTCGCGGTAGTCTTCCATTGTCATCTGGCCGTATGGCAACAGAGCCTGGATCTCACTGATTTGTTTCTGGTAGCTGGAATTATAGACGATAAATTTAAAACATTCGGTTTTAAAACTTTAGGTTGGTAGGAAAATTCTAAACTTGGATGGCATAGTGCTGCTGTGTGGCAAAATGTATAATGAATTTAAATTGATAACCCTTTTGGGCAGTCGGGTAAAAATAGCATAGAGTGTATAATTGCTAAGTCTAGAGGTTGCTAGTTTTCTTTCCGTTCCATGCAAATATTAGGTCTCGGTGTTTCATGGTACAATATGTTTTCATTAACAAAAATAGTATCTAAGTATGTTTATCTGCTTTGTATAACCCATATGACAAGCTCTGCCATTCTAACTAGTCTTGCTTTGTGAATTACAATTCGTTTAATTTTTTTACAATATATAATTGTCTGACTTTTAAATATCCTGAATTCTATTATTTTGCTGAAATTTTCTAAGTGTGATGAATTCATCCTCGATAAAGGTTAACTATTTTAATTTAAATACTTTTGTCTTCAAATATTAAGATCAAGTATTAGTTCTTACAATAAAAAAATACACTTTGTAATGGATTATAACAGAATTTTACATGGTTTTAGCTAGTAGTTTAATAGAAAATAAATGTTGACAAAAAGTAGTTCCTATAAGATAAACTTACTTGGCAATGTTGGTGTTAGACTCGCTAATGAAAGCCTCGATGGCCTTCTTGACTTCAGTCCACTGGGCTTCAACCTGCGCGGTCTGGGTGTCCGCAGGGTAAGGGACCTTCAGCGCCTCATACTGTTTCTGGAAGTTATCAACCATACCCGGTATGGGGACAGCATTTTTGTACACCGCCCAGTTGATTTTTGGGGGTTCAGGAGGGTTAGCTAATACTCTGGAATATAATTAAGAATAACCAACAAATTAAAACTAGTAAGAATCGGAATTATGTAACCATATAAATCGATCAAAACTAACCTTCGGAGGTAAGAGTCGGATTTGATTTTGAAAGCGGTGAGGTGTGTCCTCTGTTCGGCTGGGACCCTCTCAGCAATGGCGGCCCAATTAATGGAACTTTGCGCTAACCTTTTTGCCATTTTTCGGCGATAATTACAAAATTTATTTTACAGTACTGTCACTGAACACTGAGCAAGGCAACTACAGGGTTACCAGATTGAGAATTCCTATTCTCCCCATGTTTATAAATTTTACCCGAAAAGATATATTTTGCACACAAAAAAGGAATTTATTTCAACATTTAGAAGAAAATAATTATTGAATGTCATGAAGGCTATTTCAAACCTCAGATATTTCAGTGTTAAAACCGATTTATCATGTAAAATATTGATGTAGGTAAGTAATAAATGTTTGAGTTTGAGACATTTTATTAACTTCTGAGTATCTTATCTACTTTACGATAATCCAAATAAAGTAGTTCCTAAGAATTTACTCAAAAACGATTTTTTCCCTAAAATCATGTCATAAAAATAATAGGATTCAGCCAATCAGCCAATCGACCATAGACTTTTTGAATTCTTTACGCTCTTTCAAGCTATTATCAACCAAAGACAACTAGACTATTGTTTGGATATAAGTCTTTCGGCATTGTCATAATAAATTATTTGAATATCCTTTATTTTTTTAAATACTACACGTGCGCTATAAGCTTATATAAAGACTATAGCGCAATAGTACCACATTATAATGCATCAGAATGGTATCCGTAGACATAAGCTCTTCTTTTCTCTCGATCAATGAAATAGAAAAACGTAGAGAGATTTGCTCATGTGACTTTTTTCTGCGATACATTGTGGTCGAGACAAAAGAAGAGACATGTCTACCATGGTCTACCTGACGCCATGCTACCTGCTAGCATGCTAAGAACCTAACCTATAGTCTAGTTTGGCAACGGACAAGGATCCAGCAGGTTTTTTTATACCACGTAGGTGGCAGACAAGCAAACGGCTCACCTGATGGGAAGCGGTCACCGTGGCCTATGAACGTGTGCAACACCAAGAGCACGTCACACACGCGTTGCCTACCCTGAAATGAAGGGGCTAGGAAGGCGTGGGGTGACTAGGAAGGGGTGGGGGATGAGGGGTATAGTGAGCTCTGGCTACCCTACTTACCGCCGGGAACACAACACGATGATTATTATGGCCGCGGTGTTCTGTAGGGCGGAGGTACCTACTTCCCCAGTCGGACAGCTCATTTCGGACTGGAGATACCGTCGTGTCCTTCCTGTTAAAAAAGTAAGGATGTGACCTTACACTTACCACAGTGTAGTCCCGGTTGCATCCAAAGCCTGTGCTTAAAAGCTCTCCAAGTCTATCTCGTCATTTGAATTGCCTTAGCTTTCACGGTTGTGACTATCGTCTATCCCCGGGGGAGAGTCTACGCCAGTCTTATCAGTGAATCAGCGGGTGTACCGGTCTACAGATGAGGTTGGCTTGGGCTTCGAAGATCTTGGCAGGAGGAATTAGGGAGAGGTATGGGAGGTGCGAGGGATAGGTATGCCTATTGGGTAACCTTACATCTGAGTAATTGAGACCCGACACGGCGTGCGGTTTTAGTCGGTTATTATTACCACCCCCGATGGCCAACTGGAGTTGTATCCTCACAATAAAAAAGAAGGGGGATGTGGAGTGATTATAGTATAATTAATGACTACAATTTTTCAATATAAATACATTTATTTTAGCTTTGGTTTACTTATTATATAACAAATTAAACTAATTTAATACAATAAATTAATATAACAAATACCTATTTGTTTACGATAAACATAGAGATGCGGAGCAATAAATATGAATTACAATAAAACATTTGTTAAATATAATATGAGGCTAAAATATTCGAATTAAGCTAAATTTGCTTGATTGCAGGGGTATTTATTCTAATTGACTTTTACAAATCAGTCTTTGTAAGAACGTGTAGTTCTTAAATAATATAATATTTTACTAATATATTGTAAAAAAGATGACAATTATTTACTATGATTTAATAACTATTTTTGGTCGAGTTTCATTACTTTTTTCAAATTATGGTAAATTATGATATAAAGTTATATCTCAGCTATACTTATCTATGGATTGCAAAACTATGTATTTTTTTATTTAAATGTTATATTTATTTTTAATTATGTGGGTAGGTAGGATTAAAACTACAAACCCTCTAGATAGTCTAGATAATTCGTATTATTCGTTACTATTGCAAAACAATGCATTTATTATTAAAAATAACCATCATTCACAATAAACAAACGCTTCTATTTTGAATGTCAACGCGGATGCAGACAAACGAAACTCAATCAACTAATTATAACCAGCTAAACTGCCTGAATTCAATCTCACGGACTGACCGCATAAATGCTAACTTTAATTAAAAACTAAAGGAATGCTATTCTCATTTATTAAAATTATTATTATTATAAAATCATAAAGCATTTACTTATAATTAACTTACGAACGAACGTTTTTATAAAAATAAAAAAGGTAATATTTTACTTTGGTTATGGTAAATGGTAAGCAGTGATAGGAGACTACGTTATTCAATCAATCAATCAATCAATCAATCGCAAATAAATGAATGATTGATTGATTGATATGGTATTTTAAAAAGTAGATAAATATTGATTTTATGTAAGAACCAGCTGAAAATCCTACCTAGGATTTTATACTTACCTAATAAAATAAGTATGTAATGTTACACGGGGTGTATTATAGGTAAGTACCTACTTCATGAAATTTCAAAAATCTTTGTAGAAAATATGGATATGAAAGTTATTTATGTAATTGATACGTTTTTAATTGAGAACAATCGGTAATGAAATGCAACTTACGTAATTTTGTCGTTAATTAGGTACATGTTAGAGCATACTTATAATCAGTTGTCATCCAGTGCTTGTGTTTTAACGAGAATAATGAGATTCTTAAATGCAATGACGGTGATTATACCTACAACAAGCTACAATGAAACATTTTGATTGATAAAATAACTATAACTTTGTGCACTTTGAACAATAAAGCATGCAAGCTCACATACTTTTTCGATTCTATTCACACACCAAGATAGCAATAAAACAAATCAACCATGTATTTATACAAAAATAACTGGTTTTTCTATACATTGTTTTATTTCAAGTCGAAGTAACTTACGGCTCATAAACTCTTCGAGTAAATTACGAATAATAATTACAAAATTTACAAAGAGCATTGGCGCCAATTTTCATCCAGAGTTACATTTCTTCTCCGCTAGATGTCGCACTAATTCATAAATTAGTAGGTTTGTCCTTCATATGGTTTCTTTTGTCCGCATAATGGGGCGAATTCGACGAATGCCCCATAGTTCTGCTACCCCATGTTGTTCTTTTAGACGCAGCGCTGTTTTTACACCATTTTAATAAATTGGCGTAAGCAGCGCGGTACTGTCTGTTGGTTGCCGCGTAAATCAGCGGGTTGACGACGCTCGAAGCCCAGGCTAAGATGGAGGCGATGATGTGCAGCCAGGGGTACGAGATGCCGTCGTCAGCGACGTTCATGATCATGAGGGGGAGGAAACACGCGAGGAAGCAGAGGAAGATGGTCAGCATCAACGTTGTCAGGCGAGAGTCCTCTTCTTTCTCTTTGGCAGTTTGGCCGCTTAGTTTGCTGTGGAAATGCATACTTTATATATTATTTATTACAATGATAATATATACCGTTGAATAAAGCCAACGGAGAAAAAACACCGCACTTATTCCACAATTTTTTGGTTGATAACTAAAAGCACAGATTAAATAATATAGGGTATGAGATAATATAAATGGTCAAACTTTTCGCACTTCCGATCCTGAGACGTTACCTTTAGCTTTCCGTCAGGCGAGGTGAAGTCATTTTGACGTGACCAATATATTTTTTTTTCGTATCGGTAACGTCAATATGACTTCACCTCTCCTGATGGTAGGCTAAAGGTAAATTCAAAATCCATCCATATTGGCGCCGCTATCGCGTAACATACAAACAAAAAAATAGCGTACGAATTGAGAATTACGGGTAGTTGGAGCCCACAAAAGTCCAACCAGTCTAACTTGGAACCTCGATATCGCCATTGGTCATAATGACCATTTATTTATGGAGATCAGATGGCAGTCGCTCCACGGAAAATATCAAAGTTCAGCCGCATCACAGTTAGGCTGGAAAGCCGAAAAAAGGTTCAGAGAATGATGATGATGATGATGACGATTGAGAACCTCTTCGTTTTTTGAAGTCGGTTAAAAATTTAATCTATAACAAAAACCCACCACCTAATTAGTCACACATATAGTGACGTAGTATATCTCACCCACATACACACCTGCGGCCCTCTAGCTTCCTCTTGCTCTGTCTGACCTTCCAGTAGATGCAGGAGTACGAGATAATGATGACGACACAGGGGAGGGCGAAGGCTAGCACGAAGAGGGACTTCTTGGGAGACTTGCCGTCTTTAGGGAGGATCGTGCAGGAGAAGGTGTTGGGGTCTAGGCCCAGCTGACCCCAGATTCCTAGGAGAGGCGGCACCTGGAAAGAAATGAAATAAATAAATAAATGAGCTGTCCGACTGCGGTAGTACCTCCGCCCTACAGAAGACCGCGGTAATAATCATCGTGTTGTGTTAGTTCCCGCCGGTAAGTAGGGTAGTCCGTAGCCACAACTATATCGGAATTTTGTTTTCTTTGTTTATCTGTTTCTTCGCGATGTATGCAAAAACTACTGAAGGGATTTTGATACGGTTATTTCATTCGGTTATTCACGGTTATTTAATTAGGAAGGTCTTGTTTAGACTTAAAATCTGCTGTACGTTTGATTGCAATTGCTTTGTTAGTTTTTTGGTAAAATCACTTTATGATTTTACCAAATTTTAACTAACTGCGCGGGAGCAGCCGCGGGCACCAGCTTGTACATGAATATAAATATTGCCTCACGGTTTCACCCACCATACTTCGTTCTATTATCTACCCCAAGAACTCGACTATCAAATGCAAAAAGAATTATTCAAATTACACATTTAGTTCTAGAAACTAGAGCATTCAAAAAAACAATAAAATTAAGCTTTATTGTAAGTAGTTGATAGATGAATTAAACGAAGTAACAATAAAGGCAGTTAGATAATAAAATAGCTTTAACTAAAAAGTTACAGCGGTATAAAAGTATTGTATACCTAATTGATAAGAGCGTTAAATTTAGAGACCCGTATTCCTTGCGTAATGAATGAATAAAATTGCTGTTTCATGATATCATCAAAGTCATGAAAGCATTTATAAAGCTGAATTAAACTATCACTTTATTTTATTATTTGTTTTCCTCACGTATGTGTAAGCTTAGTGCACGTGTAGGTCGGGGCAAGAACCTCCACGTGGTGCTGCCTGCGGCCAATCCAGCCGGGGTGGAAGTAGCACTCTAGAGGACTACTCCGAGGCTCTCCACGTGGCCCTCTGACTAGCAGAGTGGGAAGCGAGCGGGGGGCGAGCTGATAGTCAGCGCGCCGATTGGGTGACAGGACGGCCGCCTGTCACCTTACACCCCACCGTCGGCGAAGTGGCGCGATTCTCGCCCCACCCCCCACTTTCCGGGGGTCGAGGGTCGAGGGTCGAGGGGGTCATCTTAAAACCGTGGCCCTTGGATGAAGTATATCTACTCACTCGTCTAAGTCTCAGTCAAATTCATATTTTCTTTATTATTTTTTTGTAGGTACTGTAATTTACAAATTGGCATAATGTTAAGCAACTTTTGTAATTAATAGGTATGTACATTTCAGGCTTACACTTCCTGCGAGTCACTCATTACCGCTGTGAATAAAACTAGTCCCGCAGATCGCGGAGGATGTTAGACAATTCACAACAATTAACCGAGAACATGGAAGTGCAACGAACTAATTCCACGGCTTCCCAGATAACTACTCTATTTATTTTGTTTACTCCTGTTTTATAACCATACGGGTGGGCTCGGATAGAGCTGACAGTTTGCAGCAAACTTTAGCTTGATGTAACTGTTAGTGTAAGATGTAGTGATGAAGTGATGGTACACTGAGGAGCTGCAGGGTTTTGGGAACGGATTAGAAATTAGGTGTTAACGGTTAATGCTATAATAGGTTGGTCATTCGCTGTCGACTTTTCAGAACATGTAAATACCATTTTGCTTATTATGTATGACTCTATTAGGTAGGATATTTTTCTTTAAATTTAATGGTTTGACCATAAAAAAAAATAATACTTTTTCGTGTTCAAATCAGTTTAGTTAGCAAGTAGGGAGAGAGGCTACTTATCGAATTGGAGATGTTCAAAAAAAAACGAAGCGAAAGCAGCTTGGAAAAGTAACTATTCAGATGACAAAAGGCTCATCCTTTTATAAGAAAATTATTGAAGGAATTGAAGAAAATTCGTAAGTTGTTTTAAACATCTTGAAAGGACACGGAAAACATTTCGCCAACAATGATTTAGCCCCTCGTTCCTCTAATACAGTTGGTTCCTATTTTATGGCAAATTATCAGCGACAATCTCTTTGCCTGATAAGGATAGTGTAATTTATTGTTTTACAGTTTTATGCCTTTCCTTCCCCAGTAACGCTCAATGGTCATTTGTATGTGTTCTATGAACTGAGTTATCAATTTATTTCTGTACCTAAACATGGTGTTTACATAGTAATCTATGTCTGTTTTTTACCAAAATCTTTTGTACCTTTTGTTATTTACTGAACTTCTAAACGGCTGAACGGATTATGATGAAATTTTATGCTTATTTAGATGCACAATCAGATAGTGATGATTGTGTTGCAACATGTTCTGGAATTTATTGTTTTTTTTTTTGGAGAAATTATTAACTGGACAGAATTGAACAGGAGTACAGAATACCACCTGCTGCCGAGTGGAATTATGATCCCATTTTCGCAATCCATAGGAACTTATTCCAGGGTTATGTAGCCTAAGAAATGAATTATTCTAGATTATAGACTATATCTACCGATTGCTATACCTAACAATTTTCAACAAGATCCGTTTAACAGTTTGAGCATTGATGGAGTAACAAATATTGCAACGCCTTCACAAATTCACACCAGTGGGATAGAAGGTAGGTATATAGTACTTATTCGGTTTTTCGTTTTGGAGAACAACCGTTCACTGAGAATCGAAGTTATCACGATTGGAAAGTATTTCATGGCCATTACATATATATACATGAAAAAAGAGAAACAGATGGCGATATTCTTATAATCAAACGTTGATGGCCAAAATATGGTTCATAAGAACAGTATTTGCGATGTTGTTTTTGGGCTAAAATTTATACCTTTGCACTGATCGGAAGATATTATATTTTCTGCTAAAATTCGTCCTTAAAGTTGTATTTTTTTTTGGTTAATTACAATAAAATCAAGTGTATTAAGTGGGTGTGCGTGAGTGTATGTGTGTGTGTGTGTGTATGTGTGTGTGTGTGTGTGTTTGTGTGTGTGTGTGTGTAAGTGTGTATGTGTGCATGGGAGAGAGTATGGTGGAGCAGCTTGCATGATTCTTCAGCGTTTATCCGAGACGTCAGGGACATGAAGGCTAATGATAGGGAGAGCTCCTCAGGCGACCCTTACGCATAACTTCACACATCCACCGCTCCACTGTACATACTGATTTGACTACGCAACGATATTGTAAGTACTCATATTAAAAATACTGATCGTCGGAAATAACTATCAACAGTTCGTGTGGAGTGCGTGATGCAATATAGGCCAAGCACTTATGTGTGTGACGCTCAGGCTCCCAGCTCTCACAGCAGACGTGAGCTTCTACACGTAAAACTGTGTTTACAATCCGTAAGTATCTATCAGTTTGCAAGGTGCTAACTGTATTGGGTGCGGGCCGGAACCTTCACGCGGTGCACCCGGGTAACGGAGGCGAGCAGCGCCTCCCACTTGCCACGGGGTACACCAACTTACAGTCCCCCCTCCCCCTATCTACTTTAGTATGTAATACTTTCTCATCTGTTGATAGCGTCGGCTGCCAAAGTGATGTCAGTTTTCATCTCTGTATGATGCGTTTCAGTTATAAAAATACGCCGAAACCTCGCAATGAACGCCATGATTGATAGCAACCATTTGTTACCTACACATTCTTGTATATCTTTTTGTATTGGACAATAATCTTTGCCTACCTAGTCTATGTGTTATTCTAGATTATAATCTATCCCTGTACAGAATGTCAACCACATCCGTTCAGCCAATTGGAGCAAGACTGAGTAATAAAAAACCAAATCTTTTCACAAACTTTCATATTTATAATATCGGTAGGAAGTAAAATAAGAACGCAGGCTACTGTTTTCTATCCGTGAAATATATTTCCTTGGGTACCGCGAATGGGATCATAACTCCAAACCGGGAGAAACGAGCCGCGAGCATCAACTAGTTATATTTAGTAGAATTGATGTACCTATTTTGAATGTTCAGCAACTTTTGTCATCAAAAACTCAAGGACCGGGGGACCTAGGGTCTACAAATGTGTGACTTACCATGAGCCCGAAGGAGACGAGCCATATCATGAGCAGTTGGATCCAGATCTTGGTCGTCGTGTATATCTGGGAGTACTTGTCGTAGTATGCGATTAGCGTATATCTGTAACAAAAGGGTTTTTATATCAGCGGAAAATGGCTCGGTTCTCAATTGTTTTTAGTTTATTAGTAACGGAAATTACTTGTAGGTATTCTCCCTAACCCCTCCAGCTAAATTGCCTGTGTTAGGAGTGGGTTCCCGTCGGCAAAGGCCTCGACATTTATCGCTACGACTTTGCTACCGAAATAGCAAGCTAAGATAGCGACAAAATATCGGTTGCAGTAACGATTCTTGCGTCAAACGGCAGTCTGTACATTTAAGATGGTCATCAATATGGAGATACCGATATATCGTCAAGTTTGCTATGATATTCGTTAAGATACCGACAAAAATCGTTAGTTTGGAAAGTAGAGACTACCAATATTGTTATGTTTGCGTTCCTACGAGTTAGCGACCGAATTCGGTAGCTAAGGCGTTGCAATAAATGTCGAGACTGCCGCCCCAGGATTCAAACCTAGGACTTCTCGATCGTAAGACCGACTCCTTAACCACGCTGAGCTACCGACACTTATTTCATCAGCTTTCGTAACTCTCAGGAGCCTCTTTGAAGTGTTGAGCGGTGTTCGCACTGCCGCGGTCAGATCTAGGTTATATTTACGTGCACATACAGATACACGGTAGTTAAAAGACGTACGTAAACAAATCCACTAAATATAGATAGTTTTACAGATTGTGTACTTCATTGAAATTGCGTCAGTGTTCTTTCAAAGGTAGGTTTTTAATATGCGAAGCGATGCAATGGTACACAGAATATCCCGGGATTCGAATTTTGAAGGCAGCGTGAATTGTATCAGAATGGAGGTAGGTCACGACGGTATCTCGCGTCCGAAATGAGCTGTCCGCTCGCCTGATGGTAAGCTAACGGTAAAGTCTCAAGATCGGGGGTCACCACTACATACACCGATTATAGTGCTACAGTGGTGGCCCTCAGCCTGGCGGCCTCATCAAATGCTTTTTCACACCCCGCTTAAAGGAACCAGGATTGTAGGTGGAAGGAAACACGTGCGCTGGTAAAGAATTCCAAGTTTTTATGGTGCGGCGAAGAATATATTAATGTATCAAGAATATATAAATAATCAACGGAGGTAGAACATGACGGTATCTCCCGTCCGAAATGAGCTGTCCGACTGGGGTAGTACCTCCGCCCTACAGAACACCGCGGCCATAATAACCATCGTGTTGTGTTCCCGCCGGTAAGTAGGGTAGCCAGAGCTCACTGTACCCCTCCTCCACCCCACCCCTTCCTACTCCAACCCTTCCCTTCAGGATAAGCAGCGCGTATGTGACGCCCTTGGTGTTGCACACGTCCATAAAATAGGCCACGGTGACCGCTTCCCATCAGGTGGGCCGTGTGCTTGTCTGCCACCTATGTGTTATAAAAATAAGGTTGAAGAAGAAGATATCACGCGAGGAGAGCTGCGGGAAACAGTTAATCATATGCGCGTTATTTCTACTGACGTATTAAAGTAGTATTTACGTAGATATAGCTTAAATGTTATGGTCGACGCATCATCTATTTTCTTTGATGTATTTTTCTCGGATTCATAATCTTTACGACTCCAGTAGGTGGCTGGTAGGGCTCTTGCGCCATATACAATAATAGAATTTAAAGATTTTATTGGTTTGTTGCCGCAATGCCGATGGTAGATGAATGGATAAGAACGCGCCCTCTACTCAGGGATATCGAGTTCGATTCCGGCCAGACTGTAGGTAGTACTATTAGGTATCCTGTGCTGTAGGTACCAATGTAAATTTCACTTTGTGGAATTTATAATGTGTATGCTTTACACCTTGTAGTTTTGTATGGGAAAGGAGAGGATGAGACTAATTGGAAGAGCTCATTGGAACACTGGTAGAGGCGGTAAAATACTGTCAAAGAGGCAATTACAAAGGCTCGTGGGTGTTGGTGACCTCAGGGGGGGCTAAAAAGGCCACATTTGATGTTTCATATTGTGTTCATCATATCCATCAGTTGACATATTTTGACATATTTTATTATGTACCTAAATTATGTCACCTGACAGATAAGATGATCATATTATGAAACATCCAATGTGGCCTTTTTAGCCCCCCAGGACTCCCGATAATATAGAACACATAATCACTGCATCCTGTCATTGTCAGTACTTTGACAGCACAGAATCTCTTCAGACCTCTCTGGAGGGATTCTGTCAGCGGGGAGACCAAAGTCTCCTGCATTGTCAGCACAGAAATTATCTCAACCCAACCAACCCCTCTATCTCAATCCCACCCTCCCAATCCACCGAACTGCCCTCGGTTCAGGGTTGGCAGGGGTTCCCATAGACCACGGTGACTGTTGCCCATCAGGTGGGCCGTGTGCTTGTGTGTCACTTAAGTTGTATAAAAGAAAACAACAAACATATTTTATTTGTAACATCTGCTTGCGTAAAGGAAGGAAGATACGTGGAACAGTGTTGTAATGAGATGCTCCAAATGATAAGGTGATGGTACGAGATCTGTTACAGGCGGTTTGTTTTTTTTTAAATGTAGGCCGCGTTGTGTTCGCTTCTGTAAGCTAAAGGGAAAGGCTCAGGAATAGAAGTCATCATTGCAGAGACAAATAATGACATCTATAGAGCTGTTTTTTTTTTTGCGCGAAATCGACTTTACTTCATAAATAGCTAATATCTACCAAATCTCGTCAAAATCTGCACAGCCGTTTCACAGGTCATAAGTCGAATCCATAAAGACAGACAGGCAAAAGTTAGAAAAATGAGTACCTACATTAAAACGCTGTTAATTTTATAATCTAAATTGACACTTCAATTTTATTTATTTGTATAATAGCTCAATAACAGAGAGATGAGTATTTTTACAATAATTTTGAAACATTTTTTTTATAGCTTCATTATTCAAATGAAATTTTTAAACGTTTACTATGCTAACTTTTTCTTTTAAATTTAAATAAGAAAAGGACTGTCATGGGTGCCGGCGGACCCGACGCGGATGTTAACTTTTTCTATTTAATTTTCAGATGTGTCATTATTTAATAAATGCTTCACTTATAATCAACATTTTTCAATTTCACAACAGTATTATTGCGCACGCGCAACCTCCTAATTATTATACTTTGATCGTATAGTCCGGGAGCCAATAAGAGGGAGTGGTTTACTAAAAAGTATAACTTTTCCAGTCGCAAAAAATCACAAATAATTATGCACAGCGCGAAAAACATTTTGAATTTCCAAAATATTAAAAAAAGAACAGCACTAGGCTGTGTTCTTTTTAAAAATATCATCATCTCAAACAACGGAATCACTAAAAAAAAATTAATAAAAACCGAATACGACTCTGTGCTTTTTTCAAATTTGTCAATAAACAATGATAAAAAAAAAACAAACATAAAAACGAATAAAATATTTTTTTAAACAAACAGCCAGATATAATCTGTCAAGTTGCATCTGGCGTAGCATCTGCCCTCTATAGCTCGTGGAAAGGGCTCGGGTGCAACAAAAACAAACGCTCAGATCTGGGCGGGTCACTACCCGCGGTACAAAGCGCCCAGTGTCTGAGCTGGAGTGTTTGTGTAGCTGTTCCGAGGAGTTTTATACTGTTATCTGTGATGTGGGATTAATGGCGCGAAATATGATCACTTGCAGTTTGCAGTAAGCATAATACGGTTTGTCTTACTTGCGGTACAGTGGAACTGTTCGTTTGACTGTGCTTGTAGCGTGATATGAGATTAATGTGAAAGTACTTAGTATAGGAAAATTTTGATGGCCAAATTCAGTGAGAACAGGATTTGAATCCGTGAAGTCTTTTTCTAGTGTTCCTACTGTGACCAACTAAGGTTATTCAGTAAAATTACGTTTTTAAAAAGTGTGATTTCAAAGCTCGCTAAAACATATAGATATTAATTTATCAAATAGTTTTTAAATTGCGGCGTTAATGAATCGGGCGCCAGGATACGTTCTGGATATTCAAAATTCTCCTAGGTACATACTTACTTCTTAACTTTTTCGATGTCAATGTGTAGGAAAAATAAGCATAACTCTTTAAAGATTTCATTAAATTAGTAGCAATTCTACTGGGTTACAGTGGCCAGACTGCATTTGCTCCTAAAAAGCCGTAATAAGTCAGACCAAAAACCTCGGTGCAACCGGGAACCGGGATTGTCAATTGAAAAAAACCATGATAATCAGAAAAATACAATACTAAGTTCTAAAATAAGAATACTAAGGTAGTCAAATAATGATGATTATATTGTCAAGCGTAATAAAATAAATCATTAAACTCGGTAGATCGATGGCCGTTGGAGCAAACGAGTCCTAGAGTGGAGACCACGAATTGGCAAACGGAAGGTGGGACGCCCCCCAGCCAGATGGACCGATGACCTGAAAAAGGTAGCTGGGATGGACTGGATGCGGAAGGCGGAGAATCGGATGGTATGGCGTACATTGGGAGAGGCCTATGTCCAGCAGTGGACCTCGACAGGCTAATTGATTGAAACTCGGTAGATCCGTTTCGTAGATTATCGTGTACCAACACAGTGACACGTGGTTTTAATAAAGATTAACCGCGTGTAAACTGTATAAACACATAAAACTAAGTTAATCTCTATCTAATCGCGTCTCTGCTTGCTTTCCCACACCCGCGCGATAAGCGGAGTGCTCTGTCGAGTGCCTGATTATATTATGAAAACGTAAAGTAAATGTTATCTAGTTAAGTGAGGAGCTTTGGACGAAACGTGATTTGGTTTGATTTATAGATGGGCGAAACTGTACAAGTGCTTTCTTTGGCAGTAATGGGTTTATGTCTTGACATTTCCGGGATAGTAATACACGTTGATTTTATAGTCGTTTTGGACCGAATTATTTTGGACACAGTTTCGATAACAGGATACAGGATCGATTGGAGCCATTAATTTAAAAATCTAAAAGTATTTTTTTTTGTAAAAATTTCGAACACTAACCAATCACAAAACATCCCGGACGACCGCAAAAATGCCAGCACCGACATTTCATGACTCGAAATATGCCTTTTTTTCCGTGCGAAAATCCTCATGGATACCCACCCCGCGGCCAGCGGGGCAGGTTATGTCGGACTCTTACCGACTAAAACCGCACGCCGTCTAGGGTCTTCTGACGATGGGCCACCGGTGTAAGGATGGCCCATCGTCAATATCGTCATTGAGTTCCGTCTGAGCCGATTTCTCGAAGTCTTGGGGTGACCCGTGCCTCGAAGAGTGCAGTTTCCCTTCATACTCCTATTATTTAAATAAAGAGGTGTTCATTTAGGGCCCGTATAAACAACGCGTATCTATTTAGCGTAAGCTGCGTTCCCCTATCGCCACTTTAGATTTATTTTTAGTCACCCATGTAATTGTCATTATTGCCTATTGTGAGCTCTTTGTCATTATTAAACGTTATATTAGGCTACTAAACTATTGAGAGACGATTTCTTTAAACTTGGTTTAGTACTTTACACCTGCCTTTTAATATAAAAGAGGAATATAACCTATTTTTTTTATCTGTACCGTCTTTAAGTGGGTTGTGAAAAGGAATTTGATGAGGCTGTCAAGGTGAGGGCCACCAAACACTATCGGTGTTTGTAATGGTGACTTCCATTCCAGAGACTTTAGCTTTAGCTTAACATCAAGCGAGGTGAAGTCATTTGACGTGACCGACATAAAAAAAAAATTAACATGTCTATAGATCAGGGTAACCGCTCCCCATCAGGTGTGCCGTGTGCCTGTCTGCCACCAAGTGGTATAAAAAAAACTAACTAACCTAACTTCAAATATTTATCAGTATGGTATCAAACATGTAGGTACATTTAGTTCTAAAAATACAATTGTTCTATTAACTAAAAAAGTGTGAAAGTTCCGTTATCACAGCTTGATTCTCCACTGATAAGGTAATGAGGTGCAGCGTTATCACTCTCCCGCAGGTAAACATCATGGTTATTGATTATTTATTACCTATAGAGGTTTATTAACAGAGATTTAACATAAGTATTTGTGGGAGTATCGGGGTGCGGACTTGTTTTATTGTGGATCCTGACGTAACCACCCCCGACGCCGACGGGATGGTCCCGTCGGCGTCGGGGGTGGTTACGTCAGGATCGAACCGACTAAAACCGCACGCCGTCTCGTGTCATAATTTGCAAGGTTACCTAATAGGTATATCCCTCGCACTGCCTTATGGCCACCTTACAACGGCTTGTGTAGACCCAAGACGACGTGTGGTTTTAGTCGGTTCATAACCATCCCCGCTAACCAGCAGGCGAGGGGGAGGGGAGTATCCGTGAGGATTTTCTTCGAGGGTCAAGTCAGCCTCCCTGTTGATTTTTTCATATAAAAACACTGAAGGGATACCTATTGATGTAATTTGGTACACGTACTTGTTTAGATTATTATAGTCATGAATATAGGCATATAGGCTACTTTTCTCCCTGAAATAGGTTTCTATGGAATGCAGGAGCGTAGGTAGTCAAAATCCTCACCGGTCGAACCATGGACAACAGTTTATTGTAAACGCGAAAGTTCTTCTAAGTTTTTTACGCAAAAACCACTGAACGGATGTGGATGAAATTTGGCATAGAGATAGGTTTTTATCCCAGGAATAGGTTCCCATTAGTTATGGGAACGTGCTCAGAATATTACGCAGGAGAAGTTGGTTATCAAGGAAAACAGGAAGTGTCTGCTATCATCTATAAAAGATAACATCTATGAATGGAAATATCAAGAAACAAAACCATTATTTGTCAGCAATAAATCACAGGATTTAATTGAATTACATGGTTTAAAACTATCCATTTATAGTCTATGGTAACTACAACGTGAAAAGAAAAGTAATAAAATTAATCTGCTGTTTATTGGAGGTGCGCGTGCGCATACGCACAATGCGGTGCGTTCGTTCGGGGACAGTTTAAATTGGTTACAACACATTAATATTAATGCACAGTGTTATGGTAATGGTTTAATCTGGGGAGTGCGATGACCCTATTCGAGGTGGCTGGCAACAATGGGGTATTGTGGGGAGATGGTAAATTGATACGTTGTTTTAGTTCTGGAGAAATTGTGGGGTACAATTATTTAGTAAGGAAATTGTTATAGGTATATACAACATACTCGTACATACATACAAATCACGCCTTTTCCCCCCCGAAAGTGGGGTGGGGCGAGCATCGCTCCACCTTGCTGTTGGTCGAGTGTAGGGTGAGAGGTGGCTGTCTTGTCCCTCAACTGTCGACGCGCAGAGAATCAGCCCACTCCCCGCCTGCACCCCACTACACCCTCCGCTAGTTAGAGGGACACGTGGTGAGCCACGGGGCAGCCCTCTAGAGGGCCACTCCTACCCGGCCAGATTTGCCGCAGGCAGTAGCGTCTCCCGTGGCGAGTGGGAGGCGCTGCTTGCTCCTGTTACCCGGATGCACTTTTTTTTGACTATATTATCTCCGGTTCTATTCAACCAATTATGATCAAATATGCGTGAGGTTTTAAGTCTAACCAAGACCTTTCTAATAAAAAACTACTATTAATATTTACTACTACTATTTATTAGATAATCTGTGCATTAGGTATGATATGACCTCTATGGCGTAGCGGTAGTGCATTCGACTGCTACGTCGGGGAGCTCGGATTCGATTCCTGCTCAGTGCAAATATTTGTACTCATATTATGTCTATTTGCATTGGTCTAGGTGTTTCTATGTATAGTATGTATTTATTTACAAAAAAATATGTAGTAATATGTTAATCTGTATTCGAGAACCGATAACCCAAGCTTGTTAGAGCGCTGTGTAGAATGTCGTTGAATATCTATCTATTATAACAATGAATCGACCTTGGATTGCCCAAACGAAATGCCAGAAATACACGAAAGCAAAAAAAAAAAACTACAATCAGTAAGATGAAATGTACACAAACCAATCTTAACTACAGCTTCCGTTGGTACATACTGTGTACCAATTTGTAACACAGTTTTACATAGGCATTAAAAACTACATCAGTAGCGGTGTGAAACAATAATGTAGTCGACCATGTACGTAAAAACATATGGACAAAACGATTTGAATATGGCGCATGGTGGTCCTACAGATTGCAATGTGTTACTCAAATTTGATTGATATGTGTTTTTTGGATATTTTTCTTGATGTCACTACGGTATTACACAACTTCACTACCTACATTATTAGTGAAAAACCGTAGTGACATAGGTAAGTAAGACTTGCTGTATTTTTATCTTGTGGCAGTAATCTGTAAGCATGCCTTTTAAAGAAAAAAATAACTATTTACTTATCGCTAAATAAACTTACTAAATCGAATGAATGACATTTATGGCGTTGGTAGTGGCTGGCTAGTTTGTAAATGTGTGTGTCGATTTGTAAGTTGTACGTATACCCAAGTGTCGTTATTTCAAGTCACGTCAAGTCGCGTTTCGTCCATTATGTTTTATAGGTTCCTGATGTCGACAAGTTATTTATCGCGATCTACTCAACGACTTGTAAACCAAACCCCTTTACTGAAGCCAAGTTAAAAAAAACGGTGTATAAAATAAAACTATATTTAGAAGGTTGTTAAAATGATAGCAACTCGGTATTAACCTAATCCAAATTCTGTTGAAGTAGGTAATAAAACCATTTTCAAATTCCGTTACTATATTACGACGGATTTCCAAATTTTAATTTTTCTTTTAATTGATTTCTGATGCTACGAGAAAATTTTGTATGTACCTATTTATGCGTTATTTGTGTGCATCTCGTGATTTTAATTTTTAGCCCGGAACCCTACTTATTTTTCTTAGAATAAAAGTAGGTAGATTAAGTTACGACATACGCCTAAGTTTAGCTATTCTGGCAGTAGACGATCCGTCAGAATTTGTCTCGCCGCGCCGGTGCAAAGATTAGGTAGCTGACGGTTTTTTTTTCCAAAAAAAACGGGTTTTCCCGCAAATATCACTACCTATTTTAAAACTATTCATAAAATACCTACACTTTATGAGTCAGAAAGTCATTAAATATTCCCCTAGTTAAATCATAAACAAATATAATGAGCCCGATCCCACTTCAATGAAAACCGAAAATTTACGAGTAGGTACCTACCTATCAATTTTGTCAGCGTCAAAGGTCTATGATCATTTTCAAATTTTTAACAGTCGTTTTGAGCAAAGTAACTTATGGTTCTTAATGAAAATGCTGTAGTTGACTATTGAACTATCTTTAAACTTAAACTTTGATTACATTGTAATGAATCATTTTCATTCGATTTTTGAGTTTGTTATGCAATCATCATAGATTTTTGCCGCTGACTGTACTATTTGTGAGACGTTTTCTACCTCAGTCTAAACAAGTTTATGTGAGCAATAAACCAATAATATTTATTTCCCATGGGAAACGTGGGTGGGAAGGAAAATTGAGTTTTACGTAGAGGCGAAGACATCGTTATGAAGCAATTTTTAGCATTTTCGTTTGTTCGTTTATTTTGATGTTAGGTATGTGTTGTGGCTTGTGGCCAAACTATGATTTTGATCCCGTTCTCGCACCCCAGGGGATCCTATTATCTGGATAAAAGAAGCCTATGCATTATTCCATCTTCGTAAGCTTTCCCTATCGCTTTTACTAGGTGATACAATTTGATAGCACAAATTTGCCTTAAATTGGGCCGGGTAGGTACCACCTTGCGAAAAACCCTCCATTGTATTCCAACCCCGGTTGGGTTTCATTCAGGGTTCAGCAGGTGCATAGCCGGGCTTGAGGTGATGGTTGTCGCAGCACTTGTGGGACCAGTGGGTATTGGCGTAGTCTAAACCAATATCTGCGCTTTGTCACGCAGTGCTGTGACGACAATCACCTCTTCTTTCATGAGGCCGTCAAGTTGAGGGCCACCATTATGTCACTGTCGGTGTATGTAATGGGGACCCCCTTCCTGAGACTACCTTTAGCTTACCATCAGGCGAGGTGAAATCATAGTGACGTGACCGATATAAAAAAAAAGTTGCTCTGTCCTTGTGCGTGTTCTTGAATAAAGTCTTTTTCTTTCTTTCTTTCAATATTTATAGCATAGGATAGTAAGATAGTTTCTAAACTCACCTATTAATAGTGATAGCAACCATAGACAGCAGACTAACAGCTTCGTTCCCGTAGAAGATGAAGGCGAACATCTGACACAAGCTGGGTCCC
Organism: Lithosia quadra; assembly: GCA_963576445.1. NCBI lineage: Eukaryota > Metazoa > Arthropoda > Insecta > Lepidoptera > Erebidae > Lithosia > Lithosia quadra. Next base: position 1,364,643 of record OY754885.1, on the reverse strand, counting down.
AGGCTCCAGTGCTGCTGGATGTACCGGTTCGCCGTGAGGGGGAGGTTGATGGAGCAGAACAGCAGGTCCGACACGCACAGCGAGAGGACGAACATCGTGGTGACGTGGCCGCGGAGCTTCGGGTGCATGAGGAGGGCCACCGTGGTTACCAGGTTACCTGAAAAAGAAAATGGTTTTAATCACAGCTAAGGTTGCTAGTAACCCATTTATGTCCCAGTGCTGGGCACGGGTCTCCTCTCCTCTAACGAGAGAACTGAGAGGGTTTATACCTTAATCCAGACACGCTGGCCTAATGCGGGTTGGTGGATCGGACATGTCCTTAGAATTTCTTCTAGGACATTTTATGGGTGTAAAGGTTAACTTGGATCTAAAGTTGTTATTGAAGCTCCAAACCTCCATATATTATACATTTCATCTACACTAATATTATACCTACATACATAAATACCGCGGTGCCTAGTGGTATGGATAATGGACTGCTAAGACGTGGTCTCGGGTTCGATCCCAGGTTACCATGGCACACACCAATGACTTTTCGATGCTTTTCGAAGTTACCTATGTGTGTATTTATCGCAGGTATATAAGTACGATATTATAAGTGGGTGCTAGCACCTCTGCCTACCTCTTCGGGGATATAGGCGTGAGTTTATGTTATCTTATGTTATAAGTGCTCGGTTAATGGCAATAGGCTCGCCACCTATTACATTGGGACCTAAACATAAACAGGCGAAATGTTGGTGCTAGCACCTCTGCCTACTCCTTCGGGGATATAGGCGTGAGTTTATGTATATGATCCGATCCCAAATACTTCCAATTATTTTATTAATTATTCCCAATGGTGTACTAAGAACTTCATGAAGTTAAACATTAATAAATGTCATTATATTCAATTCACAAGGAACACATGTCCCCCTAGGAATACCTACACTATAAATGACATACCTACCTCTCATTGAAGTAGATAATATCCACGACTTGGGGGTGTTACTAGATAATAAATTAAGTTTTATTCCTCACATTAAGAATGTTACTACAAAAGGTTTCAGGATTTTAGGATTTGTGCTTAGAAATTGTAAGAACTTTAAGAAACAATCAACAAAGATTACCTTATTTAGTACATTGGTCAGATCGAGGCTTGAATACTGTAGTCAGGTTTGGTCTCCTCATTACGAGGTCCACATTAATGCACTTGAGCGAGTTCAGAAGCGTTTCTTATACCATCTAACTTACCACCATCATAACGCTAAGACTCTAGCCTCATACAAAAAACGCTTAAAGCATTTCAATCTGCATAGTCTCAAAGATCGAAGAAAACTATTAGATCTAATGTTTTTGTACAAGGTGGCGAGGGGAGTCCATGATTGCCCGTCTCTTCTTGAAAATATTACATTTAGTACCCCCAAGAAACTTCCGCGTGAATCACGATTCCATTTATTTGTTCCCAAAAAAGCAAGAAGCAATCTAGGACTCCATTCGCCTATGAACCGGCTCCAACACACATACAACAATGTTTCGAAGGGGCGCGCTTTGGATATCTTTGGACAATCCTTGGCTAAATTTAAATTCTTGATTTTAAACCCATCCCACAACTACTAGTTTTTTTAGGTACTCATATTAGTCTCAGTAATCTTAATTTCCATAATTTAGGTTTCTGTGTTATACCTACAGATAATTTTTATGTAATTACTTTAATCAATTGTATTCTTGCTTCTCAATGCAGGCCGTGGCAGCTTGTAATTGAGGTGGCGCCAAACAAATGTAAATTAGACTTAAGGTAAAATGTAATGTGCTGGTGTATACCTTGTAAGCTGCTCTTAATAAATAAATAAAAAAATAAATAAATATGTAATATTATACAGCTAAAGACCCAAGCAGCATCACAAGCTGTATAACAGCTCTATTAAAGTTCTACAAAAGTTGATCTTAGAAACTGCTGGGTTCCATTCATTATTACAAAACTATTCAATTTCTAGGTTAAATAGGTAAGTGCACGAAAACGAAATATGTTACGGGCGAAGCCGCGGGAGATAGCTAGTGTGTGATAGGTAGTCTGTCGTAGCAACATATCGGGCCGAATGTCAATAAACAGCGCGCCTGTGTAATAAAACAGTTTAATCGACTAATGGTGGTTCGTTTGATGGGGTAAGCCCACTGCGCAAACATCTATGGGTACGTCTTCAGTTCCATAACGGTATTGTGTAATGTTATGACGTCACACGTTGCACCCTCGTAAGGTTTATATAATTCTTTACCAGCTCACGTGTTTCCTTCCTCCTACAGACCCGGGTCCTTTAAGCGGGGCGTGAAAAAGCATTTGATGAGGCCGTCAAGTTGAGGGCCACTATTATGGCACTGTCGGTGTATGTAATGAGGACTCCCTTCCTGAGACTTTACCTTTAGCTTACCATCAGGCGAGGTGAAGTCATATTGACGTGAACGGTATAAAAAAAATAATCTTCGAGAATTTCCCCAATACTTAAGACCTTCTGATCAGGAAGCTTCTGAGCTCCACAACCCATTGACGATATTGAAGTTCTGTAGTTAGACCGTCGCACTATGGGACGAAACGGTGTTTTCCATCTCAAAAATCGATAACTCTGTTGTTTTGTGATGTTTCTCCTTGAATTTTTTTTCTCGTATTAATGAATATCTAGGCAATAAAAGAAATTAAACACCATCATTTTAAAAGTTATATATTTTTCGTAAAAAAATGACAAACATAAAGTTATACGAAATTGCATACAAAATTATACAGTTACAATAAAATAGCAATAAAAGTTATACTTTTAAGTACTTAAAATAAGTTTAAAACTAAATTATTATTATTATTAAACAAATACATATGCTGAAAATTACATGAAACACAATTTAAAAAAAAATTGCGCTTATTCTGTTCATCACTTCCAATTTCCAACAATTCTTTAGCTTCGTCAAAAAACTCTTTGGATATTAGAAAACTGAGTTTATTTAAACTAGATATATATATATATAAGAATCAGATGTAGGTATATAACAAAATATGCAGCACGTCTTCGTTTGTTGCTGATCTGGAACACTTCCTAGCGTGATGTACCTAGCCTATATTTCTTGTAATCTTTATTTCGGGCTTGCTGGGCATCTTCGGATAATTGTCCTATAGGCAAAACTGCATAATGCTCTATTATTTTAGCACCATGTATAAGTACTTTATGGACTGAAGATGGCATGTAGTATCAGTTATATTTGCTTACATATAATTGCGCAGTTATTAATGTAGGTATACTGCCCGATTTTTTCTGCGTTAATAGGGAATCCCGATGCCATGGTTTGAAGAATCACAATATAAGTAATCTCTTGATTAACTCTTCATCAATTTCGGTTATCTCTGCCGAACATTAATAATTTTGGAAAAATCTCCTTGCCGGACTTCCGTCATTGCTATTACCGGAACCTTGACGTGGTTTATCTATGTGTAAACCAAGCACTTCTCGGAAACGTTTTTGGACATATTTCTTCTTGTCTTCTTTGTGTTGCTTGTTTTCTGAAGTTGTTGCTGACCACTTCTCAAAACCCAAATTGTAAGAAATATGGAGGATCGTCTCCATAAATCTTATCCATGCGTGTAGTGTCGACAATCCGTATTTAACGCGATACCGCTAAAAAAAGTGCCAAGGGAAGATTCTTGTGGTCTATTTTTTAGTTAATGTATGCTTCTATTATAGAAATGAAAAAAAAAACAAGATAGACATCAAAATATAATAATTAAATAATTTTCATAGTAAAAAAGAAGAACCGTAATTTTCTGGATTTTTTCTCCCGATTGACATATTGCTTCTAAATCACCATTGGCGCAAAAAACGCGCAAGTTTTTTTTTTATCCTTATATTCCTGAATAAGTAAGGTCTCTAATAGAGCGATTAACTTGACACCGGCAGCCTTCGGCAACAATGAAAACTCCAATTGAAATAAACAAAATCGAAATTTTCCTTACTTCACTAAAAAAATAAAATAAAAATAAAACAATTCTTGTTTCTACAAAAACTGAACGTGATTGCATAGTGTACATTCTAAGCTATCTAATTATGTATAACACTAATATACTTCCTTGGAAAACTTCCGAATAATTTTGTCTTGAACTTCCTTAACGGTAATGTAATTGGCATGAAAATTATTTATGCCCAGGTTTGAGGTTCACTTTATATACTTAAAACTAACTTATTGTATATTTTTTGTAATTAATACGCAAGTTCCATCCTTTGAGAGTATAAAACTATAAAAAGATCAATGGATTTATGACTTTCGTCAAAACCATTTTTGAGATGGTAAATAGTGTTTGGTCCCATAGTGCGTCGTCGGACTTTTTGGGTTTTTTTTATATCACTTAGGTTGCAGACAAGCACACGGCCCACCTGATGGGCAGCGGTCACTGTGGTCTATGAACAAGGGTGTCACACACGATGAATGCAACAATGTTGACTAACATGACTAAACACGTTAGTCATTTTGCACAAATATTAGATTGTCGTTATCAAATCATATTACACACATCCGTGCCTACTGGGCGCGGTTTTGAATGCAGATGACTAAGAATAGAGATAAGGTGATTCTTACAATGAAGTGTTATAGCGAGAAACGGGCGATTTAGTATATAGCGCCGTTCTTCTTTCTGCCTTTGGTACTGCCACCTACGTGGTATAAAAAAAAATTAAGGATACCTACAGAATCTAGCCTGACTTTGCGAATATGGTCGGCACTCTCCACTCAAACCATTATCTCTCAGAAGAGAGTCACTGGAGGTGATCCGGAAGGTATTAGTCATGTCACGCAAGACCTTAATTAATGGGTTTATACTTATCTAGTGCCAACAGGACCATTAGCGCACACGGAAATAATAATGTTTTTTATCTGTACACTTACTTCGTGGAGTTTATCATCCCGGACGGTAGTATTGGCACAGATTTCTTTGTTTTGCAAAAAAAGGAATGTAGTATTGCAAAGTTAAGTAACACTAGCTAGGTCAGTTTTAGGATGGGTGACCATCAGCCATGGTACGCGGAAAATGCCTTATGCGTCACCTTATAGCCCGGTGTCAGAAACCCCGAGACGGCGTGCGGTTTTAGTCGGTTCGAGTTCGATATAACCGCTCCCGATGGCCAGTGGGAGTGGTAAATATTATAACTGTAGAGATTTCCACACGAAAAAAAAGATGGAAAACATTCACTTAACAAAAATATACCTATGTCAAAACTTCCTATCCTCCGTCACCATCAAAACAGTTCGTTCCAAATTCAAAATTCATTTCCACGTCATCCAAAAACTGTGTCCGGCTTTTGTTTTAATAGTTAATAATAGATTATAGGATTTAATAATTAAATCTAACCATCAAAAACTAAAACAAACTTAAAGTCGGACGGAATTCGTCTAGAAATATAATTTTTGTGATCATAATGTTCTTTTTAATAATTTTGTAAACACAGCGTAAATATCATGTAAAACACGTGCGCTATAAGTTGAGACCTGACCGCTATGACGCATCATAGCGGTCAGGTCTCAACTTATAGCGCACGTGTTATAAATACCTATAGACAAAAAAGAAAAAGGTAAAAACACAAACACGCTAATATACTGTTTCCTTTTTTAAAATTTTGAGGTCTCCACATACTGGCGACTTTTTGTTGCCGATTTAATATTACATTTCGGTACAACACGACGCGCTTCACGTACTTTAGGTAACTAGGCTGCTTGTAGCCAATTATTTGCTTACATGGACTGTGTAGTTTTTCTTTTTAACTTTCATAAAACTACACATGGAAATTGCCTCAATAAAAAGTTTAGTAAAATTTGAATGGTCATTGCGGTCATTGATCGGTTTAAGGTAAGCGACAGAATAATATTACTATAGTATTTTTGCTATGCCACTGATTTATTCACATTATAAGATATTTTTATTATCATAGGCATGAAAATATTTTGTGTTTTTGTTCGCAGCAAAGGAATAATGGAACGACATGATTTTGCACAGGTATAGTTTATGACGGATAGCTTTGGATGGAACTAGATCATTTATGGTTATGACTAAGTATGACCTGCCTGAAAAGCAGTCTAACGATGATAAACTAACCTGATATTTAGATATATTTTAGACGCTTGTTATTGCATTATCATGTTTGTTTTGTTACAAAACAAACCACTATTCACGTACCTATAATAAAAATACTTACTCCACTTCGCCAGACTAAAAAATTCGATCCCAACTGAGTTGGGAAAAGCTTGGAGAATGAAATGACTCTTTAAAACGTGCGCTGAAACGTGTTTTTGGCAACTAAACGTAGCCAGTCTGTAATCATGAAATTACAATGATAATGTACTACTAAGTGGCTATTGAAATAAATTTTCCGAGCCATAAATTCCAGTTTCACTCGTTTAGCTTTGTTATTACTACGGTGCTTTTGACTTTCGCGAAGTATGTATTTATACCTGGTTAAATTGGTTCTAGTTATCGGTTATTTAGGGCGTATTGTTTAATTATTAATTTATTTTTGTAGAACGCGTTACCGCTGTTTTCCATTGCAGGGAAAGTGGAGCTTGATTTAATTTTAGATGTAATTATTTAACTTTTATCAGGTATGATGAAAGATGTTAGACGGTAGGTACCTACCTATTAACGTTTATGGACTAACATTATAAACCAATAACCGATTAACCTATGATCAGCAGGAACAAGGCTTCTGCTTTTTGGTGCTACGTGGATGAAATTCGCTGCAAATAGTATCTTTGTTATCATGTAAAGGGTTTAATTAGGTCAGTGTAATATAGACACTGTCTTTTTTACCGACTGCATTGTATATTAGTATGACGTTTACTTATTAAAATATTTAGCTATTGATTTCCATTTATAATAAGTAAAGTTCTGAAACAAATTCTTTCTTTCCATTTAGACAAATGATGTATTAATGATTTGAATGAGGATAAAAAAACATTGAGTAACACATTCGGCTTTCATAGTTTGTAAAGTAACAAGTATTGTAATCTAAGTACGGTATGTATAAAACGTGACATTTGTGCAATTGCTACTGTTAGAATTCTCTGTTGTGTTTATCATAAACCAATATGTCGATAACAATATGTAGGTATCACTTTAAGGTAAGGCAAGTGGGTAATGTGTACAAACAAATTTTTACTGAACACCTCCTAGTCAGTCAGATAGCGACGTATAATACGAGAAATTATTCTGTAGCGCAAATGTGATGCGTTAATAGTGATAATAATCTAGTTAAAACACTCACTCGTATTCTAATTTACATAAGTTTTCATAAAATACTCGGTTTCATCACGAATAATTATCAAAATTGTCGAAAGTTACAAGTAACTTTGAGATAATTTTACGATATTTTTTTACGATAATTTTATTTATATCAAGAGAATTACATTCATAATATTAAATTTACCTCACTGCCTAGACTGAAACTAAGCATAACTTGTTATATGGGTTTTAGAGTGCATGTAACATAAAAAAAACTACTGTACCTTACCTGAAGGTAAAATAAAATATTCTTTGTCCGAGTGCCAATCCTAGTCGCACCCAAAGCTCGCACTTTAGAACTTTAGAATTTTTATTGGACGTTCCTCCTGACGCCGTGCCGAGGGGAAAGCCTGCACGAGAGCCTCATCCGTCAATCGGCAGGTATACCATGCATCGTTGCTGGTGAGTTTAACTAGAGCCTCGAAGAGGTGGGTTCTGGGTGGGCCCCATATAGGTACACCACTTGCTACTACAGATTACAGCCTAAATTTATCTTCACGCAACATTTTATTGTAAAACAAACCCAATCTAAATTCATGAATTTATTTGCATGCCTCTTTCAAGTTTCGATTTTCAGTAAAATCTGCAGCCATTCGTCAAATAGATTACTCAAATAATCTTCTTTGGAACACAAAACAGTTTATTCTATATCCAAGGCCAGAACACACGTCATAATACAAACACTACAGGAGTACGTTTACCGTACTGTTCCGCTGAACTAATGGATTAAAAGTTTGATGTCCGACTAGTGCTAACTACAAATACACAATCTAAAAGGATTACGATGTCGTTAATGTGTTTGTAATACGTCACGGGCCATTAGCCTATGAGCCACTTTATGCAGTTATAAAGTTGTGCAACATAGATATACTCGTTTAACTTTTGAAATAGTCAATCTTACTTAATAGCATAGTGTGCCTATAAATAAAGAATAAGAATAAAAAGTATGATCGTATTAGCTTACCCGTGGCTTCTTCCTAGTGAAATTTAGTTCTCGTACACGCTGGTCATGAAAACCTATTCCAGGAAGAGTACAGCCTAGTTATTCCAGATAATAATCTATCTCTCTACCAAATTTCAGCTAGATCCATTCAGTTTTTAGAGCGTCAATGAGTGACAAACATCCAAACATCTACACAAACTTTCATATTTATAATATTAAAGCGTAGGAGTACAGCTTAATGATCACTAATGGTACCAACTCAATTAATTATTCTATTGGTGTTTCGATGTGCTCCTTCGAAGACTTAATCGAATAACTAATAGAATGCGCTTGACAGTAAGAATTGATAATAATATTCTGAGATGTAGCAATTACAGAACTAAGTATCTAGATCTAAATCAAACTAAGTTACTTGCTTTTTGTAAATGAAAACATACTAACATAAATATGTATAGATTATCAGCATTGAGAGGGGATCGAACCCGGGCAGTCCAAACAGATCCTCTTGCTCCAGTAAGTACTGCTTTGATAAATAAGACAATATTTATACATATATATATAGATCTACTCAATGACGTCATCGCAATCCGTTAGAGACGATCTACAAGTTTCACAAAACTGTTAATATATTAATGGTCGGGTTGGGTTGTTATTCTTCCGCACCCTTGCACAGAAACACAATAAAATTATCAATAATCGTTAACAGTCGCAGACCGCACATGTTTAGTTTCTCGTGCAGAATCGTCCCTAGGGTCGTCGGTCAACCGCCTGTCACGATACAATGACAGTTTGATTGATCTGCCAACCCTCGGTAGTAAATCGTTATAATTAATCAGGATACCCATTGGCAGGTTTATTTATATTATGAGATAGTTGTGCCACACATAACAGCAAAAAGTAATTATAACTACGTAATTTATTATTACGGTTTTATTTTCATTTCGGCATCGTAGTGGTTAAGGAAGCTTAGCTGGAGGGGTTAATTGCAATCCTAATAATGTCGGTAAATAGCACTTTTTTAATAAAAAAATAAGAAATCTTATAGGACGCTGATAATAGGTATAAGGGGTTATGTGTATCATACCCGTTTACCATCATTGAGAAGAGAAGAATAAATTTATAAGTGTGGAGATAAGGCCTCTTGAAGTTGCTATAATATGCATGAAACTGCCAATTAAAATCGAAGTGTACCTACACATGGCGGTGCATGTAGGGTTACCATCCTTCCGGATTAATCCGGACATGTCCGGACTTTTAGGCGCTTGTCCGGACTTTTAGGCACTTGTCCGGACTTTGTCCAGCTTTCTAATTTGTCCGGATTTTTTAAATTAGATAGTATATTATATATCTTCTTCTATACTTAGGTATAATAAACCTGTAGAAAGGTCAATTCTGTACATTGAATATACATATTTACAAAATATTGGGGGATGATTGGTGATCGATACTAATGCAAAAAATAAAAAATAAAATCAGTAAATTGTTTGTCATATTTGCCTATCTATCTGTATGTACACGCATGAATCAGAAACTACTGCAGGGATTTTCGTCAAACTTGGTACCTACGATTATAGTTCATACTTCTGGGCAACATATAGGCTACTTTTTATACAAGCTTATACCCGTGACTTCGCCGGCGCTTCGTTTTTAGGTAGTTTTTTGGTATCTCTGGTTCTATTTAACCAATTACAATCAAAAATACGTTACAACTTACCAAGTTTCAACAGCACGGGCCTTATAGTTTCGGAGAAAAGTGGCTGTGACATACAGACGGACAGGCACACAGACAGACAGACAGACAGACAGACATGACGAATTTATAGGGGTTCCGTTTTTTGCCATTTGCTACGGAACCCTAAAAACCGCTTCAAAATCCGTTTGGTACATTTAATAACTAGTAAGTAAAAACAACTGTTAGAATCGCGATATTTCAGGAATAGTAACTCTTAGGAAAAAATCATGGAGACTATTTTTGTACTTACCTATACCATAAGAGGTTTTTTTTTATTAAACTTATGTTTCCGAGAAAAATTCAATAAACCTGGAATTTTGACCTTTGAATTTTAAGTATAGCACACATAATCGATGGGATTTTTAAAATATTATAATATAAAAAAATGCGACGGGCGTTTCAAGGCAAACAACATCCGCCTGCACCTCGAATCCTACCCCCCCCCCCCCCCCCCCCTCCCGTGCCACTGAATACAAGTGTCCGGATTTTTATCGAAATGTCCGGCTTTTTGTCAGGACTTATGAAATTCCTAAATGGTAACCCTAGGTGCATGCGACATAATTATGCATCGCATGGCATGCATATAACCACATCTTGATGATTATTTCAGTTTCAAATTAGATTCTTCTCACGATAATTATTTATCTTATTATTATTTACGGTTATGATTCATAACTGCATCAGAAGAGTCATAAATATCTTTGACATTTTGCGATCAAAAGAAATAGGGTTGATCCTCATGCAGTTGACTACATTTATAGGTGAGTCTATTTTTATATTGTAAGTTTTATGTTATAAGTTATCTTAAAATCACACGCCATACTGTGCCCGTTAGAGAAATGCAAGCCGGTGCACATTTCTAAAATAACCGTATTTATGAATTTAATGAAATGTTTGTAGCTCTCAGTTTAACGCCTCGGTAATAAACCGTTTCCTTAGTATGAGTATTATTTATGAATTGCGAGATTACTTAAGAGATCTAAAGCCGTTTGTTCTAAAATGTTTATTATGAAATCTTTAATTACCCTTTCATGCCTCACCGCAGCGAAACAAAATAGCAAAACCAACACGGAAATCAATGTGTGGATTTTGATGTATTTTTCAAATAGATAGGTAGGTACTTCATAGGTCCATGCTCTGTACTTACTTACAGTACTAATTAATAGTATCGAAACAAATATTTACATAACATAACATAAACTCACGCCTATATCCCCGAAAGGGTAGGCAGAGGTGCTAGCACCCACATTTCGCCAGTTTATGTTTAGGTCCCAATGTAATAGGTGGCGAGCCTAATGCCATTAACTGGGCACTTATAAACCCGCGATAAATACACACATAACTTCGAAAAGCATCGAAACGTCATTGGTGTGTTCCATGGTGAACCTGGGATCGAACCCTAGACCTCGTCTCAGTAGTCCATTACACAGACCACTGCCGCAACAAATATTTGCTTAAACTAAATACAAAACAGCGACAGTTTTGAATAATTCGGCAACTTAAAGTGGCTAGTCTGCTAAAAAACAAATTACCTATTATTGACATTCAATTGTCAGTCATGTTTGACATATTATTCCATTTTCAAAATTTGATAACTTGCACGAAACATAACAATAAGCGTAGAGTATTTATTGCTGTCTATTAATAGTCTGTGGTACCTATATATATATAGGGTGGATTACGTGCGGATGTCCCCTAGTGCGGCTAATTGCCTTCGCTAATAGTCCACGCGATAAAATTGTCGGATGATACACAAACATACATAGGGTAGTTCTGCCAGTTCTCGGCCAATTAAGCGGAATTTCACCTTCTGATTCGTATATCTTTGCAACCAAACACAAGAAATAAAAAAAATTAATACCGTGGGAACGGAAATTTAATTATACTTTTATAGTGTCTAGAAATTATATCGCCATATATTTCTATTTATTTTAAATTATAAAAATATAGAAAAGTAGTAAATATGCTAGTTTTCGGCCATCTATATGAGTTATCGACCGCACTAGGTGCTAGTTGTCGGCCGCATAGTTAAATTACAAAACTGACTAATTAACTAGTTAACATCACTTTTTTAATGAATAAAATAACAACAGTCTCAGCTCAGTCTTCGTGATCTTGGATAAACTTCAATTAGATATTCGGCCACTCAATTTAGTCACAACATTTAGATGAGTTTGTGTTAAAAATCGAATGAATAAGAAGGTTAATGATTGAATAAGAGATGAAGCTGTTGATAAGGATTATTTTTAAAAAGTATTCAAGAGAATAATAAATAATTGTTGTGTGTGTTTTCCTATAGATATACTTAGGCCGAGAAAAGGATACGTGAATGCCTCTTTTCGGCCGCTAAAATTTACCAAATTAAAATACTTTTTTCTCCGTTTTTTTGTATGAGTCCTTGTGGCTGGAAACTGAAATTGGATCTCGATTTTATTTATACTCTCTACATTGGAACTGACAAACAAGAAAAAAATACAGTTGTTGAAGATATGAATTAATGAAAACCTTGAAGGAACTGCAGATTGTCGGCCACCTGGCCGAGAATTAAAAATCTTGTTTAATAAGCATTGAGTTAGCCGGCCACGTAAATTTTATAAGTAAATTTTATTTATTCTTAAAAAAATGTATCCTACTGAAACTTTAACAAACTTTTAACACAATAAAATCAAATAGTCACAGAAATACATATAACTGACCGTTTAACTTAACTTTGAACAAAATGCTGCGCACTATTTTTTTCGTTGATTCCCGCACACGTTTACACTCTTTAAACTTCAAGGGCACACTGATGCGACTAACAAGATTTTATTAACCTAAAATTTGGCAAGGTCACGCGTAACTACCGTCTTAATAGAATAACATAGACTTTTCAAATTGGTGACGTGTATTTTTCTTATTCCTTTACAAAATATCCTAGATGGCCGAGAACTGGCAGTGGCCGGCAAACTGGTAGAACTACCCTACAAGACACGCCACGCCGGATAATATACTTATAGCAATATGCTTGTATTTATTTATTTATTTATTTAATGGGAATAATAGGTACTCGTTAGATACATCGCTAATATCTATACAAGGTAGTACCTCTATTGGAGATATTAAAAAAACGTGGCATATTTTAAATTCTTGTCTATTAGTCTGTTTGCTCGCGATGGATGCAAAAACTACGAAACAAATTTTGATGCGGTTTTTTTGTTTAAAGACTTAAAAAATCTTACGCATTATTTGATCACAATCCGTTAAATAGAACCAGAGTGAATTAGGTTACAAAAAATACAAGTAATTATTTTTTTTTATCTGCATAGTAGACCAGTATGTAAGTATGTTATATAAAATAGTTTCGTAAACGCTAAAACTATTTACTTACATAATAATAAAATTGAATTTCCGACAAGTCTCTATTCCAATTTGACTGAGACTGAACTAAAAAGGAAGCGAATTTTTAATTTAGTTAGATTATGAACGTTAAATAAAATTCAAATATTAAATTTTATATCCTCTATTTTTTTATAGATTCAAGTGCCAAAATTACGGTTGAAGGATTTATTTTATTTTTGGATTTTTTTTTCAACTTAGGTGGCAGATAAACACACGGCCCATTTGATGGGAAGCGGTCTTTTAAGGTTTTAATTTATACGCGGAACCAAATTTATTTTCCACTTTTAAAGTACCTAGCCTACAATATTACCTATGTGCCAGTGAAAAACCCGGTCAAATCGGCCCAGCCGTTCCAGAGACTGCCTCTTCCAAACAGACAGAAAGACGGAAGAACAAAAATTAAAAAAAATGCATTTCTTTTAACTTTTATTTTAATCATAAAAAAAGTTTTACAAATCAATTTTATTAATTTGTATACCTAAATAGATTAGTTTGACTACTAAATACGATAATCGGATTAGTAGGAGTATTTCAGCTCACAATACTGGCAACCCTGAATAAAACACTAAACAAATGCTCAAAACATTTCCGGTCCGATTCAGCCCAATTATTTGACAAATACTGTCTTCACGGCCGAGATGGAAAGCTCCAACTGGTAATTAATTCCAACTACAGTCAACATGCAGGGCCGGACTCGGCTTAGTCACGTTCGCCGTCAAAGCCCCATTCATAAGCCAACAGCCCTCGACTGATTTTATTGCTGTTTTATGTCATGTGAGATGAGTATGTTCAAGTTATGGCGTTTATACGGCTTGTAACTACTATTGAGAATATCACTGTACCTACATAATATTACTGTTATACAATTGTAAGGTAGCTATGTCTATACTCGTACATAAGAGATTTTGCTAAAAGAATACCTACTTAGGTTATGTAGTTGTAGATGTGAAAATAAATCAATAAAAAATATTACATGAACGATTCTGAACACAAATATTTTTTTGGAATTCTTGTCTGTGCGCGATTCATCAAATTCATTCAAATTCATTTAATTATTGTTTGTCACAGGTAGACAGGCGATGGACGCAGGAACGGATTTTGATGTGGTTTTTTTTATTTGAAACGTCTTGTTCAGACTTAAAATCCTACGAATTAATAATAATAGGCAGCTGGTTCAAGGGCTTGATGCAGAAGGCAGTTTTGATAAGAACGGCACGTATTGTGAGGAAGTTCCTATTTTTATATTTTTAAATAGGTACTTGGACATATTTGTTATTTTTTATAGGATGTATTTAAAATTGTAATTTTATGCTTATTTATATTATGAATAAAAGAGAATAATAATGATAATCTTTATTTGTAAGACCATTGTTGTGAGGATGGTAAAAATGGTTTGAGTAGAACCGGGGATATTATATTAAAAAAAACGCGAATCCGACGTCCACGCGGGCCGAGCAGCGGGTAAGAACTATAGACTAATGCTACTTATACTATCACATTATAATATTTATTATTAAGTATTTTAAAAATAAAAAGTAGGAAATGATTAACAGGTGTGAAGAGTTTGTTCTAAAGTGATAGAAAGTCTACTAATTGATCATAATTAAATCATAATTAGTAGAAAACAAAATGAATTAAGTTGTTAATATAATAATTTAATATTAACTATTGTGAAAAAGCGTGAAGTGATTTTTACTACTATATTATTGTTTATCATAACTACCTAGTATAAAAATATTCCTTATAAATGCCAACCGATTAAAAAATATTCTTAATAATAGGTATTTGGCTACATACTGTAGAGCGCTATGTAGAGCCAAAGATTTTAAAGTTAAGTGGTACAAAAAAAGTTTTATAGTGAAGGCACAAGATCGAGAGGAAAGCGCATGCTTTACTCTCGATCTTGTGGGCGTGGGGGGTGGGGAGGTAATGGTGATCTTAGAAGCCAAGAGTCAAATCGATGGAAAGAGACCCCAGACTCATAAGTGCAATATTTGGATGGGACTAATGCTATGACGACGAAGTTAACTCATGTTGCTGGGAAGAGTGTTTCTAAAAATATACATACATACATACATACATACACATCACGCATTTTTTCCTGAAGTTCCTGGACTCTCATCTGAGTGAGTAGGTAATGAGTACTTTGTGAAGTAGATTCTAATAATAGACAACGTCGGTATGAATGTTTCTGAATCCGTTACAGATCAACATCTTGATCTATATTTAAAAATTAATAATTCAAATATCGAACGCAACTGGTTAGTGATGTGCATGTTTGTTTACGCAGCCGGTGTCCGAGAGCGGGTCATTCTAGCGTATGTATCGAGTCGTGTAACAAACCGTTTGATGTCCGATTACGACCGGCACTTAACGTTTTATGTTGCATTCGTGTTAAGTGACCGATTATTGAACGCTTTCTAGTGATAGTGAGTAAAACGAGCGGGCAGCAAATGCGTAGGTACACTTAAAATTTTACCTTATTTTTTTGGTGTTTAGGTGTTAATTTATACAACATACGTTGTGTGTGATCTTTTAGTATACTTTTTACGATATTTTACATTAACTTTGAACATTATACAATACGTCTACATGAATGCGTATACAGAGACTTTGATATTTTAAAATTATCTTAAATCTGTATATCATAAAAAATTTTAAAGGCGCATTTCTTAAGTGTATAAAGCACTTAAAATCTCCGAATATTTTCGACTAGTCAAAGTCTTTAAACCACTTGATGAAATATCAGTGATGACAAACTTTGAAATGTAGTTTATCAGGATTTGATACGATGACGCGTTGTTTGTACAATCGTTGCTATAAACAAACAGTACATCAACGCTTTCCTTGAATAGGACTCCATCGAACATGTTGTTGTGTTCCCGCCGGTAAGTAGGGTAGCCAGAGCTCACTGTACCCCTCCTCCCCCCACCCCTACCTAGCCTCCCCGCCCCTTCTCAGCCCTCCCATCTTCCTTTCAGGGTAGGCAGCGCGTGTGTGACACCCTTAGTGTTGCACACGTTCATAGGCTACGGTGACCGCTTCCCATCAGGTGGGCCGTGTGCTTGTCTGCCACCCACGTAGTACAAAAAAAAGAACATACGGTATGCGGCGATGCGGCATACAATATTCGATCACTCATAAATCGATACTGTATACACAATATAACTTGGTAAATAAACAACACTACGAATAGTAACTTACCAACAACTCCGACGACACTAAAAATTATAGCACACGCTGCAGCCAGTATCGTGGCCTCCTGAGGATAGTATGTACCATTTGCTGTTAGTTCCATTTTCGAAATGTTTTCGAACGAATCAAATGTTTCCATTTTGGAGCACAACACTATCACGTCACTTAATTTGAAAATAGAATTTCGAACTTTTTCTTGTCATTGTTTTCACCAACCGATGACTTTTAAATTGTTCTTGCGGCCATTTTGTGGATATGGGAGCACTGGTTTCAATCTGCAACAAAAAAAACATCGTATTACAAAAGTGTCTAGTTGGATGTATACATATTAATTATGTGGTTAAACAACAACAACTACGTATCTATTTTATTTATCTAATTCTTTATTGTACACAAACTTACATAAATAATACACTAAATTATAAGTGGTAACCAATGGTGGTAACACAAAATAAAAATGATTTAAAAATGCGAGCTTAACTCAAAAATGAGTTCTCTCTTCTCTCCCAGCAAACCTCAAAAAATGCTGTTAGTCAGATTACAGAAATAAGTTCGGAGTATACAATTTACCTACGTAGGTACCTACTTAATTTAAAAGTACCTATGATGACTGAATAAATAACAGTTCTGTATCGTCAGGTAATTTGAAAGTTTTGTGTAATGTAAAGTGCCCTGTTGACGGTTATATGCGCGCCCAATATTACGTAGGTACGCCTGAAAATATTGTTGGCTAACTGTGGGTGTTGTGTTAATACCTCCGTGCGTAAGTAGGTAGGTATACCGATATACAAAACCGTGTACCTAATTTTAAAGAAAATCAATGTTTGTTTTCAAATTAATTCACTTTGGATGCACTTAACATTAGTCAAAACATGCCCAAAAATGATTAGTTGGAGTGCGGATCATGAAAACTGTTTGCACAAAAACAAAATTCGGAAACCTGAAGTTAGTCATTTGAAAATATACCGCTGAACTCCGTTGTGTACGAAAATACGAAAATAATTCCACATTCAACTTGGACTGGAAGTTTTTCAATGAAAAATATATTATATTAGGTATAAGCGTTTGACTGATTGTATCATATTGTCATTAAAGTTTATTTGAACTAATCATGTTTAATTTAGAGGTCATATACCTACTAAGTACACTCGGCAGTTTTTTATAAATCAGTTTATCACCGACTTGGATCTTATTTTATCAAAAAATTGTTAAGGACAGAATACTTAACGTTTTTGAATGCACGGTGTCTCACAGGGCGCTAATTTAGGTCCTAAGCTATATCACTACTACATCTAGAGACATAGCTTAAGGCCTAACTAATAATTATTAACTACGCTATTTTTAGTTATGAGTAGTTTAGTTATGAGTTCAAAAAACTTGAGTAAGCGTAACATATTTTTTTTTGTTTATTTAAACTAGTTTGATTTAATATAGTAAGAATAACGGAAGCTAGTGAGTAAACCTACGCGCTGCGTTTATTGCCAGCCCTCCCAGATTTTATTATGCCCTCATTACGAAATCAAACTACATATTTTATTATTGTTTTGATAATAATTCATAGCGGGAGGTCGAGTAGGTATGCCATATTGAATCATACGCAAAAAGTTTATGAGCTAAAATATAAACAATGACTATATCGTTATCTTTGTTTAGTTATAAAGAATCTATTTTGATCTGTTCCCTGGCTAGAATATTAGAACTACTTTCAAGGTTCCACTCGTCCAGAACACCGTAGAGAATAGCGGACGTACAGACACAATCGTTTAGTTTATTTATGTTAGGTATAAAACTAGCGCGTATTCTCAGGGTTGGATTTAGGGGAGGGCTTCTTGGGCCACAGCCCTGGGCCCTCCACAAAAAAGGGGCCCCCACAAATAGACTTCGGCATTTTTGGACTTAAGTACTAGTTTACCTCTATTGCTCATTTTTTACATATTTTTGAATACCAATAGAATCGTACCAAATCTGGATAAGTACAGGGGGAACACTACTGACGGTGGAGGTGAGCGCTGACGCGCCGCAAGGTGGCCACCCTAAACCTACTTCTGTGTTGCAAGTCCCAGGCACCGTCACGGGGTTCCTCTCTGTACCACGCCATGGACTCGGCGACCGCACGGCAAATCCATGGAATGCTGAGAATCGGATCCCTTATTTGGTATCACAATAAATTATTTATTGAATGTTTTTTTATTTTCGGGGAAATATTTCAGTCTCTATTGTTGCCCCAAGGCCTCTAAATCGCCTTAGACACACATCTAAGTCCGGCCCTGCATATTGTGTACTATTCTGTAATAGGTAATCAACTTCGATGTCGATTATCACGAGAGGGAGGGGCTCCTGGCTAAGAGGTAAACAAGTCAATTAAAACGTCACAAAGTTAAGGATTACCAGCCAGGCCTCTATACTGCTAAAGGCAAACCACTGTCATGCCACTGACACTCTGAAAATGCTATTTAATTGTAGACTTTACAGTTGTACAGTTAAAGTCTAAAATCAAATGAAAAGAATTCATTAAACTTTTTCATTCGCTTTACAAGATTTAATTTAATTTTAGACTTTAACTTGAAAACAATAAAGTCCAAAATTAAATGGTATTTTGTGAGGTGTCACTGGCAAAGTGTAAACTTATATATTTTGGAAAGCGAATAAAAAAGTTTAATGAATTCTTTTCATTTGATTTTAGACTTTAACTGTATAACGACAAAGTCTACAATAAAGTCTACAATTAAATAGCATTTTTAGAGTGTCAATGGCATCACAGTGGTTTGCCTTTAGCAGAATCGAGGCCTAGATGTTACGGCTACCAGGTGATGTTGATTTGAGCCTCGAAGCCCCATATAGGTACCGACACCCGATTTTAGGAAACTCTCCACTATTAACTAACTTTTAGTTTATTCATTACATACCTACACCGCAAACATTCTTATCGACGTATTTGCCGAATTAACTCGTAATTTGTGCAAAGCGAGTGATAGAAGTCTGTTTAAATGTTTATTACACTTATTGGAAGTTCAATTCGGGTAAATAACTGGTTTTCCTACATGTATTTCTATTTATCTATTATAGTATTTGACGTAATATATTTATTATAGAACACCGTAGGTAGGTATGTGTAGGTATGTTAGTTCATAACACAAAGTGTTGTAAGTAACATAAATAAGTAAAAATCTTTCATCAATTAGGTACCTAATTCAAGATTTGGAATAATTATGCTAATTCGAAAATGAAAATTGAAAAAAGTGTTTCAAGATCAGTTAAATGGGTTAAAGAATTTTGACACCAGTTTCTCGCGAAAACTAAACATAATCGCTATAAGTAGGGCGGTTGTACTGAATACTGAGTATTTTTTTACATGATTTACATATCGATACGATCGTACGAACGTATGGAAAGTACGATTGCACGATATGGTTATAATGTATGTAGCCACATGAATGCTGCGAAGATCAACAATCGCAAAATATTCTAACTCTTTTTAATGTTCTAACCACAGGTTCTAACTTCAAATATTGCGATACCGTAAAACGGGATGAATAGGGATTTTTAACTGACCATTTTGTTACTATTCACCCGAATAGGAACAAAATGGTCAGTTAAATTTTGCAGTAATTATCTTTTATATGCGAAAGTATTAACCACTTCCACATCACAATGAATATCCGAATAAATACTTGAAATATTCTAAAAGAAATTATCAAACAAATTCTTGACTATTTTATCCCTATTCACCCCTTAATCCTTTTTCACCCTGTTTTACTGGTAAACGCTTTATTAATCAAATTTTGAAATTTAATTTTAGAATCCTAAAACCTTCAGCCTGTTAAGTTGTCATATTCAGGCAAAGATTTATCAGATCATACATCCAGTATAGCGCCTATCGTCCCAAGGACTCTTTTGTTTACTGTCCAGTACATTGGTCAGCCGTGCCTCCCATGTGTCGATGTTGAATACAAACAGCTGTTAATTCAGTCGATAATGAGCGGTGCCCTCTTAAGTGGCGAGCACGAACCGATGACTTCTCATCCTTATTAAGAAAATTTTCTGAGAAAGGAATATGATTATACCCGTAGAATCGTTTATAATACGATATTCATTAATAGTTTCGGATTAAATTCATCCTTTTTCCAAATTCAAATATTTGAATTTGGTTGCGGAAACACTTCTTTTTACAATTTATAATTTTTTTACGAATGCCATGCGCCGATTTTATTGAAAAAATAATTAAAATTCGCTAAAATTGCAAATGACTTCTGACATTTTTATTTTATTTTATGTCAATTTTAGCTGTTATTTTTTGAACAAGATTATTGCATTTAATATGAACAAGAAGAATACTGATGACAAGGCAGCATGGTTATAGAACCTTAGCCTGTTCCGAAAGGAGCAAATATAAAAAAAAAAAAATTATACCACTTGGCAGCCAAGCACTCATAGACACGAGCAGACAGACATACTAATAGTCAATACTCATTTATCTACATTTATGCTTATTACCTGTATCGTGATGTGGTAAAAATAGATTTAAATACACATTGATGGGTCTATGGGGAAAATCTGTTTTTCCCCGTAGACCCACCTGTGTGCACTATAACTGTGAAATAAAAATTCAGCCGTGACTATTATATCATGACTATTATAGAACAATATTTATTTATATTTCACATTATTCCAAATGTTTACTTTTGCTTTGTATCGGGATAGTTTCAATTTTCTTTTGTTAAAATAGCACTGTCTTATTGTATCAAAATATCTAAATGAAATTGTTTAAAAAATCAGAACACAAGACGTGTTGCAAGAAAAGATGAGAAGAAATCATAGATTGAAAAATAATATATGCACTTTTTTAATCTATGATTTTCTTCTCATCTTTTCTTTGGCGGGCTTTGCAAAAATTTATATTAAAGAAACGAATGAAAACATTTGTGAGTTGTGAAAGACAACTGAAAGCGTGTGTTAGATCAGATCCGGCTGCTCATGATCACATTTTTATTTTAGTCTATAGATAAAATATCGTTTGCAATATAAGAAATATCCTAGTTTGCAACCATTTACCTACGTGTTTAGGGGCCGTTTATACTAATCGTTTGAGGGAAAGTACATAATTTATATTTCACAACCTTGAACCTGTAAAACCTATGGACGGAGTGCTTTGAATAAGACGCTGTGTCACAAAAATGGCGGCTGCTAACCATGTGTGAGTGAATTTTAGGTTATCCAAATTTGATAACTGACTAATGTATGTGGGTGTGCGTGCCGACTTGTACGCAAGTGGGCCGACTATAGTGTCGTCAAGTTGTATTGGTTCAAAGCGATTCATCCATAGGCTTTATAAATTCATAGTTTCGTGCTTAAATATGGTGCTGATATACGATTACGGTCTATCTCACACGTAAATAAGTGCTGCATTATAAGCGATAAATATTATTTTCCATGTGATTGGATGCATTTTTCTTCACAACACCGTTCCAAGTACTAATTAATTTGATTGACGTCGCATGCTAACATGGAATGTTTACCAATTTGCGTGGAATGTGGTTATGTTCTAATTACGAAGCGGATGAAAATGCAACGTTGATAGCTATTGATAAGGTCTACTAACTACACCTGCACCTGCAGACGTGTGCTAGGCAATAACGTAATCCCATGTAAAAAATACTTCAAGATCTTGCGATTAACTGGTATAAAGCTTTAATAATAAGCGTACCTAGTACCTACCTACCCACTTTTGAGAAACTCTGCCATAAACAATATTAATTTTGACAGCATGTTTTTTAATTGTCGATTTTTGTGAGGCACAGGGAGTCAAAGCCATTAATTAACAGGTTTATCGACAAGCAGGTGGAGTTGGCTTGGACCTGGAAGATATTGGCTCCATACACTTATGAGCGGTTATAACTACCCAATAATAATGGCAATAAAGGTAATTAAGACGATGTTTCGCACATATTCTGGGATTCCAAAATAAATTCTACACAGCTCTATATAGAATTCTAGACCTAAACATTATCTGAGTTTGTGATATGGGTTCTCGAATGCGAACAAAAATAGTTTTACCTCGTTAACAATGTTCGTGAATAACAAAAATATTACCGGTTAAATGACAGATGTCAATCTAATTTCATTGAGTGGTTTTGCACTCGTCACTAATTTACTAAGAGCCTGAATCGATACGCGCCATCGGCCATCACTGACCGCGCGCCAAAATTGGGCAAGTGACGTCACCATTTTGATAAAATGGCGATTGTTTGACAGGTTAATTAGTTAATCTTACTGGCTGACGGGACGGTGGCGTCTATCTGGTACCTACCTAAAAACTGATAATATAACAGGCATTTTATATTTATAAAAACACATTGTTTAAGGAAGTTATCATTTTCACAAAATATACCGGGCCTCATCAAGATCGGGTATGGGCCGGGACCTCCGTGCGGTGCACCCGAGCAACGGAGGCAAGCAGCGCCTCACACTCGCCACGGGAGATGCTGCTGCCTGCGGCGACCAGGGTGGGAGTGGCCCTCTGGGGAGCTGCTTCGAAGCTATCCACGTTTTCCTCTGTCTGACTAGCAGAGGGTACAGTGGGGACCGGCCGGGAGGCGGGCTGATTTTCCACGCGTGGACGGTTGGGTGACAGGACGGCCGCCTGTCACCCTACACCCCACAGTCAGTGGGAGAGCGAAAGGAGAAGAGCGGATTTCGGGTTCCCCAGTATAATCTTTGGATGAAACTGGGTCCCAATATGAATGTTGATGAACTTTACATTTGATTAGATACCTACGTATAAATTATATTTATAGTGAATTTAAATTTAGGCCTGGCATTTAATATTAGAATACTGAAGAATACCAGACCTATCTTAGTTCTCAGTTTTAAAGAAAATTTATATCAAATTAGAGTTGTAGGTGCATTGTCTTGTAAAATAAAATCTAGACTCCAATGCCATTTTCTGAGTCATACACTCGATGAATCAAAATGAGAGCTCTTTCAGATGACTCAGTCTCAAGTAGTGCGGGTTCTTTTTGTAAACAAAAACTTAGCGAAGAGTCAATATTGTGACGACAGCAACAAACTCACGAGGCCATTATACCCTACGTGCCTACGTCTTTCCTGAATACCTACTCGCTGTGCCTCATGGTTTGACCCATATTTTTAGCTTAGGTATTCATGGATAAAAAGAAAACATGATGAGAATTTATACATTTATCGGCATGGCTTACCTTATATTGTGTACAGCACATATATAGTTAGCGAAAGGTGAAAAGATTGCAATATTGATTGCAATAAAAATCTATTACTTACTTAAGATTTTTTCATCTGTTCGGTATTATAATAAATATAACAGTTTTCAATTTATTAATTTCTATGACTTCATAGATACAATGTACTACATAGTACTACAATGTATTGAAATGTAGATGTGAGATACAATTGTGTGTAATTTTCATAGTAGCTCGGTGAAACTGCGACTAAAAATGGAACGGTACGAGTTGAATTCGTTTCGACATATTAAATTTTTTATTGCATTGCATCAAAAGTGTAGGGGGTGTACGGGGAAATATTTCACCTGCGCCTAGGTAGGTTACGCCAGTGGGTGAACGGGTACTAAATAACTTAACGTTGTAGTTGAAAAATAGGTATCTATATTCTAACAACATACATTCCAGCAACAAAATGTAAGTTTATACGAATATTAGATTTTCTTTATTAAGTAAAGATTTTAAGTAAATAACTATTTTCTTTCTTTTTTCATAATTTTAAGTGCTGTAAGTTTCATAAATAGACAGTAGGATAAAACATCAATTTACAAAGATATAAGTTTTTCATAAGTTAATAGGTAGTACTATTTACACTAACTTTCAATCATCTATACCCCTTCTCCCCGCATAATTTTGGTCAAGGATTTTTCCTGTTATATAATAAAAATAGGTAATTCTTATGAGTCAATGTCGTTCATGACTAACAGGGAATATGTGTGATTTGTATAAAAGCGTCATACGAAGCCACAAAAAGACCTAAGATATTTTAACCTGTGTGTCATTTATTTACTTTTTCATTTCATTAGGAATGCAGTAGGTATAGGTAGTAGGTAGTTTTACTCTTGTTACACTAACTAGCTGACGTTAATGTCGACTATTGCAACTTTTGTTCATATCTCCGGTTCTACTCAACCAACTGCAATCACACATAGGACAGATTTTAATACCTCCCCAATAGAAAGAGTGCATCGAAATTCATTCAGTAGTACCTAATTGCGTCCATTGCGAACAAATAGACAAGAATGCCGAAAAAGTTCATTTAATACAACTCAATTTTTTTTTTAAATATCCTCAATGTACAGACACAGCTTTTATTCACAGTTTAATTTTTTTAGAACTGGTTCAGTGGTTTAGGTGTTAAAGCGTAACAGACAGACAGACTTACATTCGCGTGAACAGGTATATTAATAAGTTGTATTATTATTATTATGTAGGGATATTCGTATGGATTCTAGAATGTGAATAAATGAAAGAGCTTAAAAGTCGCCGGAAATCCAAGGATTTCATGATTTTATGCCCAAAGCATTCCACTATTACGTATTGTTTGTAGGCAATAAAGTAAATCACTCCCATTGCTGTGCAAACGATCGTCCCTTCTGTGTTGTTTACTCTGTGTAACTTGAAGGGCTATCAAATTGGCGGGAATTATGGCGGACCTTGGCATGGAGCCGTGTTTATTTACTAAAGTTTATGGAGATATTATTATAAGTTATTTATGTTACGCTTGTCAGACCGTATCTATTTCAGATTTTGGTCAAACATCATTTTGTTTGGACATAAAATATCCTTAGGCTATGTAGAAATTGAAATGTATGCTATCGGGCTGTCTGACGGCTTGGAACGATTACTAAGGTCTATGGATATTTGGAATATATCAGAGGCATGGAGAAATGAATGATGACGATGAGGTAGAACGCGAAGGTATCTCCCGTCCGAACTGAGCAATCCGATTGGGGTAGTACCTCCGCCCTACCCATAATATCCATCGTGTTGTGTACCCGCAAGTAAGTAGGGTAGCCAGAGCTCACTGTACTCATCCTCCCCCACCCCTTCCTAGCCCCTCCCCTTCCCTTTAGGATAGGCAGCACGTAATGATCAAAGGTTATACAGTTCTCTTTATGCTAACACGTGTTCCCTTCCTCTTACAATACTGGGTTCTTTAAGCGGGGCGTGAAAAAGCATTTGTCAAGGCCATCTGGGTACAGATCACCATTCTAGGGGCATCCCCTGGAAATGGTGACCTCAGTTATCCTTCACATAGGTGACCTAATATTATACAACACTGATGTTTATTATATTGAGTAATCGTATGATAAGGTACCATGTACAGTACGCAATCTGAAAAGTCAATAATATCGGTGTAATGCATTTCATAATCTATGACTAGTAATAACAGAAACTTTATGAATAAGCGCAATGATAACGTACTTACCAACTTCTAACTTCTTATACAATCATCATCATTGCTTTGGACCCCTGGGGTCCCCTCTGCTACTCTTTCTCTTAGGAAGCGACTACCGTCAGACTTCCCAAAGTTCTCAACGCCTGAGAGGAAAGCATGCGCTAGAGTAGATGCATCTACGGATCAACAAACAAGGCTCTAGCAGTCGCTCCTTTAGTAAAATTTCTTTGCTTTTTTATATTTAGTCCGCCAGATTGACCGAACTCCGCTTGATGGTAAGCTGAGGTGCAGTCCAAAAAGTTGGGCTACTTTGCAATAACGCTGGTATTTTTTCTAATTTTCTAATTTAATGTTGACTACTAAAAATTTCGTAATAGAAAATCCAATAACATATTTTACCTGTCCATGGAATCAATCCTCAATTCACGCACAGTAGTCACATTCGCTACCACCGAACTACGAGGTATTCAGAAAACTTAGCAGTACAGAAAAAATTACAAGGAAATAACAGGAAAGGCTTCCAGGAACCTTCGAATTCATAGATAGCGCACGAATCTAATCGGTGAATCAATTGATACAAAACATGTGTATCGATATTCATAAATAAAATACCTAGTATTATTAGGAACGCGTATTTTGATTGCTCAGTATTAATCTTCCTGGATTTCCTTTGTTATTTCCGTGGGTTTATGTACGGAATGTTTAGGAGGTGTGTCATGTTTTTTATAATAGATATAAATGCACAATTCCGATTATAATGTACAGTCAACAAACAAACACATACCTACAGTCACGCCTCCTTCTCAATTGGGTAGGCAGAAGTTGGTGGGTAGTTTCTATCATTTCTGAAGGAGTTAGCTTATGAATAAGGCGTGAGAAGTTGCTTGAAAATATCACACAACCAGGAATATCCTGTCCTACTAATATCATATACCTACGCGACGGTTGTGAGTAGGGATGAATGTGTTACTCTTTCGCGTAAAAACGGCTGAACGGATCTGACTGAAATTTGGTAGAGAGCTATCCCTGAGAGCCTACGTGTTATTCCAGACTGCAGTTCTGTCACTGTGAAGTCTGAAATAACACATAAGGCTTCTTATGTCTGGAATAGGTTCCCTTGGGAAGGAAATGGCAACAGAATTTCACGCAGATGAAACCACGGGCAAAGCTAGCAAGTACATAATATTTCAAACAAAAGCACCACTAGATGTAATGAATTATTCTAAGAATCTATCTATCTATTTACGATGACTAGTTCAATTCTGTACCATTTAAGTTCCAAGGAGGTTTATTTATGAAGGTTGGTTGTGAAACTCCTCAGCTTGTGACGTAAGGAGGCAGACAGCTGGACGCTCGTGGCAACCAAGTGGTGTATTTTGGGCTCAATCGATATGAATTGGTACTATTTTCATGAAGAGTTGGTACATTGCAACATGTGTTACTTATCAATATGTTGGTTTGATGTTGTAGGGCGTTCGTTTGAAGGCGATTCCGTTTGTGTAGTTTAAAATACAGCTTTTGTAACGAAACTGGTATTGTTTCTTTACAAATTTATATTTGAATTGGCAACAATTATGACAGGATTTGAACCCGCCATGGGACTACTATGCAACGGATAAGATAAATATATACCTGATTAACTACCATCGTGAACCCACTTCTAATAAACAATATAACTTAGCTGGATGGGTACCGGTAGTTCAAAAACGACTACACAAAGCTACGCAAATTTTCATAAATACCCGTTATTAATGAAAATTGGCGTAGCTTTGTGTAGCCGTTTTTGAACTACCAGTAGTTCGATTTTACAGTTTATGAAGACTTCGAGACATAAGACGACCACGTTTAGTCACTTAAAAAACAAAACTAAATCTTTGGAAAGTGTAAATACCATTAAATGCATAAATAATTTATGGTAAAAATATTCAAAGTAGTTAAAAGAAGAACAGACTCGAAAATTTCAATATTTTCAATGCATTCAAGAACGATTATTTATAGTCTATGCCTGGCATGATGGATGTGGCGCTAGGATGTTTGTATCTCTGTATCCACGTTCTCCATTATTGTCGATGGTACAAGAATTATGATATATACGGACTTTGGTTAATAAATAAAACACAAGATGTACTATTTGGAAGTGCCAAGAACTATTGACGTTTGACGTATTACTTAAACTTGTGAATTGCAAGTAACAAAATGGGAGAGTTTATTTATTTTGTCTGGCAATGATTGCAGTATTTTTGGAAGGGGCTTCGGCGTAACGGATTTTACGGAGGAATGCTGGCGCCTACGATACAGACCATGTCTTATTATTGGAGATTGTATCAAATTATAAAATCTTATTTACTTATTGTAAATAATGTATAGGTACCTCTATCACTATATTTTTGGTATTGAACAGAATGAGCTCACAGTGTCAGAGTCACAAGTCTTGTTATATTTTGCAAAGTGGGTGAACGGGGAAACTGCAATTCCCCGTTGACCCACTAGTGGATGAAAAATTAAGTGCACGTGTAGTACACCAATAATTACTGAGAAAGATAGAAAGCAAGGTACGTAATCGTTAAAATTAACTATGGGGAACCGATTTAGCAATGAACGGAAATGAGTAATTAAATGCTTCTAATCATGAGTTTGATCGAGTGTGAATGTATACAAATACTGAATTATACGCGTGTGTTATATTATGTTCAACATCTCCAGCAAGGACTTACTTGTAAGCTCAACTAATATCGTGTAGACTAACTTTTTAATATATTTAGTTTTACGTAAATGCACGTGGGCCGAAAATATTTTGACACTACAATTTCATTTTTTAGCAGCTCCGCACGCGTGGACGACAGTTTTCACGTGTTCTGGCTATAAATATCTCCGGTTCTACTCAACCGATTGTGATCAAACATACGTAAGATTTTAAGCCTGATCAAAACCTTTCAAGAAAAAAAAATCCGCATCAAAATCCGTTCAGTATACTTTTTGCATTCTTTGCGAACCTACATGAATTCCGCCCTACAGAAGGCCGCGGCCATAATAACCATCTGTTGTGTTCCCGCAGCCACCAGTGAGTAGAGTAGCCAGAGCTCACTGTACCCCTCCTCCCCCACCCCTTCCTAGCCTTCCCATCTCTTCCTAGCCCTCCCTCTTCCCTTCAGTGTTCCCTTAGTGAGGCTACGGTGATCGCTCCCCATCAGGTGTGCCGTGTGCTTGTCTGCCATATACGTAGCATAAAAAAAGTAAAAAAAAAATTGTGTTCAGAATCGTTCATAATAATAATCGACTTAAAAAGGAGGTAAATCGGTTCTTCTTTTTTTTTAATTTAGTCTACTGTCAAAAATATCTCATACAATGCCAATCCAATTACGTTCACCTTATATTCGAAAATTTGGCAACACTAACAGTTAAAATTAAAACGCTCGTTATGCAGTCCATACTTTCTAATTTTTACAAAACATACCAATCCTCACAAGCGCATTACTCTTCGCTATTACGTCATAATTATCACGTCACCGGCTAACCTAATTTATACAGGCAGTCTAAGCACACAGTACATAACATGAGCGTGTTGGAAGACGCCACCGGCCGCCTCACTAATTGTAACGTACGGATAAGTGCCCTAGATATCTAGAATACACAGTGCACTGTGCCACAATGCAGTTGGAAGCAGAAGGTTAAGTTTGTTTTAAAAAAGGA
This sequence comes from Lithosia quadra, assembly GCA_963576445.1. Classification (NCBI taxonomy): domain Eukaryota; kingdom Metazoa; phylum Arthropoda; class Insecta; order Lepidoptera; family Erebidae; genus Lithosia; species Lithosia quadra. The sequence continues at coordinate 1,334,988 of OY754885.1, read as the reverse complement.
AGAATGTTTTCTTCTTTTTACAAGTTTTCATTTAACTTGCTCTGTTGTTGTTAATTTGGTAGATCAAATCTTTTTTTTTTATACCACTTAGGTGGCAGACAAGCACACGGCCCACACTGATGGAAAGCGGTTACCGTGGCCTATGGACGCGTGTAACACCAGGGGCGTCACACTCGCGCTGCCGACCCTGCAAAAACCTTCTAATGCCTTTTTTGAAGAACCCTTTATATCTTGCCATATCTTAACCCATATCTTAGAAATTCAACTTGTACCACTTCTTGAGGGTAGATTGATCTAAATTTGGTATTTATACTTGCGAATCTGTAGTGACAATGCGATAACAATAATTATGGTACCATGAAGCTTGCTGTTTTGTAACTGTAAAATTTGGTAAAACGTGGAGGTAGGCACAATAATCTTAAAATAGCTAGCGTGTATAGTATCTGCCTGCGGTTTACGAAACTTAACTATTTTGACTTGTGGTTTACCTTGTATTATCTATGTAGTTCCTTGCTATTTAACTTGAAAGTTTTCCCGTTAACTCTATATGCGTAAATATTTTAGAGTTATTGTAGCTATTAATTTCAAATGAGTAGAAAATTCATTTTTTTTCTATATTTCTATGTATGATATATGTATTTTATTTACAAAAAAATATCTAGGTATGTATATCCGCATTCTGGAACCCATAACACAAGCTCATTAAGCTTAGCTTACTTTGGGTCTGTATAGCGCTGTGTAGAATGTCGTAGAATATTTAATTTTAATTTAACTAATTATTTTGTCAACACTTAAGTACAACTAGGGACCGAATACAGCGAAATATGGGCGCTCAACTTTATACTTAATTGTTAAACTGTATATTGCAAAATGCAAAAAATTACCAAAAATGAACTTTGAAAATAAAATTTTAACACAAATATCGTAAATAGGTAGTTATATAATTATCTAAAAATTTTGGTTGGTTTACGTAGGGATATACAAATTCTTCTAATAATCATTGTTCGTTATAACCACGTTATAACTATAACCTATAACTCCCAAGTGCTACGAAATGTTAAGTTACAGTGAGAGAAATAAATCACTTTCAGTGGCACTTCTGCTTTTCTTGTGCAGTGGTATTAATTACGGATGCGCTATCAACATTAGCTTTGTTTCATTTATATCAATAATATAACCCGCCCATATCTCGGTTCAAGACGATGACCTTACCATATTTGTTGGTTAATAAATAACACTACATGCGAATTATGTTTTTGGATTATCAACTTTATATTTTTTTTGTGCGTGCAAATAGAACCACTACTAACTACTTATTCGAAAAACTAAAAACCAGTCATCATTCTCTGAACCTTTTTCCCAACTCAGTTGGGGTCGGCTTTCCAGTCTAACTATGATGCGGCTGAACTTCTTCGATATTTTCCGTGGAGCGACTGCCATCTGACCTCCACAACCAATGGTCATTTCATTATGACCAATGGCGATATCGAAGTTCCAAGTTAGACTGGTTGGAGTTTTGTGGGCTCCAACTACCCGTAACGACTGCCATAGATGTTTGTATGGCAACCGGGACCGACGGCTTAACTTGCTCTCCGCGGCACTAATAAACCTGCGATAAATACACACATAACTTCGAAAAGCATCGAAAAGTCATTGGTATGTGCCATGGTGAACCTGGGATCGAACCCGAGACCTCGTCTACGACCACGAGGCTACCGCGGCTAGGTTTTTCTAAAAACCAGTAGTTCCAGTAAAACTGAAAAACACACAAATTGTGTCAAAATCCCACCTCCCAATACAAATAACTTACAAATTGTCTCAAAATGCTACCTCTCTAAGTGAAATAGTTTCAGATATTGTCATACTTAGTTACAATTTGATTATTTATTAGCAATTATTTCCGATCAAAAATCATAAGGAGTGGTATGACCACACGAAAAAATGTACAATCAATCTCAATTTATTGAAATATTTTTTTATCGATGGCTAGGAATAACACATCTTTTAAACTTACCCTACTAATGGCCTCACATTAGTAATTTGCCGTCCAAATATGGAGGCCAATTATTTCGATTTAACAATCGATTTATAATATTAAGTTTAATCGCCCACACGGAAGCGATGGCCAGTCTATAAATTTAACCGACTCAAAATAGAGGAGTGCTGAAAGCTTTAGGCTCGCAACTTACTACGTAATTGTGTGTTCAAAGTAATTTACTCCCGGTTTGTGTAAATAGAATCGCAATGTTATCGAAATACGTAAGGCTTTCGTCGATTGTGCAAGTGCGAATCCTGAAGATGTTTGGACATATCATCCGCAATGAAAGCTCTTCGGTTGGTTGTGTAGGGAAGAGTAGAGGGACAGCGTTTTCGCGGCCGATCACCCACAAGATGGACGGACCTTATAAGGTCTGCTATGAAGTGTTCCTTTATTTTTAGGTACCAACTGTACACTGATAGTTGGCTCATCATACATTCTCTGAACCTTTTCCCAACTCAGTTGGGGTCGGCTTTGCAGTCAACTGTGATGCGGCTGAACTTCGATATTTTCCGTGAAGCGACTGCCATCTGACCTCCACAACCAATGGTCCAATGACCAATGGCGATATCGAAGTTCCAAGTTAGACTGATTGGACTTTTGTGGGCTCCAACTACCCGTAACGACTGCCATTGATGTTTGTATGGCAACCGGGACCGACGGCTTAACGTGCTCTCCGAGGCACTAATAAACCTGCGATAAATACACACATAACTTCGAAAAGTCATTGGTGTGTGCCATGGTGAACCTGGGATCGAACCCGAGACCTCGTCTCAGCAGTCCATTACCCAAACCACTAGGCTACCGCGGTCTACACTGATAGTTGGCTATAAGATCAAAATAGATACTTATTAAGAGCACTTAATTTTTATAACCAAAATATTTTTTTAGAATTTTAATAAAAATACTTATAGACGACCTTTGTGGTGTGACGACAGAGCATTCCACTGCTACGTCAGAGGTCGCGGGTTCGATCCCCGCTCATGTAAATATTTGTGCGCATGAATATGTGTTTGCGTTGGTCTGCGTGATTCTACGAGTACCTATGTGTAAATCTTTGAATATTTTCATTCTTTGTCTCACGATAAAGAACTGAAATGCTTTACCTGGTAACGGGTTTTCTCTTTTTAAAATCCGGTAGGGTTTATTCCAACTAGTCCTACTAACAGTTCGATGGTCGAACAGTTTAGACAAAAATATTCTAAGTAGTTAGATTGTGTTTGACAATATTGAACTATTTGAAGGTTTGTGAGGTTGTGTGCTCTCACAAAGAGAAATTAAACAGGATGGTACTTCTTCAGTTGAGTTTTTCTAAACAAGGCTCTACCATGTACTATAAGCTGCGTAGCTCTACCTCCATTTAACCTAACTTTACTACGCTTTAGTATAGGCTGCGTAACTTTACCTCCATTTAACCAAACTCTACCACACTCTAGTATAGGTTGCGTAGCTCTACTACCATTTAACCTAATTCTACCACCTTCTATCATGGCTCTACCACCTTCTAGAATAGCTCTACCAACATCTAACATGGCTCTACTACCCTCTAGTATAGCTTTACCACCTTCTAACACGGCTCTACCACTTTATGGCATGGCTCTTTCACCTTCAGCATAGCTATAGAGCTAACGGATGTTAGCATCCGTTAGTCTACATAACTTTACCACCTTCTCGTATGACTCTACCAACATAAAGATAGATGATGGCCGGAATTATTTTTTACCCTGGATAAGCGCCGGGTAATCACATCGATATTTCACGCGGATGAAGCCAGGGATAACAGATAGTTTGCTATGTTTTAGCTTGTAAATAAATTCATGACCCATTCACAGAAATTACTGTTATACAATAGAGTCCACAGATCTTAATTTGTGACGTATTGTATGGTAATGCGTGAAATATGGCGGGTATTCAAATGAGCTGTCATGTCGCCGGCGCGCGCGCCGAATTATGGGCGTGCACTCGGATATCCGAACGGATTATAAATCTTTGTTTGTTTATTACATTTTTGTATGCACCTGATGTTCGATAACCTTGGTTAAGGAGCTGGCTTTGCGATCCAGAGGTCCCGAGTTCAAATCTTGGTCGTTACACTACCAACGTGAACCCACTTCTAACTAAAGAGTTTTTTTTTTCTTTTAACCCCTTCACCGCAGGGAATGTGTTAAAAACATAATAAAAAGAGATTTGATATCGAAAATGAAGCATGATTTTACTGTTTGGCCGCTGAGACTATGCGTTCCTGACACATGTCAATTCGTCATGACTAGTTATGTACAATAAATAACTTGTACCTAGAACCGTTCTCTAAACCTGTTCCCAACTTACAATAACATAATAATAATCACAGTCAGCAATTGTGACAACTTGATTTCATTTTAATTTTAATTTTATTCTAATTTGGCTATCTATCTGCCCTATTTGATTTTCCAATTTTTAATTTTTAATTTTGTTTCTTTCTTATTTAATTTTATGTGATTATTAATTGTAATGATGGGTTATTACCTGAAATAATAAAAAAAAATCTTTTTCATTTCATTCTTAATAAAAATATGATTCATTCTTTCTATTAGCTTGGGTAGGGGCTTATTACAAAATTACATATTATAAAATTATAATGTTCTATTTTATATTTTTCAACCAACAGATTATTATTATTAAGATTACTAAAATATGCGGTTACAATTGCCTTGTTATTTTGTCTCATCACTATGAAAGCGAAAATTTGACATAACCTTGAAACAGCGCAGTTTGACGTGGTATGACTTTTAAAAACTATTGATTTTATATTTTTAATCAATTAATTGTTAATTATTTTAGCCCAAAATTAATCTGTGTATTGTAAATTGGCACAGTAATTAAATTTTTAATGTTATCACTCGTTAATAAGGTCAATAAACGATATTTAAAATTTTGCCGTAAATTAAACACCAGTTCAAAGTTACATCGCCCGTTCGCTCACAACCTGTCAGGAACGCATTCTTTCAGCGATTCTATAATAGTATGTTGTACCCTGATATAACTGTTTTGTTAATATAATAGGATTAACTCGAGTTCCATTACGATCAAAATGACTTCACCTCGCATGATGGTAAGCTGTAGGTAAAGTCTCAGGGACGGGGTCGACACTGCATACACCAGTAGAGCTACAGTGGCGCCCCTCAGGTTGACGGCCTCATCAAATGCTTTTTCACGACCCGCTTAAAGGCCCCGGGACTATAGGAGGAAATAATACACACAGGTTTTTAATAAATATAAGAAGCAGACAGACAGAATTAATGTGTATCCATGCTAGGTATATACTGAACGTCTTATCATGCCAAGCTTGTATTTCGAAGGCTAGGTAACCGGGTTCCACCACCATTTGCACAATAACTGTGATAACATTCAATTATTCACATAAATCTAAAGATAAAACTATTACAGCGTCCACGATGAGTTCACTTTGCATAATATCGTCTGTTAAGTGTTTTATGTGGAATGGAACGGTTTGACGTTATCAATATACTATTGGACTACTTTACTTTTCACGCAAAATACTTTATGGACCCCAATTTATCACTTTTTTATACAACTTAGGTGGCCGACAAGCAAACGGCTCACTTGATTGGAAGAGGTCATTGTGGCCTATGGATGTGTGTATTACACTCGCGCTGTCGACCCTAGAGGAGGGTTGGGGGGTTAGGGAGGGATTGTGGCTGATCTCCCCGCTAACAGCAAAGAATCCGTCCATGCCTCTTTTCTTTGCACCATAGACTTGGAATTCTTTACCAGCGCATGTGTTTCCTTACTCCTACAGTCCCGGGGCCTTTAAGCGGGGCGTGAAAAAGCATTTGATGAGGCCGTCAAGCTGAGGGCCACCACTGTAGCACTATCAGTGTATGTAGCGGTGGCCACCCGTCCTGAGAGTTTGCCTTTAGCTTACCATCAGGCGAGGTGAAGTCACGTTGACGTGTACGATAGGTACCGAATCTCGATCTTTGAGCAGTCCGTTTTATAGCCGTTATCATGGGGCGTTGTGCTCCATATTTAGAACGGACATGTATGTAAACGCGAAACGGTATTTATTTACATTCCCGCCGATATAAGTACGTACGCGAGGTGTAGATGGGAGCCAGCTGATGAAAGTATTCAGAGGTAAGCAAATTAAAAACATGTAGGTAGGTATTTACAACTCATATTAGCGCCATCGATGAGGCCGTCAAGCATCGTCAAAATTTCGAGCATCTAGGATGGGTCCAGGTAGCTCAGTTGGTCAGAGCATTCTCCCTATAAGGGACTGGTCACAGGTTTAAGTCCCGTCCTGGATGATCATTTTTTCCGATCAGAAAATCATTAAGAGCGGTTGTCCTGGCATGGACTTAGTGAGAAGAGATGAGAGTAATATTGTAAGATAGGTCAAGATATGAATATGGAGGGCTTTAGAAGAGGACTGGTACCCTAAAGGAGACGTATGACATAGGTATTGCGACAACTAAACAATTAGGATAAGGACGTGTGTGCATCAATATTAAATAATTTGTGAATAAATAAAAAATAAATAGGCAGATTCTCAGTGCTGCTGTCAGCTGTCATTGTATTTTTTTTTAATTTTTATTTTTTTTATAAAAAAAAACATTTCTTTCTTCTTTCTTTCCTTCAGATACACAATATTTACGATGCCACTAGAGATATTTGTTATCTGTGCGTTATAAATTGATTCAATGAAAAGAGCTTTTTGATACCGTACCGTACTAAAATAATTGCGCCAAATAAATATTGATTTGTACGTTTTATTATCGCTATATTTCAAGATACGAGTAACATATCAAACCGTAAAGCAATTTTTAGTTTTTACACAAACCTAGTTTTACAGTTTTACCAGATTTTAATAGCAATTTATTTTTATTTATCTATAATATAAAAATGAATCGCAAAATGTGTTGGTAAGCGCATAACTCACCAACGGCTCTACCGATTTCACTAATTCTTTTTTTGTTGTGTTTGTTATTATCGGGAGAAGGTTCTTACGAAAAAAAATAATAAAACAGTTGTACAGAAAATTTCAGGAAGTAACTTTTCTTTTTCTCATACAAACTTTTTCTATTATGTGAGAGAAGTTTATGTTTACGTTACGGGATTAGTACTTAGTAGTAGTAGGTAGTAGTAGGAATGGGAATGGGAATGAGAATAGGAATAGGAATGGGAATAGTAATGGGAATGGGAACGGGAAAAGGAATGGGAACGGAATTGTACGCGGGTGGAAAATATGGCGGTACGAAGTTCGCCGAGACAGCTAGTGAGAACATAAAAATAGATAAGTTAGGCAGACATATTAAATCGACTTCAAAAGGAGGTTTCACTGTTTAAACTGTTTGTTTGTCCGCGATTATCTCGCATTTGGCTGAACCGATTTTGATACGGTTTTTTACATTCTGGAGAAGGTTTTAGGTAGTATGTTTAACTGAATTAAAAAGGAGGTAAGTCGGTTCTATTTTAAAGTTGCAATTAACTTTCGCCTGAATATACCGGTCTATGACTCTACATTTCGCCAACTATTTTTTGGTCCAACGATAAAGAGGTCGAACCAACTGCTGATAACCAGACACATTTCCTGTTACTGAACATTTCGTAATAGGAAAACCTAATAAACTTTTTCGACTAGGCCCTTACTTACGAATGCGTACGCGCATCCAAACATACCACATGCGTATCATGCCATGTCGCTAATAAGGCGGTCATTATTTATTTGTTTTTTTGTCGTAGATTAAGAGTCAAAAGCTGACTTTATTCTGTATAGGCTATTAAAACGGAACTTACAAAACGTAAAAAAAATTACGACTAATAATAAACAGCTTAGTGGTAGATAATGTAGGTAAGATTTTTAGACTCTATTTTTTGGCGTGTGAAAACCTACGTTTATTTACGTGTATCACTTCACCGGGTTAACGGTGAATCACTTAGCTGTGTCAAAGGAATTAGTCTTTATTATAAGAATAAAAATATAAAACTCTCTTGGTAGGTACAGTTAGTATGATTGTTTTTTAGAATCCGGCTTCTACCTGTATCGCATCCTACTTAAATAAGAAAAAAAAAATGTTTTTACGAAACCATGCCTGGCGCACGGTAATGACAGGTGTGGATCAGGCACGTGCTACCCATGCCCTATATCGTATAAAAAATATATTATTCTTATGTCTATGGTCACCTCGTCAGACCTCGTGTGCACATCCTTAGCGGGTGTTCAGGAGTCCGTAACGACCTTGCGTCCAAATAAAAAATAACCCGATTATATCTCCCAATAATTTTACTCTGCAAAAATGTAGACGTAAATAAAACATTAATTTCAATGATCGAGACTTAGTGCTGTTAGTCCGCAATGAAAATAGAATTTAAATTGTAGTTTGTTTGGTCGAATGTTTAGGAGTGGCCGTGTGGATAATGTTAAATCCGATTGCTTTGTAGTGGAACATTTGCGTTAACAAGTGGGCCTCTAATTTTTTTATTTCAATTTAAGTACCTAGCGATATCTTTGTATTACCTTACTAATAAAAAGTTTCGACTGTTGGACTCAGTTATGTCGCCCCTTCGCCTCATAAAAACCATTAAGTTTTTTTTTTATATTTGGGTCGAAGGTGAACTTTGTTACTTATGTCAGTATAAAAAAAACTTTGAATGACTATGCTTTTTCATAATTGTTTTACTTTTAATATCAAAGCGTCATTATTTATACTTACCGAGTGTTTTCTTTCCGAATATTTTTACTTAGAATGACGTGATTCCAGCGGACAGGCATCTGGAATGTCGGAATGTGCTATGCTAATCCTCACGGAGAGAATTTGTTCAGATTCAAAAGTGGATTTAGTTGTGATGTTTGTTGTTTTTGTGTTCTACCCACTATAAAATTGAAGGAAAGTTGTTGCTAACAAAATTATTTTTGTAATTTTGTATTTTCATATTTTGTGATAAAATGTTTTACCTATTTATCTTAATAGGTACTCTCTGAATCTTAATAATCTTTTATTCTTAAATTATACTACCTGTAGGTATATTTATATACCTACATCGATAACACACCTTGTCGCACTGTCAACAAAATTTAAGTTGTAAACAAGTTACCTATCTACCCACTTATTCAATTTAATAAACCAGTGCATGACATTGTTTCTAATATCATTCAACAAAATTTCTTAAAATAAAACAATTAAGTTTATAAACTTTCCGCCTGTATTTAAGTAATCCATCGGTTTGTTTACGGATTAGACGAATTATTATAACACAAATAAACTGTTTACCATGATAAGTACCTACTAAAGACAAGTAGACTTTAACTTAACTCATAAGTAAAAATTAAAAAAAATCTTAATACATACCATACAAAAACCAAACAAATGTTTCCAATAAGTCCACAAACACGAAAAAGTTTCACAAAAATATCACAACGCACAGGTATCCATAACAAAATGCCGCGCACAACTAAAGGCGCGCGTACGCTCGCTCCACTCTAAGCTCATTCAACCACTGAACTGCACCGAGCAAGCCAATACACGCATTCGAGTCAGCGCTGTAGTACATTATGTGCAGTGTGGAATAAAATAATAGTATTTCGTAGCACCGGCCACCGGAGAAAGGTGAACTTTTGATCGCTTCACAGCACAGCACACAGCGCAAGCCAAACTTCGAAAGGGGTTCATAATCAACGCACCGTATAAAAAAAAAACAACTGAGATGATGGTTGTAAGTTGTAAATTTGTAATAATACCTACCTATATTAACTTCGGTACATAACGGTGAAGTTCTGTTCTGTGTATTCGCCAAAACAATTAGATTCATACACCGTAACTATGATTTAATCAGTAAAATTATTCGACAATAAAATGCTAAACTAACGAGATGAGATTTTCTTTTACTCTGACATGTAAAATTTTTATAATCACTGTTATTAAATTCTAGTCATGAACACGAAAATTAGTTTGAGCGGGTAAAAGTAGGCAGAATAAAATTTGTGATCTACATGTTGTTGTTTTTTTTTGTTCAAATAAATCTGTGATTTTTTGAAAGTGATTTTTATTTTTATAATCTGTTCAGCTACAAATGGCGCCAAAACTGGGTATGTCGTACATATTTACCGCCATTACGACAGCGACAGCTGCTGATTCTACGACCTATTGTCACCATTGTGATGCGTATTCTGTATTTATTACAACATATTTTAACCCGTATTGGAACGACATAAGAGTTATTATCATTATTAACGATGCAATTTAATGTTTAACACTACTAAACTAATGTGCTATTATTATTCGGATGTATAGATTTTTATTGGGGTTTCATTGAAATTATATTTCTTTAAGATGGCAGTCACTATGGCTGCTACCATTTTCGGGCTGTTATTCAAATTTAATACGATAATGAACATCAATTAAACGCTATGATTAATAACATATTATTGTTTGGCATGGTGTTACTGCAATATAGGCTTACCACAATGATAGGAAGGCAGGGGCGAGCCTATTTGTTGGCTTTTGGACAAGTTCCAGACTCCCAAAATGCGTAGAGGGATACGCCCTCTAAGCTGCAATGTTAAATAGAGAATTAAAAAAAATAATTAAAAAATCAAAAACCCGACTGCTTAAAAACGAAAAAAAAAAACAAGCACTTAGATGTCCTGTGGTCCAATATGTTAATTAGCGAAATCCGTCCAGTGGTTTGGAAGATAATGAGGTAATAAAGAATCTTACAAACACACATATAATACATACATACAAGATACGCGCGAAAAAACCATAACCCTTCTTGACAGTCGAGTAAAAAAAGAGGCGCTTCATAGGTTTTGCACACAGGCGCTGTGGGGGGTCGGCTTGGCCCTCTCGAATACTGCAATGTTATACAGAGAGAAAGAGTAGATAGGTACATCAGACAGATTATAGGTTAGGTACTTTATATTCTGAGAAATTGGGTTTGTATGTGGTAGAGGAGAGCCCCACCACGAACCAACCTCATCTGCTAACCGGTAAGTACACCCTTATTGACGGTGTTCGCTGTGAAATTGACCGGCCCGCCCCGCCCCGCCGTCTGTAAAGCGCTTAAAGCATGAAGCTATGCTTAAAGGTATCAAATTGTCAAACTGATATCAACTTCCGATCCGATTCGAAATGAGTTTGGAGATTCTAGAGGAGGTAGGACTCGATGGTATCTCCCGTCCGAAATGAGCTGTCCGACTGGGGTAGTACCTCCGCCCTACAGAACACCGCGGCCATAATAACTATTGTGTTGTGTTCCCGCCGGTTAGTAGGGTAGCCAGAGCTCAATTTACCCCCCCTCCTCCCATCCCTTCCTAGCCTCCCCACTCCTTCCCAGGCCTCCCCCCTTCCCTTCAGGGTAGGCAGTACGTGTGTGACACCCTTAGTGTTGCACACGTCCATTAGGCCACGGTGACCGCTTTCCATCAGGTGTGCTTGTCTGCCACCTACGTAGAAAAGATGTCTATAAAATCGAATAAAGTTAGACTCTCAATTTTCTTTCTTGTACCTCCGTAATTAGTTTTTTCACCAAAACATATTTGTATCTAATGCGTGCGTGCCCTCGAGAGCACCATGAAGATATTATATCAACGAGGTTGGGGCCTTCCTCAGCTTACGCAAGTCAACCACTTAAAACTATATTTTTAGAGCTTTTCCGTTATGACCATGACGTCAATGCAACTTCTGAAGCGATTTACGGTTAACCACAATGATACAGATTAGTTCTAGCTTCTTGTGTAACACTCATCTACAATAGTCAGACCATCGTTAAGGCTCGGTGTCTAGGCAGTAACCGAGCAGATTAGCATATATTAGAGAGTTTAGCAATACTAGTTAGGTTGGTCCTATAGTATAGGTCACCATTCTTGGGTGCGGGCCGGAACCTCCACGTGGTGCACCCGGGCTACGGAGGCGAGCAGCGCCTGAGACGCTCTCTCTCGTACGTTCATAGGTCCCGATGACCATTTCGCATCAGGTGGGCCATGTGCTTGTCTGCCACTTACGTAGTATAAAAAAACTCTTCCAGGCTTCGGAAAGCACGTTAAACTGTCGTTGCCGGTTGCCGGTTACGGGAAAGTCGCCAGTTGGTTGTACTTAGATGTCAGGTCAGTCGCAGTTCGGCCACTTTGTAGTTAGATTGAAAGCTGACCCCAACGTGGGAAAAGGCTCTGAGGATAAATAGATCATCCATTTATCTAGTTACTGCCTTAGTTTGATATCATTGTCAACGTCTGCTCTCGTATTTCTCCTATACATTTAAATGGATTGGTTGGCTGTTATGGGAGCGACTACCATCTACCATCTAACTCCTCAATTCTGTTGGCCTGTACCCCTAAGATGTTAGTGGAGCTGGCCAATTTGATTGATTCGAATTACTTATAGAAAAATTCGCACTATATTGCAATTTGCATTATGTTTGGTGTGTTCTTATGTCATAATTTGATTTAGAAGCGGTTGCACGTACTCGCGCCAGGCTTGCTCTGCTCTAAGATGAAAAGTATTAATAGAACATAATCACAACACCTAATTTTTTCTCTATCACTGACTTCATGCACTAGTAACGGAACGTATTCTTATTTAATCTGTATTCAAATGTCAGAATGACATATGACATTACTGCCAAGCCAACTTGTCAAAAGTGTCAAAACAAAAGCAAATGGTTTAAAAATGCCAGGTGTTTGTGATGAAATTATAGACGATATAGAGGATTTAATATCCTCACAGGACATAACACCTAAGGAAAGATATGCTTCTAGAAAAAATGTGAGCGTCAGGTCGAAAAAACGTGACAATAAGAATGATTCGGAGCCCGCCGAAAAGGTTATATTGGAGAGTGTTGTACCAGGTATTAACCTACAAAACATTTAATTTAAAGTTGTTTGTACGTCTTGGGTGACCATCATCATCCCATTTTTATTTAAGGACTGCTAAACATGTGTACTTTTTCGTTTATCTAGCAGTCATCATACCATTCACTCCCTGGCCATACACTCTCTGGCCATACCTACTATCTTTCACACAGCCTGTTCATTTCGCCTTAGAACTTCCTGGTATCATCATCCTAAGGTTGTTTCCGGCTTCATGCGAGGCTTCATAGCCCGAAGTTCACTCTACTTCTCTTATATAGCTTTTATGGGAGTGATTTAGTCTGGGCCTCGATTCTGCTAAAGACAAGCCACTGTCACTCTAAAAAATGCCATTTAATTATAGACTTTATTTTAGTCAGGTTAAAGTCTAAAGTCAAATGATATTTTGTAGAGCGAATGAAAAAGTTCAATGAATTCTTTTCATTTGATTTTAGACTTAAAGTATAACGGTAAAGTCTACAATTAAATAGCATTTTTAGAGTGTCAGTGGTATTACAGTGGTTTGCCTGATCTCCCAACTCTTATAAGAAAGCCTGCACCAAACTTCTTCCGTCAATAATATGTGCACAGGTGAGGTTGGTTTGGCCTCTGAAGATCCCGCTGAAGTCCCAAAAATACCCTCCACCCCTGTATAACTTTTGTTTAACTTTCTTTGTAATAATTCTGTTTTTTTTTCTTTTTTGACTACTTAGAATTAATGAACCACTTATTAATTTGTACATCACTCAATGAAGTGGAAAGATGTTGTCTTTGCCTACCCCAATGGGAAAAAGGCGTGATCTGTATGTATGTATGTATGTATGTATGTATGTATCACTCAATGTGATAGGACATAGAGTGCATTATAACACCATCATAAGACCCTATCTAACCTATGTTTCAAAAATTAAATGATTATGATTATGATCTGCTATCTTATCCATGGGTGAAATAAAAAGTTTTATAAACCATTTAACTAGTATTATATCTCATTTTCAAGGTACACAAACAATATATGTGAAGACATGGGGGTGTGCTCATAATAACTCTGATTCGGAGTACATGGCTGGTTTGTTGGCGGCCAATGGCTACAAGTTGACGGAAGACAAGTTTGATGCTCAACTGTGGCTGCTCAACTCTTGTACTGTAAAGAGCCCAGCTGAGGATCACTTCAAGTGAGTTCTAAACCAAATGGATGGGCTATTATTTGTTGACATATTATTTGATTGATTGATGGATTGTTTGATTATTATTTATTGACATATTATTTAGTTTATTGGTGGATTATTTGATTTTAGAAATTGATTATTGTATAGTTATTATTTATTTGGATTATTATTTTATTGCTTATGTTTTTAGAATTTGATTTGTTTCTTTTTTAATTCAGTTGAATATAATCCTACACTGTTGTATTGGTCTCAACTGTGATGATGGTGTAATGTATGAAATACATAAATAATTTTTTCTTTATCAGAATTTGATTATCTGCCTTTCAAGTTGTAACTTGAATACTCTTGTATTTCTACTTCAAATACCAGGTTTAAGTGGCTAGTTGGGTCCTAAAGTTGTTCACTGAAATCCATACTAATATTAGAAATGCGAAAGTAACTCTGTTTGTCTGTCTGTTACGCTTTCACGCCTGAACCACTGAACCGATTTTGATGAAATTTGGTATAGAGGTAGATTAGATTAGACCTCTAGACATAGGCTATGTTTGGTCGCGATAACCGACATCCACGCGGGCGAAGCCGTGGGCAAAAGCTAGTAATCTAATATGTTTAAAACTAATAAATACATTTTAACTTTTAATTATTTATTTATTTATAACATTATTTATCAACAAACAGTACATCTATAATAATAAATTTATTAGAATGTTTCGTACTGTAGCCCCCTTTGAGTAAAAACCTCATACATTTCTTCCCACCTGTCCTTGTCCTTAGCAATCTGCATCCAATCCTTTTCTGCATTTGAAATATTTAGTTATGATTTAAATAATTATATAATAAAATAAAAATGCTTCGTTTTATATTTGTGTATTATGCCAAATTCTTAGATAATGTATTACCTAATGAGTAATAAATTAAATAGACACTTTCGCATACCCGATAGTATTCGTCGCCTTAATAATTGTGTGAGTTCGTTAACTTAAGATAGAAGCATAATCCAATGAATTTTCAGGAATGAAATAGAGCTCGGACAAAGTCGTGGCATCCATGTGGTGGTAGCGGGATGTGTACCCCAGGGGGCACCTCGAGCTAATTACTTGACGGGCTTGAGCGTAGTCGGAGTGCAACAGATTGATAGGATTGTTGAGATTGTGGAGGAAACACTTAAAGGTGAGTGGTGAAGAATGTTTTTGCTTGCTATGATTGGATCTTTGGAGCCCTTCATAACACCATATTTAATTTGTAATTGGCATACTTATGCCAAATGATAATTTAAAAGATTTTCCTATATGATAATGCATATTAACCAACTTCAAAAAAAGGAGGTTTGTTACCTCAGAACTTTCAACTGAACCAATTTTGATGATTCTTTGTTATTTGAAAACTGATGTTTCCCGTGTGGTAACATTTTAATTTGGTAAGTTGAAGTCGATTTTTTGTATGACATTTATGTTAGCTTGGAATTTTTGCCCATTACAAAATGGCAGATAAATTTGATATTCTACATAGTTTATGAAGTATGCCAATAAGTATAGTAAATGGTAAGAAATTAACAGAAAATAAATAATCCAACAAATATACTTCAATAGACGACCATACTAAAAAGTAAAAAATTAAATGTTATTGTAAAAAAGGTGCTTATAACAAGTTGAGAACCACATGCTTTTAAGCAGTATATTCTTTCCAGGACACACGGTCCGTCTATTCGGCCAAAAAAAGACTAGCGAAGGTCGGAAAGCAGGTGGCGCGTCCCTCCTCCTCCCCAAAGTACGCAAGAACCCCCTCATAGAGATAATCTCCATTAACACTGGCTGCCTGAACCAGTGCACCTATTGTAAGACCAAGCACGCTAGGGGAGAGTTGGGGAGTTACCCCCCAGAAGAGATCGTAGAGAGAGCGAGGCAGTCTTTCACTGAGGGTGTGGTGGAAATATGGCTGACTAGTGAAGACACTGGTAGGTTGGTCTTTTACTAGTAATTTAGTGAAAAGAATACGCATAAGATCTATTTGCTAGTACACGGTATAGGTAGGACAAGACGGTATGTCCCGTACGAAATGAGCTGTCAGACTGGGGTATTACCTCCGCCGAGAGATGTTTCACAAATGTATGGACCTTGGACCCGATAATTGTACAATACTTAGAAAAATTGCTAGGCAATGTAGTTCTCATTTTTCACTATTCAATTCCTAAAATATTGCTTCGTATTATGGGCGGAATCTAACTAAATAAACAGTTTCTTACAACACAACAAACATGGCAGACTAAAACTATAAAAATGTACTCATATTTTATTAATTTATACCCTTGAATTTCGGAGGCGAATAAATATAATTGTATTTTTACCAATAACCGGTATTATTTCTGTTTTTACCGCGGTAGCCTAGTGATCTGGATAATGGACTGCTGAGACGAGGTCTCGGGTTCGATCCCAGGTTCACCATGGCACACACCAATGACTTTTCGATGCTTTTCGAAGATATGTGTGTATTTATCGCAGGTATATAAGTGCCTGGTTAATGGCAATAGGCTACCTATTACATTGGGACCTAAACATAAACTGGCGAAATGCGGGTGCTAGCACCTCTGCCTACCCGTTCGGGGATATAGGCGTGAGTTTATGTATATTATGTTATATTTCTGTTTTTTTTTCTGTATTGTGTACAATTAGGGGGCCCTAAATGAGACATCTCCTTTCTTAATGTTCCAGGTACATATGGTCGCGACATCGGCACCTCGTTACCAGAACTGCTATGGAAGCTAGTGGAAGTCATACCTGAGGGCTGCCGGCTCCGGCTGGGCATGACCAATCCTCCATATATCCTAGAACACCTCGCTGAAGTTGCCAAGATTATGCACCATCCTAGAGTTTACAAGTAAGTCTAAAAGCTCTTGAGGTTTTACCACTGTTCTTATATGAGCTTAGTACTTCAGTTTTCGAGATTAAAGTGGTAAACGAACACAGGGCACTAAATACGTACTATAAAATTCAAGATTATTTGGATGATAAAGAAGCTTGGAAATGAACTGTTCACTCAACTATGTTACTCGAACTAACACAGTATATATATGTTATAAGTATGTAATAAGTATGTTTATCAGCATTCTAGAACCCATAACACAAGTTCAACTAAGCTTAGTTTGGGTCTAGGGAGCGTTGTGTAGAATGTCGTAGAGTATTTATTTATTTATTTATTTACTGTATGTAAACTAAGGCAATTGTTGTAAATAGACCAAAAAAAAACAGCCCGCTGAGTTTCTTGCCGGAGCCTTCTCAGGTTTGGGCCGCGTTTCGAACCGGCGGCGCGGTGGTTCATTTGCTTCTAGTTTTAAATAACTTTGATTTTGTCGTTTTGTAAGTGCCGCTTAAAATGGTCTATACAGAATAAATGATTTTTGACTTTGACTTTGAAAACCGGTAACTGGCTGTCAATCACTTGTATCCGGTTACCGGTATGTACTGATGCAGACTGGTATACATTTATCGGATACCTTTGTAGTTAGCAATGCCAAATCGTTCAATGTTATAGTTTTATGTCATTCCTTACGTAACTGCGAGCCGGGCTGAAATGACCCCTTTTTCTTTCTTACGGAAATCCTCACCTATCTTATCATACCACTCCTGTTGTGGGAGGGGGTGGTTATGTTATCATTCTAGAACCCATAACACAAGCTAGTTAAACTATGCTTACTTTGGGTCTAGGGAGCGCTGTGTAGAATGTCGTAAATTTTTTTTTTTTTTTAATTTATGTCGGACTTGAACCGATTAAAACCGCACGCCGTTTCAGGTCTTAAAACATTCAATATAAAGTGACTCAATAGGCATTTCCCTCGCACCCGGGCTGACCCGGACCATCTCCAACTTTGCCATGGCCCCCTCGGTTTAGATGTCTCCAGCCTGCTTCTGCTAGGGTGACAGGCGGTGACCTCCATGGAGGACGGAGGTCGTCTGAAACGTCCCCTGGTTACGCTGGCTGATGTAATATACTGTCGGCAGGTTCCTCCACGTGCCGGTGCAGTCGGGCAGTGACCAGGTGCTGTCGGACATGAAGAGGGAGTACACCAGGGCTGACTTCGAGAGGGTCGTCGACTTTCTTAGAGAAAAGTAAGTAGGAATTGTTTCATAAATACCCTGAGTGCTAACCGCGACTCAAATCTGCTTGAAACTTATGTATACTCAGTGTTTTTAATGTCGCTCATGTTACGTATGTAAATTTCTATCAAAATCGGTCCAGCCACTATGGCGATGAGCCGAACCAAACAGACGGACAAACTAAAGTTTTATTTATCCAGGATCGAACCTGCAACCCGCGGTTCCGCCCGCTTGAATGCCGCTTGTCGTAACTTTTGGTCATATCTCCGGTTCTATTCAACCAATTGCAATCAAACATTTCGCAGATTTTTAACAGACTTCAAAAAAGAAGGATATGCATGTTGTTGGTAATAACTGGGTTGATTAAATAAATGACTTGAACTTGAATAAAAAATGCCTCACGTATATTATAGAAAAACTTTACATACAAGAACAGACGAAGACGAAGTGACATAGACAAGAAAAAGGTATAGCCAATATAATTGGTACAAAATCAGTACTGGCAACATAATAAATATGGGTGCGTTCTCATATTCCAACACATGTAGGTATACAAAAAAATATTTACACTGAGCGGGAATTGAACCCACGCCCCCTGTTTTAGCAGTCGAATGCACTACCGCTACGCCATAGAAGCTGTCAAATACAAAATGTTTACTATGTTGTGCAGGGTGCCGGGTATCACGATAGCCACGGACATTATCTGCGGGTTCCCGGGCGAGTCGGACGAGGACTTCGCCCACACGGTCAGTCTGTGCGACAAGTATCGCTTCCCGTCGCTGTTCATCAACCAGTTCTTCGCGAGACCTGGCACTCCGGCCGCCAAGATGACCAAGGTATGATTTTTATACTTGTAGTGGTAAGTTAAAATAAATATTGTACGACATTCTAAACAACAACTTTTAGAAAATTTTCGGTAGATGGCTCCAACGTCGCTCCAAGACGTATGTGTAGGAAAATTTCAAATAAACATGAAATGTCAGTTTAGGGTCGGCAGCGTGAGTGTGACGCCCCTGGTGTTGCACGCGTCCATAGGCCACGGTGACCGCTTCCCATCAGGTGGGCCGTGTGCTTATCTGCCACCTAAGTGGTATAAAAAAAATGGGGTGGCAGTCTCGACATTTCTCGCAAAGCCTTAGCTACTGAATTCGGTCGCTCACTCGTAGCGAGGCAAACATAACGATATTTTGTTAGTCTACTTTTCGAAGTAACGATTTCTGTCGGTATCTTAACGAATATTATCGTAAACTTAACAATTTATCGGTATCTCCATATTTCTGACCATCATAAATGTACAGACTACCGTTTGACGCAAGATACTGCAAACTATGTGTGTCGCTATCTTAGCTTGCGATTTCGGTAGCAAAGTCATAGCGATAAATGTCGAGACTGCAGCCCCAGGTAACGTAGTTGGTCAGAGTATTTTTGGGAATAAGTGCATGTGTGTCGACACAATTCTGTATTCCACGCAGACGGAACCGTGGGCTTGAGCTAGTTTATAATGATTATTATCATAATTTAATAATATTATTTTTTGATAAATAGAGATAATGGAAAAAAAAGTAAAACAAAAGTTGCCTATTAAATTTAAAAGCCATCATTAATTATAACAAATTCAAAACTAAAATTAGAAAAATGTGAGTGTGTAGGCACGTCTGTTCATGTGTGTATGTATGTATGTGTGGGGGTGTGTGTATGTGCGAGTGTGTCTTTACGTGAGTGAGCGTGTGTGGATGTTATTATGTATGAAGAAAAGATAGAAAATCTATCCAAAAATGAATCTGTATATCTTTCTTCCACAGGTACCCCCAAAAGAAGTAAAAAAACGCACAAAAATACTATCAGAGCTATTCCGCTCATACGAACCGTACGGCCACAAAGTAGGCGAGATACAAGATGTCCTTGTAACAGACTTATCGCACGACAAAAACTATTTCGTGGCCCACAATGAGTTCTACGACCAAGTGTTAGTTCCTAAAGTGGAAAAATACATGGGCAAGATGCTGACAGTCAAGATTACCAGTGCATCAAAGTTCTCAATGATGGGTGAGCCCATTGATAAGCCCAAGATGATGGGTCTGACTGCCCCTTTGAAGAAAGGGGAGGTGTCCGGGGTCCAGATTGTGGAAACTGGTAGCAAAGTGCCTTTACCTTTGATAGTGTTGGTCGCGGCAGTGATATTTAGATTGTTCTGGATATTTTTATTATAAACGTGTTAATAAAGTAATTTTAAGGAGTGTTCGAGTTTTATTTGACGTTCATTGGGGTTACTTTTTTGACGTTCATAAGGATTACTTTTGATGTTCATAAGTCTTACTGTTGGCGTTCATGATTGTTACTTTTGACGTTCATGTGTGATATTTTTGACGAACAGCATCAGATGAGATAGTGGTCAAACGTAAGCCTATCGTGAATAAAAAAAAAGTTCATATGTGTTACTGTTGACGCTCATGAGTGTTACTGTTGATGGTCATGAGTGTTAATTCGTGGCCTAAATTATTCACTTTGCAGTTTTGTTTTATACCTGGGATGGTCACTGCCGACCCTGTAAAAACCTTCTAATGCCCTTCTTGAAGAACCCACACAGTTGAATTCACTAGAACTCGATTTTCTACGGAACCCTAATACCAAATTAGTAATTGTTACACAATACATAAACAAAATTTGTCGAATTTGAGAACACTGAATATAAACAGGTTGTAAACAATATATTACGTCCTTTGACAATGGTCGCTCACGCCCTGCTGCGTCCATTCAACTCACATTATAAAAGGAACTCCGTCCGTTCGGCTCACAGTATTCTCTGACAGCAAAATGGCGACGTATAATCAGCCAGTGGCCAAACGACAGAAAACTAGGGAGCCGAGACAGGATAATGTTGATTATTTTCAAGGTAAGTATTTTTTTATGCTAATTATTAACTAACTAAAACTGTCGGCATTGTCACCCATACTAGTCCGTTTACCACCATTTTGATTCTACGGGTACTCTTTAATTTCTGCCTCGTCTTATGTGAACGGCTTAGCAAAAAAAGACTCAATATTACTGAATTTAATTTTTTAAGTTCACACTAATATTGCAATCTTACCTACTTTGATCGAATTATAAGCGTGATTTCATAAGTACTTTTTATCCTTATAGATATTAATACTAGTCCCGACGTTTCGGTTATTTTCTAGCATGAGTTGCTTCAATGGTCATGTCACCAAGTGTGAATATAGTGATAATTCTTACGTGCCAAACTGTCATTTACCGGTCTTGCCCATTGAATTTATAAGTTTTACTTGTAATCTAAAGAGATTATTCTGATAGGTACTTATAATTAACACTATCGATGGTGCCATAGCAACCAACGCAAGCGAGTTTTCGAATAACTTTAAATGCAGATTTGTTACTAAAGAAATGTTTCTTTTGAGTAAAATTCACTATCTCCAATAATACTTTCCCTCCAAATAACGTTCAGAATTGCCAAAGCACTTCCCCCAATTTGGTGATCAGGACTATAATTGAATTTAAAAAGTAATCCAATGTGTCAAAATGCCAGGTATAGACAAGATAGAGTACAACAACATGGCGTCTCCCTCCGAGTCGACGAGTTACCGCTACTACAACAGCTCAGAGCGCGTCCACTCGCGCTCCATGGAGGAGTGGCTGAAATACAGCATATCTCTTACAGAATTCAGGAGTAATGGTTTGTACTTCTTACTATACCTTTAAACAATTAACAGAGCTCACAACCCATCCTCCCCCCCCCAATCCATCATCCAAACTCCCCAACCCCTCCACTCCAGGGCAGGCGCGCGAGTGTGACATCCCTAGTGTTGCACACGTCCATTGGCCACATTAACCGCTTCCCATTAGGTGGGCCTTGTGCTTGTCTGCCACCTCAGTAGTATAAAAAAAGGTATAGTCGCGTTCAGTGTTAGTGATTCCGCCTTACCTAGTATTTTTTAAGTTAGGACTAACTTAAATGAAATGGTGGATAGTTTTAAATTTTACCCCATTTTAATGGAAGTTGTGTGAGGTAATAGACTTGCTATGTTACGTACTCTTCATTCTTTTCTATCCTAAGTCTAAGTCTAGAGTGAACAGGTTGCTTCTAGGCAAGCGTGCTCCATCGTCGACCACACCGTCACTTACCATCAGGTGATATATTGGTCAAGCGCGGGCCTATCGACTACAAAAAAATCAATTGTGCATTCAATTAGAAATATTCTGAACTTGTATTCGTTATCTTGGTGTAAGTACTAAACTAGAAGATTAAGGTTCTAACTCATTCATTTTATGTTTTGGGTCAAAACGCATTACCTACCTATGTATTAGCATAAAAAATAATAGTCTATATCTGAATCTATTTAACCCTTTTCGAAATTTAGTAGCAGAAACTCGGAGAAATCTTTTCATATCATTATGGCATACGTACGTTATACGAATAGGTAGGTAGCTTGTTTTATAACACTAAGGTCACGATTAGCTAGCCCATCTGATGGTAAATGGTTATCGTGACATCAGTTGTAACACGATTGTTCATTGACTATTTTTGATAATATTTTCGATGGAGGACAGTTGACTGTAAATATGTTGTGGACATCGATAAAGTTCAGATATTTTCATCTTCATTTTCTGACGCTATTGCTTTTCTTTACTTACAATAAAAAATTATCTATCTACCTATCTATCTATCTACCTACAAGACTATTGCTTCCAATCTCGAATCATAGACAAATTGTTATATCCTTCTAGGGTCAGACCCACACGGCCGCCACACACACTCCCGTTCGTGGGACGATAACACAGATTCCTTGGACAACCACAAACGTTGCATAAAAGCCCTCTTCGATCTTTGTTCTAAACTTGGCGTCAAATACTGGACGGCCTTCGACACTGACCTGATACCGCACACGGAGTCCTGGGAGGAGACCAAGAGTCATTGGGACGATGTGGTGGAATACATACAAGAGTTGAACCAACGATACCACACGAAGCTGTTGTGGATAGCGCCTGATCTGCATTCACACCCCAGGTACGTTGCGTTTTTTACTAGCTTTTGCCCGTGGCTTCGACCGCGTGGATGTCGGTTATCGCGACCAAAGAAAGCCTATGTCTCGAAGTCTAATCTAATCTCGCCTATATCAAATTTCATCAAAATCGGTTCAGCGGTTCAGGCGTGAAAGCGTAACAGACAGACAAACAGAGTTACTTTCGCATTTATAATATTAGTAAGTATGGAAGAGCTGTCAAGATTTAGATATTTTTATGATATTCTTGTTAGCGAGGGAGACCATTATTCAAGTTTAATCTTGGCGATACCACATATACCCAGCGCCATCTAGTGACAGCACGACGAACTACTTCGATACTACTACTACGTCACTACGATCCTGAACCGCGAAAGTGAAGTTCGCGCGCTGGTATAGCATTACAAGATCCCAACGATAACTATTGGTGAACGGCCTGGCAGGAGTAATCACCTTGCCTAGTCAGAGGATCGTCCCTTTGTGTTGGAGGGACATCACATCCCGTTCGCCCACACAATAAACCAATTATCAAATTATTGTAATAACATGGCAATACATTGGAGTAATTTCAAACCAAAACAAAACCTATTAATTAAAATTTCAATATTGAATGGGTTTTATTGATTTTCAGATACGCTTCCGGTGCTTTTACAAGCAACGACGCATCAGTATTCATCCAAGCAGCCACACAAATAAAAAAATGTCTAGAAATCTCCCAGAGGTTGAACGCTGAATGCTTCTTACTATGGCCATACAGAGAAGGCTACCACTCTCTCTTTCAAACTGACGTGGCTAGAGAAATAAAACTATTTGCGAAACTACTAAAATTAACAGCTGAATACAAAGAACGCTTAAATTATCGCTGCCAGTTGCTGATAATGCCGTATAATAATATCTACCAAAATAGAAATAATTACTATGGTAGTTGGCAACACTCGAATGGGCGGGAAATCGATTTGATTCATAATTACATGTGGGATGTAACCAGCTGCCTGTATTTGCTGAAGAATTATAATTTGGACCGATGTTATAAGGTTTTTGTTACGCACGGACATCATATGTATATGGCTAATGTGTAAGTTTTTTTTTAAACGTAACATTCAATGTTAGCCTCTTAAAGAGTCATAATATACTAAAAAAATCTCACATTTTTTATTAATGATTTCTTAGTAGACTGTGCAAAAAAATTATATTTAAGGAAGTCAATATCTAGACACGCCGCGTGTCTAGCCAAGTTCAAGCAAAGGAACTGGCTAGCCAGCTTCAAGTCTATATTTACACGAACCATTTGGTGCCACTTTTGACCCACTTTTGAAATGTGAGAGCTTAAAGTAGGTTAGATTTGACTTGGCCAGTTTTTATCAGAATTAAAATATATATATTATATCTTGAATAACTTTATAAAATGACTGATGTAATAAAAACTGGCCAAGTCAAATCTAGCCTACTTTAAGATCTTACCTTTTTAAATAACAGCAATTGTTATAGGTTGCAATAAAGCAAAGAAATAGAGTTTAATACTTGTTCATAATGTTATTTTGTTCCTATAAATACATATTTCGATTTTGCATAGAACTTGGCACTCATTTAGATTTCCATTCTTTTTGCGGTGGAGCCCATGGCCAAGCATACTTTTTGTATTGAACTTGGCTGTCCTTTTTTACATTTATGTTTTTGGTGGGATTTATAAATACTTGTTGCAGGTACAATATGCTTGGCGGTGTGGCAGTAACAAATGGCACGAATCATTATGACAGCAAATGTTTAACTTTAATGATGAAGTGTATTATCGATCAGGTACGTTGATTTTAAAAGAAAAGTTATTTTGATCTTAAATATTAAAAAGTTATAGGTAACAATTTTATGTTGTTCTAGTTTCAAATAGTGTTACCAATCAACTTAGGTATGTAATATGCTTTGGTTGGTAGTGGTGGAAATTTATTAGAAATGTTACCAGTAACAAAAATCTAAAAAAAATCTACCATTGGTCTTGCCAACCTCATAATCTAAAAACTACCTTTGTTAAATTTTATAAACAGGGTACAACTCCGCCTGGAGGTATAAACTTGAAGCTGTACCCCCGAAGAGATAGTGATCTTCGGGAGCTGATGACTACCTACGTGAAATATATCGACGCTATAGCGAAGTCGTTGAGATTGGCGTGCAGCGTGATCGCTGAACAGATTATATCTAAACATCTACAGGTTTGATTCACTCCTCAAAGGAGATGTTTCACAAATGTATGGACCTTGGGCCCGATAATTGTACACTACTTAGAAAAATAGCTAGGCAATGTAGTTTTCATTTTTCACTATTCAATTCTTATAATATTGCTTCGTATTATGGGCGGCATCTAGCTAAATAAACACTTTCTTGCAACACAACAAACATGACTAAAACTATAAAAATGTACTCATATTTTATTAATTTATGCCCTTGAATTTCGGAGGCGAATCAATATAAAATTGTATTTTTGCCAATAACCGGTAATATTTTTCTTTTTTCTGTATTGTGTACAATTAGGGGGCCCAAAATGAAACATCTTTTATATTGTCATTTGCGAATTTTACCAACTTTTCATTCAACCTGTACCCAGTTATGGGCAAAGACCACATCTTTTCACTTGCTCGATCCTGCTCAGTGATGGGTTTTTGGCCTGTCTCTTTGGACATCAATCGGGCATTTTTTTTATTCAGGATAGGCTTACGTTTGACCACTATCTCACCAGATGGTAAGTGACGATGTGGTCTACGATGAATCACGCTTGCTTAGAAGGATCCTATTCACTCGCGACTTGAATATTCCATATTTTATTCAATCCGCCCGATTTGTGCCCTCAAATTTTGGATATAAATAATAAATGCCCAGTCTGGGCATCCTTTAGCTTGTTCTACTTTCATAATTGTTTCCACCTTAACCTGACACTTATGATTTACTTTATCTGTGTTCCAGCAACGCTACTCATCGTACTACAGTGGGTTCGGTTCCCGGCTCGTTGGCAGCGATATAACAATGGAGGAATGCGAGGAATACCATAAGTAGGTTTTTAAACTATTCATTTAAAGTTTGCTCCTCAATCGGCTGAACGAATCTGGCTGAAATTTTGTTAAGGGATAAACACATAGGCTATTTGTCGGGATTTATTTAACAGGATCAGAATGCCAAGCAGTAATAGTCGCGGGTTATTTATACTTACTTAATATTATAAAGAAGTAAAGTTTGTGTGTTTGTATATTTGTTATATTGTAAGGGGTAATCTCGGGATCTACTGAACCGATTTTAAAAATTCGTTCACCAATAGAAAGCCACATTATTGCTGAGTGGTCATAGGCTATAATATTTTATTGGAGAACTGGAATTTACACCCGGGCGGAGCCGGGTCCCGGGTCGCTAGTCAACAATAAACGTTCATAAGCCATTGGAACCGCCTTCCATTAGGTGGGTCGTGTGCTTTTTTGCCTCCTAAGTGGTATAAAATCGACTAATTTTCAAGATATTTCAGATTTTGGACCCCGCCCTCCCCTCGCCCTCTAGTACAAAGTTGAACTTAATGCATTAATATTGTTATAGGAAGAACCAGAACTCGCATAGTGACGTGACGTCCAAACACGAGCACCTCGACATTGTTTTCCAACGTCACCTGGACGCCTGCGACCATATATGATATGGTAATGTCTCCAGCAGTTGAGCCGGCCATTTAACTCCCTTTCTGTTTATAAACCTGTTTGACCACTATCTCACCTGTTGGTAAGTGATGATGTAGTGTAGTCGATGAAAGAACATGCTAATACTTTGAAGCAAAAGTTTTATCCAAACATCAAAAAATTCACGATCAATAAAAAATCTTAACAACTTGCCATCAGGAAAAACTTAATAATAAAACTAAAATGTTCTTCTGTAAGAATCCCCCTCCATACTTCCCCTCCATCCACACGTCAGGGTCGGCAGCGCGTGTGTGGCACAAGTCTGTGAGTTTGATCCTTTTTTTTATCGTGCGGAATGTGAGTGTGACCCTGTTGTGGCACACGTCTTACCATCCGTGGACTGTGTGCTTGTCTGCCACCAAGTTGAATAAAAAAAATTTTGATGTTACAAACTTTAATAGGCTACTAACCACTTACCATCAGGAAAAACTTCAATAAAACTAAAATGTAAGTAACTTATTACAATAAAACAAATGATCTTATTCAAATCTTTTATTTCGTATTCGCATATTTTCATTTATTTTTTTGTATTTTTCATTTAATATTCACAGCGACTTACATTTATACATTAGCTATTTAACATTTATGTAAACATTGTACACAGTTTTGTGCAATTTGTATAAATAATACTTTGAACGCCTTTCGTGAACAATCGTCAGAAACTGCTCTACCAAATTCAATGAAATATTATAAGATATAATATATATCTTACAATATTATAATATATATATAAAAGAAATAATATAAGATATAAGAATAAATAGAAAAATGAAAAAAATGAAAAATGAAAAAATACGATAATTAATATAAATCATTATTTATTATCGGAAAAACTGAACATCCAGAATGAACCCGCGACTTATTAGTTAGCATAGGTACTAATTGCTTTAAAATGTCATTGAATTAATCGGTCTGAAAATCTAATAAATTATGTAAAAAAAAATAAGTTAAACGTTTTTAAATTGTATTGTCATCAGAACTATGGATTCCTGCCAAATATCAGACCAATCCAACAACTGGAAGGATATCAAATTTCAATTTCTAGATTTGACCCAAACAAGCAGGTCAAGTTAAATAAAACATTTTAAAAATAACGTTTATTCGATTAAACATCGTTCATTGTTTCCTTACTTCGAATGAATTACGGTAGATGGCTCCACCGGCAAGCCGTAGAATATATCGCAGAAATTAGAACATCGGGTTCAAGTCCCGTTTTGGATGTTAATTTTTTCCGATCAAAAATCATTATTCTACCCAAGTCAAGACAAAGTTGGAGATACATTTTAGTCCAGTCGGCCTTAAATTAAGAGTTGGTAAGGCGTTCAAAGTGTTATATAGGTTTATTGTTTGCATGCAAGCGTTTGTGAATTTGAACCTTATGACATAGTTCTAAACGATCGTTTAAAACTGATCAGTCAAAAATTACAACAGAATTGGATAGTTAGCCAAACAATCTGTGCGATATAATCAAGGAGAAAAGAAAGACATTTGAAAAAAAAATGGGCATAACAAACGACGGTGACCGCTTCCCATCAGGTGGGCCGTGTGCTGGTCTGCCACGTAAGTAGTATAAAAAAACAATACTTGAAACTTGCCCGCATACTCTAAAAATACTCGCTGTGATATTTTTCAATGACCATAGACAACGTAACTTCTTAAATTAAAAAAGTTATTCTTTTTTTATAAAGTTGGCTAATGTCAACAACCACACGAAAATTTTGGCTAACCTTTTATTTCGAGAATATATTTATTTGTGTAAAAATTGTCCTTCAAGTTTACAAGTTTAACGATCGTCTAGATATAGCCATTAATAAAAACTATATAAAAATCAAACTCGCCTCTCGCATAGAGGTAGAATGACCAAACTTAACATTAAAAAGTACTCAGTGTTGCCAGCAGTATAAAATAAATTAAGCACAATCATTAAGTGTCAAATAATTTCTAACCTACCAAACTAAGTAGTAACAGTACTCGAATACTGTGAAATAAATAATATCATGATTGTTTTCTTCCAAAGAGGTCTAATATAATTAAAACAAATGCCAATTTCTCTAATATATACATATAAAATAGTTACAAAAACCGCGAAAGTATCCTAATACTGAAATAGAAAATGGCAGTACATTTAATTGGGAATGAAAATTAAAAAATTACATAAACAAAATCAGGATAGTTTTGAGAAGTCATTTTTTTAAACTAATATTTTGAAATTTTGTAACACAAGGTAAATGGGGGCTCGGTTTCTCTAATATCACACGTAGCCAATTTATCTCAAAAATCTATTTTTTTTTAATTAGGTAGTGTATTTCTGTATTGTTCCAAAAATATATAAAAATAGCATCATCATATGTATTGTGTATCTTTACCAAAATATCCCATCTTGTCAATATTGCCAATAGTATTAAATTGATACGGATTTGGGGCAAATTTTAAAATTCCCCCAACTTGGGGCAAAATCGGCAGTATGTTATCTAAAATACGTAAAATAATTTAAAAGTATACATTCACTGGACTAGATGGCTTTGAATAATATTTAATTGGTTTGTTTTTTTAAATTTTGGGCGTTGCTTAAACCATGTGCTATGAGCAAAAGCACATATATAGGAAAGCCAGATTTTTAATACATTTATACGAATAATTAATTTTAATTTGATAACGCAGATATGTGTAAAGCAATCACAATATAAATTAAAACGAAATATTTAAATTATATGCGACAGTATTTGTTAGAAGAGTAGGTGAGTACCCTATCATAGACAACCGTCCAGTTGTACACTTGAGTTTAAAAAAGATTGGGTTGCTATTGTTAAAAATAATGTTGTCAAGTTGTCTAAAGTTAATAGTACCAACATCGGGACGAGTATCAATAATAGATTACTTTAAACCTAATATTATAATTTAAGGCCCGTATTAATAGATCACACTTCTCTGTGGTATGTCTCAATCGTGCATTTGAGATACTCTGCTAATTACACCATTGACGCAGAACATTTTAAGTGCGGGCTTGAGACATATCTCAGAGGTAAGTGTCATCTATTACTACGGGCCTAAGTCACTAGGATAAATCACATTTTTGAACCAGTAATATCAGTATATGCCATTGGTATTAGTTTAAATATGTATGTATGTTTATATAATGATTATTAAATGTGTCTACATGTTATTTCTTAGGCATATTCTATTAATAGGAACATTTTCTAACTAAAATTATATTGCTTACTGTCCAAACAAATACTGTCTATTTATTCGATTTAGTGTACCAGTCTAAGCATCAGCCGATGTAGCAATTTGCTATGGAAGTGGCGTGTAACCAAATATTTTTACTACAGATTACTGACAGAAAATGATTACTGAGACAATACAGGTAGGTCACAGGAAGGAGGGAAGAGGTTTAGTATTTTGTCAAATAATCATTATTTCGAGGAAATGTATGAAATTACAAAGAAAAAAAAAATAACGCGAAAATTCACGGTCACGGGCGAAGGGAACGGAGGTCAAAAATTGTAAACAATAAGTCAGGTAGTAAGGAAACGTCCTAATAAAAATCTAGGCCATCAATCAAATCAAACGAGGCGTTGCTATCGGGTGTTAGCTAGTTCCAAATTTCTACTCTATAATACAATAAAGTATATTTTAGCGGCACTCCATAGCAAAATGCTAAACTTATATAATAGATATATGTATTATTTTTCTATAATCATTAGACAAACCAACTTCAGCTATTTTTCATTGCATCGCTTTCAAAATTCATTGGGCATAAGTGCTAAATTAAGTATAGAGGATTAATTTATTTAAAACTAGAACCCATTACTCAAGTTTTAGTTAAGCTATGCGTACGTTGGGTCTAGATAGCGCTGTCTAGAATATCCTAGAATATATATTTACTTATTATTTTAAATCCTCTCTATCAAAAGTGTTAGATATAATGATGGTTGCCGAAGTTGATGTCTGTCTAACTCTTATGGATTATAACAGTTATTATCCTATTTAAATACAAGGGCCAGTCCGCGTTACATACTATACTCGCAGTAATAATTTATGCACAGCATATTACAAAGTTTTTTTTGTCAAAATTTACTTTTTTCTCACGACATTCACAAGTTTAACATACATTTGTTGTGTCACTACAAAAAAAAATCTGAGACTACATAATACATGGTCATATATCCGAGATATATATTGACAGTTGGAAGGATAAAGGGTGTAAGCGACAATGTCTATTCACAAGAACGAAGAAGAAGAAGAAGACAGAAAGAAACACTAGTTAACCTCTACGTGACAAACGTCATTTCGATTCAATCAGTTTAAGTAGTGAAAAAAACAGTGTCTTGTGTAGTGAAATTGTGTAAAAACCGTAGTTACAGAAATAAAAAATATCCAGTTTCACTCACACAAGGCTAGCCAAAGCCATTTTTGTGGGACAGTCTCATATAGGTTCATGCTTTCAATAAAGGGTTTATGCTGTTAGATATCTTTTCCATCTGAACATTCGATGGCGCTTACACCGCTATACCTTTCAACCGTTAATATATGTTTATTACTTTTTACTCCTTACAAATTAGTTGGGACGAATCTGAATTATACAATAAGTGTTCGCCAACAACGATCGCCATTCCTCACATTTACATATTAACACCAGTTTATTCATTGCAGGTATTCAAACTAATAGTATACGGTATTTCACACATGTTATATAACTAGGAACCGGAAACTGGGTACTCCAGGTCTACCAAGAGGCGCAGAGGAAGAGAGATGAAGCTATACATGGTGTGTAATGCCCTCTCTTTCCCTCTGAGCCGCTGCCATGCTCCAAGACCCAACTCAGTCGGGGTCAGGAACCTTGATCATGTAAGATTTAAAAAAAACTTAAACTTACGTAAAATAGCAATATAGATGTCAAGTTTTGCACAAAAAATAAAGATTTATTTTCTGCGGTTTCTTTTATATGCAAATTAGCATATACTTATTAAAAAGTATTTCATCAATTATTTAAAAATACATAGTAAATCTGTGTACTAAAAGTACTTACAGAAAAAAGCGTGTGTGTGTGTACTTCTGTACGCACGTAAGAAGTTCTATTCTCTTCTCTTCTTGAATCTTTGGCGTGAATAATAAAATTACCTTTAGTACGCGTTAAAAAAAGTTAGTAATGGAAACTGATAATTTAAAAAATTATATACATATTTCATTAATACTCAAATCGGTTACCATCAGGCGTGACCGATATATAAAACAAAAAAATATTCAAAATTTTGAACTACGAATGAAGCGTAGACCTATTTTCATTTTGTCTATTTTTAAATTGACATCGCCATATTTGTTTTGAATTTCAAATAATTTCTAACAAACCACAATACTCCCGCGTCTAGAACACGGAAACATCCAAAGGGTTTACAAAAAAAAGTACATTTTTAAACTTTCGACTGACTAGTAAAATGTTTCATAGTTGTATACATCACTAACCTGCAATGTACAGATTCGCCAACTCGAACACAACATTCATACGTGACACACAGTTATATCTCTAGTTACCCTCCTCCCCTCCCTGCCCTCTCACTCGTCCTCGTTGGGCTCCGTGCCGAAATACCGATCACCAAAGTTACCGATGCCAGGCAGTACGTAGAACTTCTCGTTAATTTCTGGGTCCAACGCTGACGTCACGATTTTTACCTGAGAGTTGAAAAGTGCAAGTTTAGATATTTTTTTATATATAGGACACGTTCACATGACTGAACCTCGCCTGATGGTAAGCTAAAGGTAAAATTTCGGGGTCACCACTACATACACCGATAGCGCTATAATGGCGGCCCTCAGCTTGACGGCGTCATCAAATGTTTTTGTAACGTCCGGTTAAAGGTCCTGTAGGAGGAAGGATCTGTTAGATCCAAAACTTGCAGTTCAGAGCCCGAGGTTGTCTTTTCTTCGAATTGATGGCAATAAGGTGGTTGTCTAATTATATGTGTGCTGCCCAAAATTCGGCAATAAATTGCCCCCACTGTCTAACTTACCCCAACTATCAAAACTAAATATAAGTTACCGCAACTTTCAAGTACTACACTGTACTGTTAAGCTTACCCCAACTGTAAAACTTGCCCTTACCTGAGGGAAAGCGTACGCGATGCTATGTACCCCAATCTCGGCCATAAGCAACGACACAAGACTAATGTTTTCCTCCGGCACGTCGTGGTCGAGCAGCACTCGGATGGCCATGATGGCGGCGGCCCCCGTGGCCACTGTGGCGTCCATCAGTATCACGCGGTAGTCTTTGATATCTTTTGGCAGACGAAGGTAGTATAGCTGTGGGGTAAGAATGGGGAAATGTATCAGTGGTTATAAAGAGCAAAATGAAAGAATAAATAAATAATAAATAAATAAACCTATGTTTAGCAAAAAAAAAAAAAAAAATATTCTACGACATTCTACACATCGCTCCCTAGACCCAAAGTAAGCTTAGTTTAACTAGCTTGTGTTATGGGTTCTAGAATGCTGATAAACATACTTATATACTTTTTTTTTGTAAATACATACTTATTATACATAGAAACACCCAGACCAATGCAAATAGACATATTCATGCATACAAATATTTGCACTGAGAGGGAAACGAACCCACGCTCCTGCGTAGCAGTCGCATGCACTACCGCTACGCCACAAATAATGATATGTTGCTGAATAGTTATCAGATGTGTACTTGTGTTGTGTGTAGTTATGAATGTGCGTGTTTGTTAGGTGTGAGTTAGTACGAGAGGGTTTGGTGAGCATGGCGTACGTGTGTGTATGTGTGTGTGTGTGTGTGTGTGTCCAAATCCAAAACTATAAGGAATAGCGAAAAATGCTTAAAGGAGAGTCACGAGCCCGATTTTGATGAAACTTAAAACCTCATCATTAGATGATTTTCTGACCAACTGAGCTACCTGGACCCAGCCTAGATGCTGAGCATTCCCCCTGTAAGGGACTGGTCACGGGTTCAAGTCCCGTCCTGGATGATAATTTTTTCCGATCAGAAAATCATTGGAAATAGTTAGCATGCAATTGCTTAAAATTTCATTCAACTCATCATTAGATTTTTGAAAAACCAATAATCCTAGCTAGGAATCGAACCTGTTGATTTTGAAAAAAAAAACACACCCTAAAAAAAAAAAAAACACCCTATATTATTACACCATACGATAGTGTTGCTATTAAGGATCTTATTCTGGGAAGTAATGATATACGGCAAATTTTAGGAAAATTTGGAATTTAATAATATTCATATAAGTGTGAGCGTGTACCTCAGGTTCACCCGTGGCCTGGTTCGTCTGTATAAGTATCTTGCCGATGCGGATGTCCTTGCAAATGTCGCACACAGCCTGCTCCATGGTCTCACCGGCGCGCAGGATCGACACACCGCAGATCTTCTCCACATCGCATTTGCGACCTTAAGTGACAAGGAATAAGGTTTATAATTACTAATCACAAATGTATAGAAATGAAACTTGATAGAAAAGGGGTGTATGAGGCCCTTAGTTACCTTTATAAGTGAAGCCCTGTGGAGTGTCGACGGTGTGGTCGGAGTAGGGCAGCAGGGATAGGGCGAACTCTATGACGAGCCGCATGAGGCGCTTGGAGTAGAACACGAACTCGTCCCGCGGAGTGTCCTTGTTTCTGATGAACGTGTGGAGACCGTCCACCTGCACAACAAATTGAGATTAGCGCCATCTGTTATTGTAACACTGCATTATAATAATAAAAAAATATTTTTTTGTTTTATGTACCCTCCTTTATTTAAAAATATTTTTTTACTCAGCGCTCTCTTCACACAACGCACTCTAGACTCTAGTTTCACTAGATTGTGTTATAGGTTCTAGAATGTGGATAAACATGCTTGTATGCTTTTTTAACACACACAGGAGTGGAATGCCCTGCCTGAGATAACCTGGGAGTCTTTAAGTCTAGAGTGAACAGGTCGCTTCTAGGCAAGCGTGCTCCATCGTCGACCACATCGTCACTTACCATCAGGTGAGATAGTGGTCAAACGCGAGCCTGTCGACTTTAAAAAAAAACACATATTATGCATAGAAAACCCAGACTCATGCAATTAGACGTATTCATGCATACAAATATTTGCACTGTACGGGAATCGAACCCACGCCTCCTATCGTAGCAGTCGAAGGCACTACCGTTACGCCAAAGAAATAAATGATGTATGGTATTACCTGAGGTGTTTCTTTTAGAACATACAGTGAGTCAGGCACAGGCTGGCCGATGTGGGCGATCGCTAACTTTTCCCGAACTTTGAAACCACGCTGTAAAAAAATATTATTATACTATTTGAGTCAACATAAAAAATATTATTATTATCTATCTATACTATCTATTCTAATATTATAAAGAAGTAAAGTTTGTGTGTTTGTGTGTTTGTTAAATTGTAAGGGGTAATCTCGGGATCTACTGAACCGATTTTAAAAATTCTTTCACCAATAGAAAGCCACATTATCCGTGAATGTCATAGGCTGAATACCATCACGCTACTGCCCAAGGGAGCGGAGCAATAATCATAAATGTGAACAATTCCGGTAGATTCCCATACATTTTATGAAAACTGAAAAATTATGAACATATTATGTGAGGTACAAAGGGTGCATCGGGGTTCGAAATACGCCACGGGCGAAGCCGGGGTGGGTCAGCTAGTAATTAATATTTTAATGCTGAAGAGTTTGTTTGTTTATATAGTTGAACGTGCTAATCTCAGTAACTGCTAGTCCGGTTTAAGTTTAAAGTTTATAAGTTACTACTAGTCCGAATTGAAATATTCTTTTAGAGTTGAATTAGATTCAATATTATTACGTAACAGGCGCCCAACATAAGCAACGCGATATATATTGATTGTTTCCAATCTCTTTTTACGAATACGATAGGCTTGCTATTCGAAAAAATTTTGTGCTTGTCGCACTTTCAATAAAGACCGGTAATTAAGACCCCGAGACGGCGTGCGGTTTTAGTCGGTTCCATCTCGACATAACCAACGGCCGTGGTATCTATGGAGATTTCCGCACGGTAAAAAAAGGGGGTTGGTAGAACAGCTAATAGGTAACTCACCAGCTGTAGCTGCTTGTGCACGTGTTGGACGATCAGGTGGATGGCGACCTTGTTCTCCCCCCCTCTCGGCACGATGATGTCCGCGTGCGCCATGCAGGGCGCGATGTAGCTCTGGTAGGCGGGCTTCACGTGCGTCATGTACTGCTTCAGGACTCCTTCCAGGTCCCGCCCGCGTTGTACTATGTCTCTGAGACAGGAGATTAACCAAGGTTGGAGATACAATTCAAAATGAGATCAAATTAAATGAAATTCATAACGAAAATTTCGGGTCGGCAGCGCCGTGTTGCACAGGCACACGTCCATAGGCCACGATGACCGTTTCCCATCAGGTGGGCCGTGCGCTTGTCTGCTACCAAGTGGTATAAAAAAATGTGTCCTACATGAATAATCTATACTTATAATAAATCTGTAGAAGTGAAAATTCTGTACATTGAAAATAAAAAAATAAAAAATAGCAGGGGGTGTTACTAGACTGACACCGATCCCAAATATGTGATTAAAAAAATTTTTGTCTGTCTGTCTGTCTGTCTGTCTGTCTGTCTGTCTGTCTGTTTGTTCAGGCATCACGCAAAAACTACCGGTTCGATTACGATGAAACTTGGTATAATTATTCTTCAATATCCTGGGCAGCACACTGGATACTTTTTATCCCGGAAAAGTACATACAATAAAAGACAAATTTAATTTTGCGGCTCAATTCCTAGACCCGATTACTGTACCAACCGCAAATAATAAGTTTGTCGTAGGTTACGTCACCCACAGTTCAAAATTCAAAATCCAAAATTCATTTAAAGGTCACAGGTAGATAGAAGATGTTGTCAATTACATAAAAGTATCACCGTAGCACATGAATAGCTTATGGTACTGTCGACCGTAGCATGTCTGATAAGACGTACAATATTATAATCATATGAACCACATCACATACAAATTCAATTGTGAATTTTTTTTTCTTATTCATGATAGGCTTACGTTTGACCTCAATCTCACCTGATGGTAAGTGACGATGTGGTCTACGATGAATCACGCTTGCCTAGAAGGATTCATCGTAGTAATATAATAATTGTACTATTCTTTCCACCTTCCATTCTCTTTACTAATTAACATTGTGTGTGCATAAATATTAAATAAATAAATCAATCAATCAATTATTTGGATGAAATTATGTTTTTTATGAGTAGGTTAATTTATGAGTGGGGTTCAAGTAAGATTAGTGGATAGTGGTTAGGTGTTATTAGTTTTTAGGGATTTTGATTTGAGTGGGAGTGGGGGTGGGGGTGGGAGTGGGAGTGGGAGCAGGGGTGGGAGTGTGAGTGGGAGCGGGAGCGGGGGTGGGAGTGGGCGTGGGAGTGGGAATGTGCGTGGGAGTGGTAGTGTGCGTGGGAGTGGAAGTGTGCGTGGGATTGGGAGTGGGAGTGTGCGTGGGGGTGGGAGTGTGAGTGAGAGTGGGGTGGAAGTGTGAGTGGAAGCAGAGCGGGGGTGGGAGTGGGAGTGTGCGTGGCAGTGGGAGTGGGAGTGTGCGTGGGGGTCGGCGTGGGAGTGGGGGTGGGAGTGGGAGTGGGAGCGGGGGTGGGAGTGGGAGTGGGAGTGGAAGTAGGAACTGGAGCAGGAGTGGGAGCAGGAGTGGGAGTGGATGCAATAAGCGACTTCCACGCGAGCGGAGCCGCGGGCAACAGCTAGTAAATAATATAATACATATACAAACTATGAATTATAATTATAATTATTATAATTTCATAAATGTGGACCACCTAGATGGACAATGCGGGTGAACCACGGGCAATAAAGGTTTGAGGAGGAGACCAGACGGATTGATTTCAATTTTGTTTTATACTATCTAGGTGGCAAATTAGCACACGGCTCACCTGATGGGAAGTGGTTACCGTGGCCTATGGACGTGTGCAACACTAAGGGTGTTACACACGCGCTGCCTACCCTAAAGGAAAGGGGGGAGGGCTAGGAAGGAGTGTGCGGAGGAGGGGTACAGTGTATTTTCTGTGCGAACCCGAGACGAAACCGCTGATATTCGTAAAAAAATTGTTGAAAATTCAGTCTCAGTCTAGTCTCGATCTCATGTCGATTGCCCAAATGTCAAAAAAGGTATTTTTGTAACCAAAATATTGCGGATTTAGAAGATATTTTTAGTACAAAAATTGGTCCTTTGATAGCCCTATTAAATAGTTATGGGACATGTAACATCATGCTAGGTTTCTTAGGAGCAGAGCAGTAGGAGGTTAGAGAGGTACCTCCTCAGTCTCCTGGCGAGTCGTATGTCCGCGTCGGTGTCCACGAACACCTTCATGTCCAGCAGGCTGTTCACCTCCGCGTTGTAGAACGCCAGGATACCCTCGAAGATAATCACGTTTGCTCCGTACATGGTTTTCTGTGGATAAGCGATACTGCATTCAAATTACATAAGTATAGGTACAACTAGCTGATGCCCGCGGCTCCACCCGCTTGAATGTCGGTTATTTCTTAAATATATTCAATCCGTCAATTGACTTTACCCCGCTGGATGTTAAGATGCTAGGCCAAAGTCCAGAGGGTACGGGCCGCCATTCTGGACATCATTCATCTCAAAATGGCGGTCCCTACTTTGACTGCCTAGACAGATGTCTTTTCACGCCCGCTTAAAGAATCCGGGATTGTAAGAAGAAGGAAACACAAGGAGTACAGGTTGAGTATTCCAGTTCTTAATCGTGTTACAGAGAAAGGATACGTCGAACCGCTTATTTCGAGACCGTATTTCTCAATTGTGTGCGGGTGGCATCGCAGCCCAGCACGTGTTGTTCTGGATCGGAAGTGAGATGGTGGGATTAAGTGGGGTTGTCGTAAACTTTGATCTTATCTCTGATTCTACTTAACCAATTGCAAACAAACATACAGCAGATTATAATTCTGACCTTAACCTTTTTAATAAATACCGCCTCAAAATCCGTTCAAGTTTTTTTTTATCTCAGATCTTTTGATGGGGTGAACTAATTTTTAACCGACTTCAAAAAAAGTGGAGGTTCTCAATTCAACTGTATTTTTTTATGTTTGTTACCTCAGAACTGCCGAAAGGGTGAACCGTTTTCATGATTTCTTTTTTATTTAATAACTGGCGCTTCCCTTGTGGTACCATATCAATTTAGTCCAGTTAAAGTCGGTCCAGATAGATACTGCTACATATTATTGAACTCAGATACTCACAGTCCTGTTCTCTCTAGAATGCGTCACGTAGTTATATATGGGCACCTCAACCTTCTTGCCCTCGCGCAGCCGCTGTAACACCGAGATAACCAGCTCGATGTCGAACGCGTCCGGGTGGTCGAAGTTGTATTCATTGCGGTTTGCCGCTATGTGCTGTTTCTCATTTAACACCTGAAAAGTTAAGAAAAATATTAAAATGTTTGCATTCCACAAGTGATAAGTCTTGTGACAGTGCATTCTACACTTGATAAGTTTGGGTTGTGAAGGTCAGATGGCAGTCGCTTCACGGAAAATATTGAGGTCCAGCCAAATCCGCAGTTAAGACTGGTAAAGCGGACCCCAAACTCCGAGGTGAAAGCTTTGGATGTGACTGGAATAAACGCTAGGTTGAAGAAGAAAATAGGCAAGGTTCTTAGAATAATAAACACAACTTACTTTGTAGAATGAATCCATACTGACGATGGTGACCCATGGTATGTTAAGAGATTCTATGATTTTGGCGGCGACTGTCGTCTTGCCTGATGCGCTGGCGCCGCATATACCTGAGGATAAAGGCGTGTTTAACTTTTTGACACGGGCACGAGAATTAAGATCTACTGGCCCAAAGAAAAGATTCCAAAATATACAAAAAAAATTTTTGAATAATTTTAAGGTTAGTCTACTTAGATCTACACTGGTCCATTAAGTCTACTAGTCTATTTAGATCTACTGGTCTACTTAGGTCTAGCTGTTTATTCAGGTCCACTGGTCTACTGGTTGTTAGGTCTACTGGTCTATTGGGTCTACTGGGTCTACTGTTCTACTCAGGTCTAGCTGTTTATTTAGGGCCACGGGCCTACTTAGGTCAACTGGTCTACTGAGGTCTTCTGGTCTACTTAGGTCTACTCACCTATAAGAAATGGTTCCACCTCCTGCCCCCCAGTACAATTATACCAAGGGGGTCTACCGGCTGTGTATATAGTTCTTCTGTCAGCATGTAATATGCTTTCTGCTGTGGTCCTTTTGTTTGGTTGTGACATTGATGTCGTGCGCACGCGGCGCGCTCGCGGCGATTTCAGGATATTTGAACCTGGAAGAGAAAGTATTCTAAAGTTAATAGATCAAACCTAGTTTAAAAATTGCAGTAGAGTCGGCAGGGTAGAAATAAAAAAAGGTGGGTTGCGAAGCGGCGAAGCGTTCGACTGCTTGGATAGTCAGAGATCGCGGATACGATTCCCGTTCAGTACAAAATATGTATAAATATGATCTAAATCAATAAAGTAACTGTCAAGTACCTATTGGGTTGGACAAGGAAAATTATTTTTATCCTTGTCCAACCCAATACTTTTGCTTACCACTAGCAGAGACATATACAATAACAACCATTAAGTACTACTTTAGACAAATTTGAATATGATATTTCAGGAATTTAATAACTAGATAGTTTTGTTTCATTTGAAACACTTCGAAAATTTTAAAATATGGGTATTTTTTTAAACAAAAAATTACAGATTCACAAACATATTCGCGTTCTTTTCACAATAACAACTAAAATACAACAAAAGAATCCAATTAGTTTAGCACCGTACACTATTCGCACTTATTTGGTACCAAAGACACTTACTAACTGAGAAGCAAGCACTGACCACATGTCTTTTAATAGCGTTGATGTAGCACTTGTCAATTATAGTTTCATTAAACGCTTGTCACCGTTATTAAATAGCTACCTCTGCACAGAGGCCCACGTTACAAGTAAAATATGTACAGACATACCTAGTAATTGTCCTTACGGTAGGTTTGGTCTGAATGGCAAAATGTACTGATCTACATAAAGTACGTGTTTAAAAAAAACTTTTCCCGAAATGACTGATTTTCTACAGGTCTATTCATTATCAAGTGTCAATTTTAGGTGCATTTTTGGACAAATTTTACTGCCGTCCTGTCACCCAACCATTACGCGCGGAGAATCAGACGTGACCAAAAAACAAACAGATTACGCGCAAAGTAGAACAACTTACTACATCGAATGCGGTGACGCGCGGTAGCGTCATGGTCAGTGCGTCGCGATTCCGATGGGGTCCCACCAAGACCTTTGAGGGCTGGGGGCCCAGTCAACCTGCAAGACGAGGCTCTTTGCTCTCAGTGTTGGGAGGTATACCGGCAGATGAGGTTGATTAAATATCTTGGCGAGGCCCCAAAGTCAAAAAGGAGGTAGGACACGACGGTATCTCCCGTCCGAAATTAGTTGTCCGACTGGGGTAATACCTGCGCCCTACAGAACACCGCCCCATAATAACCTTCGTGTTGGTTCCCTACGGTCAGTAGGGTAGCCAGAGCTCACTGTACCTCTCCTCACCCCACACCTTCTTAGCCTCCCCGCCCCTTCCCAGCCCTCCCCCTTCCCTTCAGGGTAGGCAGCGCGTGTGACACCCTTAGTGTTGCACACGTTCATAGGCCACGGTGACCGCTTCCCATCAGGTGGGCCGTATGCTTGTCTGCCACTTACGTAAATAACACTGCTATAGGAGTTTGTGGTAAGGCCCCAGGACAGGTTTCGAAGAGTTCATATTTGTACGAAATCAATGTCAACGACAGTATATTACACGTGAAAGTTGGGCATAATGAGGTTATTGTATACAATGGGCGAATGGCAGCCATTTTGCGAATGTCATAAAACAGTTATATGTTAAGATAAAGAGTTGGTATTCTTTACAAACACACGGTGTACGCCTTCCTTCGAACTAGAAATTGAAATACATAGTTGATGAAACTTATTTATTTAATCTCCATGCACATAGTATATTATCGGACTCTGTGGCGTAGCGGTAGCGCATGCGACTGCTACGCAGGGGGCGCGGGTGCGATTCCCGCTCAGTGCAAATATTTGTATGCATGAATATGTCTATTTGCATTGGTCTAGGTGTTTCTATGTATAATAAGTATGTATTTACAAAAAAAAAGTATATAAGTATGTTTATCAGCATTCTAGAACCCATAACACAAGCTAATCAAACTAAGCTTACTTTGGGTGTAGGGAGCGATGTGTAGAATGTTGTAGAATATTTATTTATTATTTATTTACTTAATGCTGTAGGCATTCTCTACCAGTCAACCATCGGGTGGTGTAGAGCTATAACGTGCTAGGCATAAAAATGTAGCTGTTGAGACACCTCTGCCTACCTCTGCAGGTATACGGGCGTCAGAGTATATATAACAAGTTTTCACCAAATGTAATGTATGGAATTGAATAGTCCCGGGTCCTTTAAGCGGGGTGTGAAAAAGCATTTGATGAGGCCGTCAAGCTGAGGGCCGCCACTGTAGCCCTAACGGTGTATGTAGTGGTAAGCCCAGTCCTGAGACTTTACCTTTAGCTTACCATCAGGCGAGGTGAAGTCATTTTAACGTATCTTATATATAAAAAATTATCCTACTGATTAGTAAAGTGAAAGTTTTTGAATATCGATGTATGAGTGTGTAGATGTTTGTTACTCTTTCACGCAAAAACGGCTGAATGAATCTGGATGGAATTCGGCACAGAGATAGATTTATAGTCTAGTACAAATATCATTTTTTTCCGTGCGGAAATCCTTATGGATACCCACCCCGCGGCCAGCGGGGCAGGTTATGTCGGACTCTTACCGACTAAAACCACACGCCGTCTAGGGTCTTCTGACGCCAGGGTGTAAGGTGGCCCAAAGAGCATTTCCTTTGCACCCTGGCTTGACCCGGGCCATCGCCGGATTCGAGATGGCCCCCTTGGGTTAGTACAAATATCCTGAGTACAAAATTGGTACTTCCGGTGGTCTTTCTGGACAACTGCCAGACCCGCAAGAATTATTTGTACGGTTCAAGCAGTTTGGTCACATTGAACAGCCAAACGGACTAATAACAACAAGCAAATGATTGTATCATACCACGAAATACAATAAGTAGGTATATCAATGTTATTGTTCCTGTCTGAGACATTATTATCATAACAAGTACTATTATATCGTAATAATACAATGACGTGTTTGTGTGTTATTAATAAGTGGGTATATTTAAGTTAACTATCAATAATAATCTTATAAGGTTTCGTCTGCGAAATAAATTTTGTAAAGTGAGATAGTGAAGAGAATTGTGAGATAGTGGTCAAACGGGACTATAAAAAAAATGGCGTCCGTCTCGCTAATGGACTACTTCTCATTATGACCACTTTTCATTTTGGATAGACATTTCTCTTGCACCGAGAATCGTACCTTATTTCTTTGAAACAAGTATTCTCTAACTAGGGTTACCATTTAGGAATTTGATAAGTCCTGACAAAAAGCCGGACATTTCGATAAAAGTCCGGACACCTATCACCGGGGCACGGGGGGGGGGGGGGGGTTAGGATGAGAAAATTCCCACAGAGCCAAATGTAAGTGGAAAGCTGGGGTTTGCCATTACAAATAATATTTTAACAATTATCTTCGATCCCTGAGGTTTTTTGAATTGCCCAAAACGGAAATTTTATTCAAAAAATCATCAGACCAAAGTTGTAGATCTTCAAATATCTACAAAAATAGTCTCCATGGTTTTTTCCTAAGAGTTACCATTCCTGAGATATTGCGATTCTAAGAGTTGTTTTTAAGTCCATCGCTAGTCACTCGTACGTAGAAACTACCGAACGGATTTTTTATTAGAAAGGTCTTGCTTAGACTCAAAATTTACCGTATGTTTGCTTGTAATTGGCTAAGTAGTACCAGAGATATGGCCAAAAACGACCTAAAAACGAATACTGCCGAAGCCACGGGTATAAGTTTGTATAAAAAGTAGTTAATAGTGTTTATAACATCCCTTCAGTAGTTTCTGATTCATGCGTGCACATACAGACAGACAGAAAGACAAACAACTTACTGATTTTATTTTTTGCATTAGTATTGTATCGATCACCAATCATCCCCCAATAG
Organism: Lithosia quadra; assembly: GCA_963576445.1. Taxonomy (NCBI): domain Eukaryota; kingdom Metazoa; phylum Arthropoda; class Insecta; order Lepidoptera; family Erebidae; genus Lithosia; species Lithosia quadra. Next base: position 1,290,939 of record OY754885.1, on the reverse strand, counting down.
TTATGTTGTACATTTATATTAAATGTACGGAATTGACCTTTCTGCAGTTCTAGAGGAAGATATACCATCAAATTTAAAAAGTCCGGACAAATTAAAAAGCCGGACAAAGTCCGGACAAGTGCTCAAAAGTCCGGACATGTCCGGATTAATCCGGACGGATGGTAACCCTATCTCTAACTAACCGTAGAAATTATTTCCCGTTTTCATTTCAGTTTTGGCAGATTCCATTTATTAAAACAAAGAGCATAATTCGTGGGATGCCGGATGCTGTGGGGCTTACTCATTGTATCTGTTACAAAGATACATTCTGAGTAATGTTGTTTCTAGTAAATTCATGTTACTGAAGGTATCCTACAAAAATTGAGGAAAACATCTCGTAGTTTGTCGCTAGAATGACCTAGTTTCCTATGTTACCACTATATGCCACTGCAGCACTACCGGTGTATGTGATGGTGACCCCAGTCCTGAGACTTTGCCTTTAGCTTACCATCAGGCGAGGTGAAGTGATTTTAACGTGTCCTTTATAAAAAAAATGTTAATATTATAAATATGAATACCTAGTTTGTATGTTGGTTAGATTGAACGCGCTAATCTCAGAAACTACTTATCCATAGTTCCATACATATGCTCACGCCTTATTCCCTTCGGGGTAGGCAGAGACAACAGCCTGCCATCTGCTTCTGTCCTTACATAGATACATCGCGCGCTTCTTCTACTGTCATTAAACCTTTCATGCAAGCCCGCCGGTTTCGAGTGCTTTTGACCTGCCCTTTTTTCAATAACACTAATAGTCTGAATAGAAATTTTTTTTTCGAGTTGAATAGCTCATTCAACATAAAAAGGAGGAAGGAAGGCAATATATCATCACGCTGCTACCCAGGGGAGCAGAGTAGTAATCATATGTCAGCAAATTTCCATACATTATTCCAAAACTAAGAAATTACGGGCATTATGAGTCAAATAAGTGCCACGGGGGCGAAGTACATATAATGTCTCGGTCTCGGGCGAAGCGACAGGGGACAGCTGGAGTAGATTTTTTTTATACTACTTAGGTGGCAGACAAGCACACTGCCCAACTACGGCCCACCTGATGGGAAGATGTCACCGTGACCTATTGACGTGTGCAACATCAACCCCCGTAGACAAGTGTCAAATTTAATGTCTAAATCACTAACGATCGCTAAGGAAACGAATAGATTAGGTCAACCAATCACATCCAAGTTCCTCGCCGGTGTACGATGCGCCGCGGCGGAATCACGAGTGTGATTGGTCGACCTAATCTATTCGTTTCCTTAGCGATTTAGACTTTTGACACTTGTCAACGGGCCCAGATGTCACACTCGCGCTGCCGACAGAATACAACTTAAGCGTATTAATTAATCAATATTTATGAAACATCAATTGCATTAATGACGCACTAAATCCGAAGATAACAATCGATCTTAAAACAATAACAAGGTAATCGATGACAGTGTTGCGATAACGATAAACTTATTACTTATCGATCTTTCATATTTCCATTTAACATTTCATTTTGGCGGAACACCTGGGGCATTATTCTGTTTAATATCGAGTTCTAATCACAATCGAAACTTGCACTTAGGTAGCAGATAAGCACACGGCCCACCTGATGGACAGCGGTCACCGTGGCGTATGGACGTGTGCAACACCAGGGGCGTTAAACTCGCGCTGCCGACCCATTGGTGAAGGGGAGCTGACAACAATTGGTTAACATAGAAGAAATAACCGGCGTAAAACTTCTTTTTCAACCTAGCGTTAATCCCAGTCGCATCCAAAGCTTTCACCTCGGAGTCTGGGGTCCACTTGTTTATATGCGACGCATTTTGCCACAAACAAGTATAGTGTACGGCATCTAACTTGGCATGGTTTTGGAGTAGTGGGGCCCACACTACTCCAAAATCTTGCCAAGTTAGATGCCGTGCACTATACTATTTTTCTTCTCTGTGTCTTCTCCCCAATTAGGTGGTGATCAGCTTCCAGTCTAACTACAAAACGGTGCGGATCTCAACACATTACGTGTACCTACTGCTAACCTCCACAATCATTGTGCATTGGCGATATAAAAGACGATAAGAATAAAAATCTTATGATAACACAGGATTTATTAGTAAAGAACTAGATAGATAGCTAAGTAGCGGTAATCTAATGTAAGTGAACATAATCGTAATTAGATTATACAATATCTGATTACAAAATGGTTTATTAACTTGAAACTTCGATATCGCCATTGGTCATAATGACCATTGGTTGTGGAGGTCAGATGGCAGTCGCTCCACGGAAAATATCGAAGTTCGGCCGCATCACAGTTAGACTGGAAAGCCGACCCCAACTGAGTTGGGAAAAAGGTTCAGAGAATGATGATGAAAATGGTTTATTAACAGCCTTTAAAAAAAAGTTGCAAAAACTTTCTTGTTTTTTTTCATGAAAAAAGGCAAGGGCCTTACCATGTGCTCTTAATAGCAAGTCAAATGCAAGTTGACGCTATTACGGGTGCATAGTGCCAACTCTCTCTCTACTTATCAACTTTTGACCTAGGGGTCAAAAGCATTTGTAACCGGCTGGCTTGCATAAAAGGCTTAATGACAGTAGAGGAAGCGCGTGAAGTATGTAAGGACAGAAGCAGATGGGGGGCTGTTGTCTCTGCCTACCCCAGAGGGTAAAACGCGTGAGTATTTTTTTGTGAGGCAGGAGTCACGTCAAGGTGATCCGAAAGTTAATCTATTGCCTGGATTATGACCAAATACCGTGTATTTCAGTCCCGGCCCCCGGGTCCTTTAAGCGGTGCGTGAAAAAGCATTTGATGAGGCCGTCAAGCTGAGGGCCATCACTGTAGCACTATCGGTGTATGTTGTGGTGACCCCGGTCCTGAGAGTTTACCATCAGGCGAGGTGAAATCTTGTTGACGTTTCCAATATATAAAAAAAGTTTTTAAAACGAAAATGGTAATAACGATTTCGGAGTCGTGCAAAATTGTCTAGCGCAGGAATCCATATCTTGTCTCCGCTATTGGTTTACGTCAGCGTAAAGGTTGCCTGGCAGAAATCGTCATAAGCTATAAGACCACCCAATTGTACATACAAAAAATGATAATTTGCAATCAATTTACAATAAAGTACTTATAGTTTTATCTTTGTCTTAAAGTTATGCCACTGGACTAAAGAGGAAATATTAAAGTTTGGGCGAACAGTATCAGTATTTGTCTCTCTCTCTCTCTTGTCTCTCTCTCTCTCTCTTGTCTCTTTTTTTTTTACCTTGTGTAAGTGGTAGGTACCTGCCATTTGTACTTATATTTTAAATGCGCAGAATAAAACATGTTTTCTTTCTTCTTTCTTTCTTTCTTTTATCAAGTGCCACCAGCATTGGGTAGTACTATTATGTATTCTGTGGCATTGGTCAGAGCAGCGAGTGACATTGAGGCGAGGACATAACGACGGCCATGACTCGGGGAGGCGGCAGACGCCGACGAGACGATTTGGTGACGTCATTTGTTGTTTAATTCATGATACACCGTAATCGTTTTCAAACATTCGAATTTATCTTTTTATAAAAAGTTTTGATTGCAATGGTTCGTAGGGTTGACCTCCAGTGCTGCATCTATGCACCATAACATTAACATAAACTCACGCCTATATCCCCGAAGGGGTAGGCAGAGGTGCTAGCACCCACATTTCGCCAGTTTATGTTTAGGTTCCAATGTAATAGGTGGCGAGCCTATTGCCATTAACCGGGCACTTATACTACCTGCGATAAATACACACATAACTTCGAAAAGTCATTGGTGTGTGCCATGGTGAACCTGGGATCGAACCCGAGACCTCGTCTCAGCAGTCCATTACCCAGACCACTAGGCTACCGCGGTACTCTATGCACCATAGGCCACAGTAACGGCTTTCTATCAGGTGGGCCGTGTGCTTGTCGGCCACCTCAGTAGTATAAAAAATAGGGCTCGTTCGAATCCTGTATTTTAAAATCTAGGATTTTGAACATCACCCGGCTGTGTGGGGTCTGCAATGCAACACCACGTTAAGGTTCAGGTTGCTAACAAAATCATAATACTTCATTACTAAGTATTCTTGAAAATAAACCTTAATACGACTGAGATAAAGATCAAATTACAATACAACCAGTTCAATAGTTGTGACAATTTGACCTCTAGCTGTTTAAACATCAACACATACATTCTCAATAATTATTTATAAACATTCAAAGTTGAATGTTCCGTACATTACGTATTAAGTATCAGAGTTATTTATTCCCGAGAATTGGGCTGGGATTAAAGTCCTCGGTTCCAATTCGTTATTGTTTTATTTTTCAGTGAAATTTAAGGCCTGTCGCAAAAGCAGGTAGGCGGCCATAATACCATCGTGTTGTGTTCCCGCCGGTGTAGGGTAGCCAGAGCTCATACAGCCTCCCCGCCCCTTCCCAGCCCTCCCCTTCAGGGTAGGCAGCGCGTGTGGGACACCCTTAGTGTTGCACACGTTCATAGGCCACGGTGACCGCTTCCCTTCAGGTGGGCTGTGTGCTTGTCTACCACCTCATCATTCCCTGAACTTTTTTCCAGGTCAGCTTTCCAGTCTAACTGTGATGCGGCTGAACTTCGATATTTTCCGTGGAGCGATGGTCATTATGACCAATGGCGATATCGAAGTTCCAAGTTAGACTGGTTGGACTTTTGTGGGCTCCAACTAAACGTAACGACTGCCTTATAATTATGTTTGTATGGCAACCGGGACTGACGGCTTAACGTGTTCTCCGAGGCACTAATAAACCTACAATAAATACACACATAACTTCGAAAAGCTTCGAAAAGTCTTAGGCGGGTCCACACAGAGCGAGCAGCCTCGCGAGGCATTTGCCGCGCGAGGAGACTATCCCCAAACGAGCGCGGCAGCCTCGGTATCATCGCGAGGCTGCCGCGCGCGGCAGGCCCGAGCAGGCCCGAGCCATTCGTTCGTTCAGTTGAGAATACATCATGGCACCACACGTACGTGTTGCGGTGGCAGCTGTTACTTTTATCCTTATAAATAGGATTATAAACAAGAGAAGACAAGAAAACCTTAAACGAAGACGATATTGGATCCAGACTTTATACAAAAACAGATCTTTATTCATATTTTACTTATAATATACTCGAGCGAGGCACGAAACTATATACGCGAGCGTCCAGAGTGCGCGCGGCAAACGACTGAGGCGCCTTTGAGCAAAACAAAAAACCGACACCGAATGGCTCGGGCGCTCGGACGCTCGCCCGCGGCTGCGTGCGCGCTTGCCTCGGCCGAGGCACGTCCACACCAACCGAGCTGCTTCGCGCGGCAAATGCCTCGCGAGGCTGCTCGCTCTGTGTGGACCCGCCTATTGATGTGGGGATCGAACCCAAGACCTCGTCTCAGCAGTCCATTACCCAAACCACTAGGCTACCGCGGCCAGCGCTAGCTTGTCTGCCACCTACGTAGTTTAAAAAATAATGAAGAGTAAACATACCTGTTGACGGCGGCCGGTAAGGTCGCACGTTGGGTACTGTGGTAGGGGAGGCAGGGGCGCGCGTGGGGTACTCATCGTCGTCCAGGAACACCTGCTCGCTCAGTTCCAGTGCCAGTTCTGTGTCGCTGCAGGCAGAACAACAGTGGGTTAGAGGGTTATGAAAGGGGAGGAGAATTTAACACTTAGATCTGTTGATAAAGTCTATAGGAGTAATACCAGCCGCACTCTGGCCAGAGGGTCAATAAAATTCTCGTAAAAATAAAATTCAACATTCAGTCTTAGTTTCAGGTTTAGTCTCGATATGATGTCGATCTACCAAATGTCAAAAAAGGTATTCATTTAAATAATTTTGATATTAGGTATTTTGGATTTTTTTTTCATTTGGAAGATCAACATGAAATCAAGACTGATTTTTTTACGAGAGTTGGCCCTCAGAAGCCTTATTAATTAAGTAACGCCACATTTTTAAAACACATGATTTAATTTCGATTAGAAAAAAAAAGTTAAAAAAAAAATTGTCAAGGCCAGTGATGGGTTTATGCCCAAAATGCCATAAATATGCCCATCAAGGCATATGCCCCTCTCTATTTCAGAAGGAATGTCACAGTGAAACTGTTCGCGCCAATTATTAATCGCGCTTAATATGCTAGTAGATACTTATAAACTAAGTTTGTATTAATCTAAAAGCGTATTTTCTGTAAAAGTACGTACAAAAATGTATTAACATTCATTAACATTCATAACGTTCAACGTTAAAAAATACATTAACATTCATAACGTTCATATTCAGAAATTAATGGCTGCGTAACGAAATTATAGTGTGGCCATATCAACCTTCAAAATGACAATAAGAGCGCGCATGTGGATACCATTAATTCATGGAGACCATGCTAATTGATTTGCCACGTCTTAAGTATCACGTTGATTCGGACATTTTGTGTACAAATTTCAAAACATAGTAAGGAACATGGTCCGTTGCCCTCACATGGCCCTCATTAGGTTTCGAAATTGCAGTCGTATTTAGTTTAGTATACGAATTCACTAAAATTATTTTTTTATGATTGTAGAAACAGAATTTTAGATACGGCCATTGCTACTCGTTAAAGAGGGTGAAAGGGATCTGAAACTGGGTGCGGGCCGGAACCTCCACGCGGTGCAACCTGGCAACGGAGGCGAGCAGCGCCTCCCACTGGCCACGGGAGACCCCCTTTCGGAGGGGCCATCTTAAAACCGTAGATGGTTCGACATCAGCTGGGGTGCGAGGGATATGCCTACTGGGTAACCTTACATCTTGGTAATTGAGACCCGAGACGGCGTGCGGTTTTAGTCGATTCGATTGCGATATAAACACCCCCGATGGCCGACGGGAGTGGTATTCGTGGGGATTTTTTATCTATTTTATTTACGTAATTTATTTTTTATATTATTTACTTTTTTACCTAATTGCATCGTAAGTGTATTAACGGAACTGTCGCTCTGGTGAACAAGTGTACTTCTATTATTGATATAATAACGTACTTAGTAACATTATTATGATTTTAATTGGAGCATCATAGTGGAATTGTTTGTTTGAGTGCCTGCCAAGAGCAACAGCCGATCCAGTGATGAAAGGGTTTAATGACACGTTTATTATAAGAGATTATTTCTATACGTCTGATATACCTAATCAGATTTTATATTACTGTAACGAGTGTAAAGAATTTATAGTGAGAGGCTGAATTTGGAAATTTAGTTTATATGTTTTTTTTTATATAGGACACGTCAAAATGACTTTACCTCGCCTGATGGTAAGCTAAAGGCATAGTCTCAGGACTGGGGTCACCACCACATGCAAAGGTAGTGCTACAGTGGCGGCCCTCAGCTTGACGGCCTCATCAAATGCTTTTTCACTGACTGAACTTATAGGAAAGTTTTTCATTATTTGAACGATACTTTCAAAGGTCTGGGTGTTATACCTATGTAGGTACATACATAAAACAACAAGTAAACAACTCTACTATCATCTTTAATGGGTTATATCACTTTGTATGAGGTCATTGCCAAGAGCCCCGCCCGGCGGCGCTGTCGACCTCAATAAAGCCCCGCCCGCCGCTCAGCTATCGTCAAAACCATGGCCTAAATATAGCTCTTTTACTATTACAAGCTTTATAGATAAGATATCGAGAAAGTATATACGTAATTGTCTTTCTAGGGATTACCGTCTGATAACGAATGATATAGGAGAGGTGTGTCCTGATATGATTTGAGACCGATGAGGTGATGTTAGGTGAGCGTTAGATAACTTTTATAGCCAGTGAGTCGCATTTTTATCCGACCTCAAAAGGAGGTTTACTGTTTGAGTTGTTTGTTGGATTCTCCGCGATAATCTTGAAATCGAAAAGGGTATGCTAAGGTGGTTTGGGCACGTAGAGCGAATGACACACCGAATGTGTAAGGCACATGTAAGTGGGCAGGCAAGCTGGGGTCGACCTCGCAGAGTATACACTGACCAAATTAAGGAGTTATTGCATAAAGGGCAGGTCAAAAGCACTCGAAACCGGCGGGCTTGCATGAAAGGCTTAATGACAGTAGAGGAAGCGCGTGAAGTATGTCAGGACAGAGGCAGATGGCGGTCTGTTGTCTCTGCCTACCCCGAGGGGAATAAAGGGTGAGCATATGTATGTATATCTTGAAATTGGTTGAATCGATTTTGATGTGTTTATTCCAAAAGCGAGACTTCAAAAGGAGGTTCACTGTTTAACTTGTAGGTATGTTTGTCCCCGATAATCTCGCGTTTGGTTGTAACGATTTTGATATGGTTGTCAGAATGTATTTTATATACTCTGGAGAAGGTTTTAGTATACTTAGTCGACTTAAAAAAGGAGGTAAATCAATTCTATTTTTATTTAAGTAATATTTTATATATAGATTTGATGGAGGTAGGACACGACGGTATCCCGTCCGAAATGAGCTGTCCGACTGGGGTAGTACCTCCGCCCTACAGAACTACCTCCGTGAGATTGCTTTAGCTTACGACTGCAGCATCTATACCTACAGCTAATTGAATATACGCAGTAGGTATGTACAAAATTAGCAAAACAACATGACGTCACCCAACCTCCGACCCGATCTTGGCAAAACTCGGTGAGAAACCTATTAAGTCCAATTCAAACGTTGATTAATTAATGTTTCAAAAGTGTGAAACACATCACATAATGTTTAGGAGTTCTTAATTGGAGCATCAATTCTGTTAATTTATGAATTACTAGCTGACCCACCCCGGCTTCGCCCGTGGCGTGTGGGAATCTACCGGAATTGTTCACATTTATGATTATTGCTCCGCTCCCTTGGGCAGTAGCGTGATGATATTCAGCCTATGAAATTCACGGATAATGTGGCTTTCTATTGGTGAAAGAATTTTTAAAATCGGTTCAGTAGATCCCGAGATTACCCCTTACAATTTAACAAATATACAAACACACAAACTTTACTTCTTTATAATATTAGTATAGATATAGAAGTATAGTACAGATGATACATGAAGATATTCAACTGGTTTTTTTTAAATTCAAAATAGGCTTACGTTTGACCACTATCTCACCTGGGCCTCGATTCTGCTAAAGACAAACCACTGATATACCACTGACACTCTAAAAAATGCCATTTAATTGTAGACTTTATTGCTATCAAGTTAAAATCTAAAGTCAAATGATATTTTGTAGAGCGAATGAAAAAATTAAATGAATTCTTTTCATTTGATTTTAGACTTTAACTGTATAACGGTAAAGTCTACAATTAAATAGCATTTTTAGAGTGTCAGTGGTATTATAGTGGTTTGCCTTTAGCAGAATCGAGGCCCTGATGGTAAGTGACGATGCGGTCTACGATGAATCACGCTTGCCTAGAAGGCACCTATTCACTCGTGACTTGAATATTCCCATAGCCTAAATACAGACTCAGGTAGGGTCAGCGTTGGTCTGGGTGTTTCTATCTATAATTGTTTTTCAAAAAAATATCTAAGTACGTTTATCCGTATTTTAGAACCCATAACACAAGCTAGTTAAGCTAGGCTTACTTTGGGTCTAGATAGCGCTGCGCTATATCGTAGAATATTTACTATTTTCGATTTAAGCAGTACCTTGCTTGCAATAAGTATGATTAGATAAATGACGTAGGTGTTTGTACAATCAGCGTCTAAGGTCTATGATCATTTTCAGATTCTGAACAGTAGTTTTGAGCAAAGTCACTTTTGGTTCTAATGAAAATGATGTTTAATTACTTAGTTGGCTAGTTCATTAGCCAACTAAGTAATTAAACATCATTTTCATCTTTTACTACACTTTGATTACAATATAAATGAACCGTTTCATTCGAATTTTTAAGCTTGAAATCTGTGCAATTATCATAGACTTTTGCCGCTGACTGTACATGTTGACAGACATAGCACTGTGGTAGACTTGTGCATTGAGTGTATTTCTAGGAAACTTTGATAAGCATCAAACACGAACTACAAAACCAAACGTATTACGCCGTTTGTGATAAGGTTAAATGTAAAAGTCATGTCAGACTGCCGTTTTAACCGATTTGAAAAAAGTAAAAGTTCTCAGTGCAACGCGCGAAAGACGCGATGTTGTGGTGAATGTCTCGCGTTTTAGCGTTTCATTGACAAAGTTAAGTAACACGTCCATTAGGTCACGATGACCGCTTCCCATCAGGTGGGCCGTGTGCCCCCGAGGGGGCCATCTCGAATGCGGAGATGGCCCTGGTCAAGCCAGGGTGCGATGCTCTTTGGGCCACCTTACACCCTGGTGTCAGAAGACCCTAGGCGGCGTGCGCTTTTAGTCGGTAAGAGTCCGACATAACCTGCCGCGCTGGCCGCGGGGTGGCTATCCATGAGGATTTCCGCACGGAAAAAAAGGTGGATCTGTGCTTGTCTGCCAACTAAGTTGTATAAAAAAATCACGCTTATATGGTTCTTCAAGAAGGGCATTAGGTTTTTACTGGGTCGGTGGCGCGAGTGTGACGCCCCTGATGTTGCACACGTCCATAGGCCACGGTAACCGCTTCCCATCAGGTGGACCGTGTACTTGTCTGCCACCTAAGTGGTATAACAAAATACCACGCGTTTTAATCAGAGGATTCGGACGCAGAAAATCGCTAAAACAGGATGTAACATTGTTGCGACTGCAAAAGCTACAATACGCACTTTTATTGTAAAGTACTTGATTTATTTAATAGTGTGCAGGTCATAAACATTTGCTATTTATCATCAAGGTGCAGGGAAACACTTTATTATCAGTAAAGTGCATAAGTTATTGCTTATTGTTATCAAAATAATTGTAGAAGCAGTGAAACAAATCAGCAGTTGGATGACTCTTTGATGGAGTTCTGACTGGTCTGTTTTCATCTCAAGAGCATAATTTAGTATCAATTGGATGTGTTCTTTTATACTATTTGGGTGGCAGACAAGCCCACTAGTTGGAGCCCTAAAAAGTCCAACAACAACGGTCTAGTTGCAATGCTTCGATATCGCCTAGTCACCATTGGGTTGTGAAGCTCAGATGGCAGTCTTTTCACGGAAAATATCGAGGTCCAGCCAAATCCGCAGTTAAGACTGGTAAAGCGGACCCCAGACTGGTGAAAGCTTTGGATACGACTGGGATTAACGCTAGGTTGCAGAAGAAGGAAGAAGACAAGCCCACCTCATGGAAAGCGGTCACCGTGGCCTATGGACATGTGCCAGGGGCGTCACACATTACTCTTTCATATAGTTCTTTTTTAAAATAGGTAAACAGTTCTTAAAAAAGTTACAGATTCAGCACTGATTATATTTTCCGGTGTACTAATCTGAGTTTTCATATTTTACGCAAAGAAATTAAGTTTGTAAGTAATGCTAATTAGCTTAATTGTGACTAAACGTGTTTGTGTTCATTGGTGGGCTCCAGTTTAAGACGTTACCAGAATAACTAAAAGCAGTTTAAATATGCTGACTGATATGAATGAGCCTGATCAAACTGATTTTCTTGGAATGAAATAGTAAACGAACATACATTTATGATGAGTCTGTGAAATATTATAAACATGTCGTGGACATTCCCACTATCAAACATGCTATGTTTTCCTTATATGCAAAGTAAATGCAAATTTTAACATAAGTTAAGTGAACAAATTGTGTTTAAATAATTTATATAAAACCTGTTTTGTGACGATCCAAAGACAACAAGTTTTAGCATGTGGTTTCTTTTTCGGAAGTTATTATTTTAATCCTCTTTATTTAATTAAACTAAGATAAGTTATTAAAACATATAAAAGCATACACAACAATTAGCTAGTTATTATTATAATTTAGGTATGTAGGATTTTTTAATAATTTATTTGTTATTATGTTTCAATTAATTTCCAAATATGAATAATGTTATTATTTTCATGACATCCTAATTAATAATATTGTTAAGAGCAATAGGGCAGAGTATATTGTACATTTTAATTAACAGTAACAACAGTATATTGATGGTATTCTTACAAAAGTGATTGATTGGTCAAAGAAAACAGTCCCGCAAGAATAAGAACAGGCAAAATATAAAATATTTACATCATAAATATAGCTGAGAATAAAAATCCTTGTTTTTATTTATACTTCATTCAAGTTTTTACTCAATGAACACATGAACAGACATTATAACGACAAAAGATAAATTGTTATAAAAAAATTAACATGTGCAGGTCAGAGTATTATTTATCTGTTGATAGTACTCTAGTTCAAGGTAAACCTTAATGGCTTATCTAAATGACCACTTAGTGAGTTATGTGTGCTATAAAACGGCTCGAAAAAAAAAAGATGTATTGATTAAAAAAAAATAACATGCAACTTAAGTCTATGCCCTGTAGTTGATCCCACAGCAAACATTTAGAAATATTAGATAATGTAAGCCTACTTCAGCAAATAAAAGTATTTTATCAGTTAGTATCATGATAAAAGATGTAAATGTTATGATATGCAGTAAAATTATCATATGATGAAGGTCACAGACACTGTGTTTACATTTTTTGTTTGGACAACAATCATTCTCTAAATGTCATCTCTGTGTGTTTCAACTAAACATGGCTATCAGAACTAATCATTCATATGGCACAGGTGGAAAATAACATCAAATTAGGCTAATTAACAAATATGAATGCGTGTTTGCACCGTACAAAAGCAACAGTAAGCTAATTGCTAGTCACATAAACGTCCGAAAATCGTATTGTTATAAAATCTTACGGGTTTGCGAAGATCAAAGAACCTGACTCCATATCTTCGGTATATCCGAAATCCGTGTTTGGTTACCGTTCAGTCCAGACCACGTGTATTCACCACGATCATTCAGTAACAAGCGAGCTGCCAATGAACTATAAGATCTTCTAAAAATACCACAATACGCGCAGAGGTTATATTGCAGCGTTGCTTCCACGAAATCAAAATATATAATGTTTAACACAAAAACACGACACGCGAATACACCTTGCAGGTTGCACGATGACTAAGCTAACACTGAAAACGATTCTTCAACAGTGCATTTTTTTTATTGCTTTAGCCAGCTGTTAAAATAAATATTTCATAAGGTTAATACACTCGTTTTACCTATCTGAGCTGGCAGAGCTGGGCGTTTCGAATTTGTTCAGCTTTCCAGCCATCACGAGGTGTCACGCGATCTGATAATTTTCTATGAAAAATTGTACTAATTTTGAAAAATCACAACTAAAGACCTGTGTTTGCACACGCAAGTAGCACAGCAAGTACATACAAATTGACATAAGCATAAGCACGTTCTGAAACACGTCACATCCGAACATGCGTCGTAAGGTTACTTGTCAAATGTATTTGTGAAGTTTAGTGTCAATGTCTCTAGTAAAAAAATAAATGTAACTAAAAGAGAAGTTATTTTATAAAAATGATTGAGAAAACACAATGTAAATAATTTATAAATTATGTACTTATTATTTTGATTTTCACAAACTAGGAGAAACTCAAAATATATGATTTCAAAACATTACTCACTGTTTCTAAACGTTAGAAAAATGTTCCGTTTCACGTAGTACATATTTTGTTAAAATCCAAAATCAATAATTTACAGAAATATTAAAACGTGTGATTGTTTTGGCGATACTTTTATTTATTTCATTATCAATTTACATAAAATAATTGTGAATATTTACCGGAGATACAGTCACTAACGATTTTAACGAATTTATTTTATTTTGGTATTAAACGCCTGTCAGTATTTTCTTTCTATATTAAAGTGTTGCTATTATATTTTAACAGGCGTTAAGTTTATTAATTTTTTGGCGTAGCAAACAAGAGGACGCGCAGATTTTTAAGCACTGAACCACCTCCGTCCTTCATGGGCTCGGGCCTGGGGTGACGGGTGGAACCGTCATCTTTATCTACAGAAATAAATAAAATTGAAGTGTCTATTTGTAAATTAGGAACACTTCGGTAAATATTAACTTCGGTAAAATTGTGTAGGTATTGTATTGTGATAAATTATTACGAAAATATTTTTTTATTTGTCTGTCTGTCTCTCTTAAGTCTATTTGAATGAGATAATCTTCGGAATGACTAGCCCGATTTGAACGGGACTTTCGCTTACAGATAGATTTTTTTTGCATGCATTCAGAACTTGTTGTCCCTAGCTGTATAAAAGCGGCCACTCACACACCAGGGGCAATCTAAAGGGTGTAAAAGTGGGGATGACCCTAATTGCCACCTATCTAGATTGTCTCTGCTTGCCTACACACAGGTGGCAATTAAGGACATCCCCACTTTTACACCCTAGATTGCATTAGCGGCGTGTGTGTGAGTAGCCGTTCAAAGTTTTATAAAATATTTTTTTTTATATATAGGACACGTTAATTTAATTTAATAAGCTGAACGTAAAGTCTCAGGAAAGAGGGTCAACATTACATACACGTACCACGTTAACAATGGTGGCACTCAGCTTGTCGGCCTCATCAAACGAGGATTGTCGTCGCAGCACCGCGTGACACCCACCGGTCCCACTAGTGCTGCAACAACAATCCCCCAGATTGGATTACTATCATATGGAGGGTTTTTCGTAATCGTGCACGGTGGTACCTACCCGGCCGAATTTTGTGACAAAATTTGTGCCATCAAATTTCTACCACCAGTTATACTTATGTAACTTTTAACTTTTAAATAAGTATGTAAGTACTTTAATTTTGAAAAAAGAATTAGAGCTCCACCTAAAATTAACCTTAAAAATCTTAATTCACGTGAGCGAAGTTGCGGGTACAGCTAGTTTATAAAAGACACACAGGTGCTTCACCGATAAAATATTGGAAAGAAAATACTAACGATATTATTGAAGAGCAGGTGGGGTTACCCCTCTATAGTATTTTCCCCGATGCCAGGGAAATCTTCAATTTGGTTGGGATTTGCGGTAATCCATCCAGATGGAGCGAATGGCAACTAGTCTTTGAAGCTCGGCGGCGTAATGCATGTCAAATAATGGGTTTATTATCGTAAATGTTCCGTAGTAACAGCTGTCGTGTTCCGAATTGAATAGGGATAATAAAGATGTTTTAAATATCTTCTACTAACCTTTGTCTGCGGCTTTGCCTGTGTTGAATCCTGTTCTCATTCCTGTTTCACGTGGGAATTTATTCCAAGAGTAAAAAGAAGCCTAGGTCTAATTTCAGAAAAAAAAACTTGGTTTATGTTATATGGACACTGAAAACAAAAATTTATATATTTTTTGGAACTTTGGTCTGTTTGTGCGTGGTAGACCCAAAAACTACTGAACGGATTTTGGTGTGTTTTTTTGTTTGTAAGGTCTTGGTCAGATTTAAGAACGCGAAAACTGACGTCCATGCGGGCGGAGCCGCGGGTATAGGCTAGCTGTCTATATTTTTCGTTATAATGTGTATCATAGACAGAACCTGCCTATTATAACCAAGTTTACCGTATAGTCAAAGTTTTATCGGTTTACGCCTTCCCCGAACTCCTGGACATAAATACCGGTAATCGCATAATAAAAAACCAAAAAACTTTTTCTGCGTGAAAGGACTCCCTTACCCTCCATATTTTGCATAAACATATTTATTTTACTAAAAACGCATAACATTAAACAAATAAATCCCATCTTGTTCCCCCAAACTTAAGAAAAATCCTAATTGAAGAGTAATAACCGAAATAATGTCTTTTTAAGAAAACATTTTTCCCGCGGAATTGAAGCGTAACGATCTGAGGGAGAGTTTTTAATAAGCTTGTCTATGGCCCCGCTGCTGTTTATCGATTTTCAGAAAGTAATAGTACGCACAGAGTTATAAAGTTTCTTGATTGACTTTACGGGTGCGGGCGACTCGGTGGGGAGATTTTGTTTATGTTTTTCATTTAGTTTCGAAAGCATTATGGAAGTCAAATTATTATCAACAGACTTTCGTAATTTATTAGGACGCGGACAATTTGTATAATTTTAATGAGCTTTAGTGATTTTATATACTTAGTACGTTACGAATCAAAAACAGGTAGGTAGGTACTTAACTAATACAACCTACTTATCTGTTTTTGATTCATAAAGCCCCATCCGTTCTGAAATAGGTACCTGGGTCTACGATTTGAAATGGCTTTGAATAATGGAAAATGGCTGGGAAAAAACGGCCCGGCTGGGTAATATACCTGGTACTCATGCATTTATTCAATAAAAACTGTTATTTTTAATTTTAATATTACAAACAGACGCTTACATTTTAATAATTTGTATAATAACCTTTTGAAGTTAATTTAGTTCTACATTGCTGTCATAATTCATAAATAATTCAGTTTTAACTGCTGATATCTCATACAACAGGTAATTAATAGTAAATTTATGGCAATATCGAGCAAAGATTGTGCGTTTAATTAACTAAGTCGATACCGTCGGCGTCTGGCGACAGTCTTGTAAGCAATTAGCCAAACTTTTCCCATTTGCATGTTATGGGTAAAGTTGGACGAGAGGTGGCAACCCCCAGACTTTATAAAAATTCTAAATTTGAATTGAATTCTTTTTTAATTTTGAACAGTCTGCGTGGCTTGGTATCATCTTGAAACGACTCTTTAAACGTAGGTACCTTTTTAAATAAAAAAATATGGAAATCATGTAGTTACTTGCGAAGGGGGAAGTTTTAAGAACCTGTGTAGACTGTGTAGAGTGACGGTAGAGGTACGACTGCTAAGTCAGAGGCCGCGGGTTCGATTGCCGCTCCGTACAAATAGTTGTGATCATCCTTTGAGCCTCAGTTGGGATCATCGACTTTTCAGTCTACGAAGCGACGTACTTCGATATTTGCCGTTTATAAAATGACTACCATCTTACCTCCAGTTACTGTCGAAATAACACCGGACTTTGGCTACTACTCGTAACGACTGCCACAGACAGATGTTCCGAGTATAGTAACCGGGACCGACATGGTTTAACATGTTCTCCTAGGTACGGAGGGGTTCCTATATGATAAGAATGGTGAAAACTAATTTCATCTCATCATGAAGTAAAGTGGGGTGGGGGAAAGGGTTTAAAAAGAATACTAAGTACCGAAATTAGTAGTAACTAGGTAGGTATATCTCCTAAACTCCTTCCTCCCCCCAGCTAAGCTAGTGCTTAGGTGTCTTGTAATAGGAGTGGTTTCACGTTGTTGTGTAATGTTTAGGATCCGAACTTGGACCTCTTACCTATTTGTAACGTCGACTGCTTAACAACTTAGCTACCGACGCTTTCTATGGTACTATCCCTATATTTTACATGAACATACAGGGTCTCCCGTAATGAATGGATAAACCGTAAACTGGAGTTCCTCCGGATGTGAGGCTATAAGAAAATCATATCATTTTGCTAGGGTTGTCAACCATATGGTAATGGCATAGACTTTTATACTTTTTTAGTAATTTCTCTACTTTTTTTATTAATTCCGTAGCCATTTCTTCAAATTTAAGTATTTTCGTGAATTTTTTTTGTATTATACTCTTAAAGACATGTATCATTCACTTTTGATATGATTTTAGGTGTACTTAACGTTAAACGTTAATAAAATTGTCATTTTAAGAGAATTTTTTAATTTCTTTTTCTTAACATCAACTTTTGATCATCTACTGTGAAAAAAAAAAGTACGGCGCTATAGCTGCCCATGATCTTAATAAATTGTCCAGTATGTGTAGTTTCTAAAAAGGTATAACAATGTGTACTTTTAAAGCAACATTATGTTACTAGGAGCAAGAACGTTTATCAAGGTCAAAATTTAGATTTTTCAAGTAATGTTAAAAATAGTTGTAAAACTCGCCTTAATGATTTTATTCTGTCAAGATACTTTACAAAAAAACTAACAGGCCACTAACTAGGATATTCAGAATGAAACCAAGTTGTTTTAAAAAAAAGAATTTAATGAAAAACTTAAACTAAATGTTCAAAATGTCTTCCGCCGGCAGCAATGCATGCTCGGCAACGCCTAATAAAAGATCTTTTAATCCGACGCGCATAACCAGCTTCTTCAATTTTACGAGCTGCTACTTGAATGTGCGTACGCAATTTTGTCAAAATAGGTAGAATCTTCTCTCATCTGCCGCAACAAAACGTTACTCTAGCAGCCCAGTCCCTCGGCATTAATGTTTGAACCCTTTGGTAATGACAGGGATACAATTCGTGCCTCTTTAAAATTCTGTGTACAGATGTTCGCCGTGAAATAGCACTTATGGACGTACCAGGGTCCTCTTCGACTATTTCTAGTACTTCGTCTGCATTGTGTCGTTGAGGTCGTCCTGCGCTTGTCCCGCCTATGCCACTTCCCGGAAATCGTCCTTCCATAAATGCATTATGTACTCTGATGAAAACACGGTAATCAGGGTTTCGCGCATTTGGATATCTTTCGCGATAAACACTAGCAGCTCCATTGGCGTTGCCATTACATTCGCCGTAAATGAAATGCATGTTTGCGTATTCGGCGGGCGTGTATTGTTGAGGCATAATACACAAATTTCACAAAAACTTTTTCAAACAACAAGTCCAATCGATAGCAGAAAACGAAGTCCGTAAATGTTTGCAAAGTTGTCAGTATCACCACGTTAACAAGTCCAAATCACAAGGCAAATCAAAGTCCGATATTAGAAAGCAGTAACAAATTGACGAAACTAATGAAAACAAAAAAAACTGGAGGAATTAAATTCTTTTTTTTTAACAACTTGGTTTCATTCTGAATATCCTAGTTAGTGGCCTGTTAGTTTTTTTGTAAAGTATCTTGATAGAATAAAATCATTAAGGCGAGTTTTACAACTATTTTTAACATTACTTGAAAAATCTAAATTTTGACCTTGATAAACGTTCTTGCTCCTAGTAACATAATGTTGCTTTAAAAGTACACATTGTTAAATACCTTTTTAGAAACTACACATACTAGACAATTTATTAAGATCATGGGCAGCTATAGCGCCGTACTTTTTTTTTTCACAGTAGATGATCAAAAGTTGATGTTAAGAAAAAGAAATTAAAAAATTCTCTTAAAATGACTATTTTATTAACGTTTACCGTTAAGGACACCTAAAATCATATCAAAAGTGAATGATACACGTCTTTAAGAGTATAATACAAAAAAAAATTCACGAAAATACTTAAATTTGAAGAAATGGCTACGGAATTAATAAAAAAAGTAGAGAAATTACTAAAAAAGTATAAAAGTCTATGCCATTACCATATGGTTGACAACCCTAGCAAAATGATATGATTTTCTTATAGCCTCACATCCGGAGGAACTCCAGTTTACGGTTTATCCATTCATTACGGGAGACCCTGTATATTATACTTACACCTTATACAATTATCCTTCTAAGGTAAGCAAAGACCAAAGGTAAGAATTTAAATTAAAACTATTTTCCAAGAATCTAGACCCATTCTTTAAGAGAATCGAAGATAGATTACAGGGTGTAATCCAGCTTGAACTATAAACATGTCGACCTAGCTTTCCATTCACGGGGTAAGTTTTGGCATGCTGAAGGTGCGAACTTCGAACTTAGAACAAGAAACTACCACAGACAATCTAGAGGTAAGTCGATTTAGAGTTGCCAGTTCGGAAAACTTGGATAAAACATGGTAGGAATGTTATAGTGCTTAGATATTAATTGTTTAGCCAATAATAATATACGTAATTCTTATCTGTTTGTCGGTTAGTCTGTTTAGAATTGAAACTACTGAATGGCTTTTAATGTGGTGTTATTGTTTGGAAGATTTTAGTCAGACAAAATCTAATGTTTGATCACGATCGATTGACTATAACCGGAGATAAAGTCGCGCTTAAGTCATTATGCCGTTGAATTAGCAACTGGTTAATATTTAATTACTGTAGAAATGTCAAGCAAGGGACATTGGGACGATGTTAATATAATCAATTGTATGCAGCAGATTCAACATCCATTATTAAGCTTAATTTACGTTGGCTGCGCAAGGGAATCGAAGCGTTCCTTTCACAACCTTTTATTTAGAACTGTTTATTTTTTTTATATAGGACACATCAAAATGACTTCACCTCGCCTGATGGTAAGCTAAAGGCAAAGTCTCAGGACAGGGGTCACCACCACATACACCGGTAGTGCTACAATGGCGGCCCTCAGCTTAAAGGCCCCGGGTCTATAGAAGGAAGGAACACATTGCGCTGGTAAAGAATTCCAAGTCTTTATGATACTACCTAAGTTGTGTCACATTTTCAACTTTAATCTACGTTGTATAGAAACCTAATTAATAAAGATATTGAATGTCGAAGCGTTGAATGATTACCACTGGACATGTGCAGATGATAGAAAATTTTATAGAATGCATCAATCAATCATTCAATAGCCTATCGACGGTAAGCTAAAGGGAAAGTCTTTGGAATGGGAGTCACCATTGCAAACATCTTGGCTATAATGGTGGCCTTCAGCTTGAGGGCCTCATCAAATAATGCTTTTTTACGACCCGGGACTTATAGGAAGAAGGAAACACGTGAGCTGGTAAAGAAATCCAGGTTTTGATGGTGACGTCATTGCTATAGAATGCATGAAAGAGTAAAAAACATTCCCCTCTTCAACCATAAACTAAAACTCAATAATCCTGTGATCTCTTGTCTATGCCTCCCAACGCGAAGGAGTTTTTCAATTCAACATTTACTTTTTACAACTCTGATTGGGTACGCCTGTGCCTACGCAAAGGGAATGTTAAATAAAACCTATTTACTCGAAACTTTTGCGTAGAGAGTTTTATAGGATATTGAACGAGTATTTTATTGTTTTTCAATCTGCGTTTAGTGTGATTGTACGTATATTGTTACTAAACTAAAATGTTTATAAGATAGATATATATAAGATGACGGCCTCTGTGCTACGACAGGGGCGCGGGTTCGATTTAATTCGCTCTACAGCTAGATACTTCCTAAGGGCGAATGTACACAGGTAGGTACTTCGAAGTATTAAAAGTTTTACACTCTCCCAAATCCAAGCTTTAAATGAACTGTTTTTAGTAGAATTACATTCACCTAAGTGTGAAAATAAACAGTCTGGGAGCATGTACCTGAAAACCTGAAGATGGAACGCATTGAAAACAAGGCTCTGTCACAAAAATGGCAGCGGCTAACCATGAGTAAAGTATTGCATTTAATGCTTCTTCTTCAACCTAGCGTTAATCCCAGTCGTATCCAAAGCTTTCACCTCGGAGTCTGGGGTCCGCTTTACCAGTCTTTACTGCGGATTTGGCTGGACCTCGATATTTTTCGTGAAGCGACTGCCATCTGACCTTCACAACTCAATGGTGACATTAGGCGATATCGAAGCATTACAGCTAGACCGTTGTTGTTGGACTTTTTTGGGCTCCAACTACCATGCATTAATGCAATAAATAAATACTTAATTACTTACTTTACAACATTCTACACAGCGCTTTTTATACCCAAAGTAAAGCATAGTTTAACTAGCTTGTGCAATGTGTTACCGAAATTTGACTGAAATGTGATTTTTGGATATTTTTTCTTGCTGTCTCTACGGTTTTTACTTGACAACCATATTTACTACACAATAGACATGTTGTATTTTATTTTCGCTACTTAAACTGACTGAATCGAATAACGGTTACCGCGTATTGGCTGCCTAGTCTATGAGTACGTACGTGCAGACTTGTATGTTGTTTCACGCCCCGCTTAAAGGACCCGGGACTGTAGAAGGAAGGAAACACGTGAGCTGGTAAAGAATTCCGGGTTTTGATGGTGCGGCAAAGAAAAGAGGCACCGAATCGTTTAGTTCTTGAATTGTTTGCACGGTATGAGGGTGATATCTCAGCCTAGCACGTGTTGTTCTGTATAGGAAAGGAGAGGGTGGGACTAGTTGGTAGAGCTCGTCGGAACACTCGCCGTGGTAGAGGCGGTAAAATACTGCTAAAAGCTATAGTACACGTGGACCGACTTTAGTGCTGTCAATTGTCTTGCGTTTCGTCCATAAGTTTTTAGCTTCACGTCTGGGAGGTTCAAATTGTTGTGAATACTAATTTCATTAGTGCGAGTGAATTGGACAATTAGTTAAAAGCGACCTGTCGCACTACGTAAGTTATTTAAGTGTTGCCAGCTCGCGAACGGTCGACAACATAGTTGTTTTTAATTATTGACTGCATTCTTTGTTTAACAACTTTTACATTCAGCTAAATCACCAACCTTTTCTTTTATCGTGCGGAAATACCCACGGATACCAACCCTATCGGCCATCGGGAGTGATTATGTCGGAATCGGACTGACTAAAACCGCACGCAATCACGGATCTCAGATTCCGGTGTGTAAAATTACCAAGTAGGCATATCCCTCGCATAGATAGCGCTCTCGACCCCCCGAAAGGGAGGTCAAAGTCAAAAATCATTTATTCTGTATAGATCATTAAACGCGGCACTTACAAAACGTCAAAATTGAAAATATTGACTCCGCCTAGAAACTCATTGGGGCTAGCATCATGTTGACGTGTCCTATATAACAAAAAAACTACACGGTAAAAGAAGGAAAATCAATCGTACTTAGAAACTTATAGAAAAATCGAGAATATTATAATATTCGTGCCAATATCTCAATGCGTCCCCCGTTCTATCTGTTATCAATAGAAGGCCGATCTCGTAATCACGTCAGCGACCATTCGGCATGTAAATAAGGGACGAGTGTCCCTCGTCCTCGTCCCGGAGACGTCCCGGCGACGTGACGTGAAACCTTAAACGTTTCATTTACTGCTCCTAAACAAATTCTTCTGTCATCAGCTGAAAATAGAATACAGGTAATTTATTTCTTCTTTATATTCCCAAAAGAGTACGTAGAAGTGTTATATAGACACATTTTTAGCACAGGGTGTCCTCCGAGCCTTTTCTCCAACTCAGTTAGGGCCGGCTTTCTCTGTGTACATATATACATACATAATGCTCACGCCTTTTTCCCTCGGGGGGTTAGGCAGAGACAACAGACCGCCATCTGCCTCTGTCTTTACACACTTCACGCGCTTCCTCTATTGTCATTAAGCCTTTCATGCAAGCCCGCCAGTTTCGAGTGCTTTTGACCTGCCCTTTTTGCAATAACTCCTTAATTTGGTCATTAAGCGGGGCGTGAAAAGGCATCTGTCTAGGCCGTCAAGGTAGGGACCGCCGTTTTGGGACGAATGGTGTCAGGAATGGCGGCCCGTACCCTCTGGACTTTACCCTTGCTTCTTACCATACAGCGGGGTTAAGTCAATTGACGGACTGAATATAAAAAAAAAATTGTATACTTTCTCTATGTACTATATTGTAAAATTCATGCTAATATTATAGAAGCAAAAGGCACTTTGTCTCTCTGTCTGTCTGTCTTTGAGTCTGTCTGTTTTCAGTCAGTCTGTCTGCTTGTCTAACTTTCAGTCTCTCTGTTCCCTTTCACGCCTAAACCACTTAACCAATTTTGTTGAAATTAGATACAGAGATAGACTAGAGCATAGGAAAGGACAAAGCTATGTTTGGTCGCGATACCCGGCATCCACGCGGGCGGAACCGAGGGCAACAGCTAGTATTTATAAACAACTATTATATATGTTTTGAGTATAATAAAACCAATTCCAACGTAGCCTATAAAACAAAGTCGGTCTGAAGAGCCCGCCGCCCGCCATCTTGCGAGTCGCGGGCCGACCATATATTTTTCACCGCCATGTTCGACACAACTTATTTGTTCGCTCCGTTGTTTCTTGTTGTATTTAATTTCACTTTATTAACTCCTTACCATGGTACACCATTTTTATTAAACTAAGGTACTGGCTAAGCCCGTTTAGTCGGCTTTTATTGTATTGGTATTCCACTTCGCCAGGAATCATACACTGTATTTCAATGACTTTTTCATGGGCACCCCCTTCCTGAGACTTTACTTTTAGCTTACCATCAGACGTGACCGATATATAAAAAAAATACTCCCTACTTAGGTATAAAAAAATAACATGAATGAGAAACATTTAGGTATTTGAGTATTTGCCGTAGGTATAGCGCGTGTCTTGCTATGTAGACCTAGAAAAACTATTTTTACTTCAATTTATTTATGCAAAGTAGGTACAATATTTTCATTTGGTAGTGGTTTAGTTTGAAGACAGGATTGCAGACAGACAAATATCCGATCGGCGGCGTGAGAAGCGGATACTAAGCGGTAGGGGCCACGAAATATGCGGACTGCGAAAAGCCATATTAAGTAGGTACTTAGCATGGTTCTTATAATCTCGGCTTACCGCGGCAACCCTTGTGATGCGACAAGGCACATTTTTGGCATCATGATAGGCTTTAATTCCAAGACCTCTGTTATGGCTTGCTATCTGGCGGTGTGAAGTCATATTGCCATGCACATCATTGAATAAATAATCCAAATGCTACTTAGATCTAGACACATTTTTGGAGTCTCAACCTTCGTGTTCTCGTAACTCATTCAATCCGAAAAAAAGTTGTCTTCTGTGTTATTACTATTTTACTAAGTGACATTTTTTCACAAGTAGGTATTACCCGGGGCGTGAGTTAACGGCTGCCAATCACTTTGGGATCATTTGCGACCACTGATGGGTTTATTTCCTGAAAAATAAAAATATCTGGCATTTATTATTTATGCCGAAAATGTCAGGGCATAAACTCATCTATATAGATAGGTTGATAATTTTAAATAAGTACACATTACTATTTAATTAATATTCACGCCTATTTAATTTTTATTTTATTTTTGTTTATTGGGAAAATAAACAGATTTTCCATGTCTCATTTGTGTGTTATACCTACAATATCTGAATACCATTACCTAAATCCCAAAATATTCTGTTTTAGTGGCCCGACTTAGCGCGGGAAATTCATTGCAATCGAAAAGGACCAATCCTTTTGATTCGTGTACATTTTTCAAACGGTTATTTTGCCGCGCGGAAATAAGAAGCTTTAGACTTGTTTTCTATTTTTAAATTGATCGCCTCCACGAATTTCTTGCAGTTTCAATTGAAACTTTTCGGTTTTATGAGAATAAATTGAGAAGTTTACGGTTTTTAATAGAATGTCGGTAAGTATTGGCACAGATAACATACAGGATAGGTATTCCTAAGTCGACATTAAAATTCAAGATTTAATATATATTTTTACCCGACTGCCGAAGAAAGGAGGGTAATGTTTTTAAAAACATGTGTTACACAGCACAGTAAGTTGACGTTATTACGTTAAAATTAGTGTCAACATTTTACAAAAATTAATAGTAAGAAAAAAAAATATGTAAAGAATAATGAACTTGCTAGAGGTGTACCTACATTTTCCGACCTGAATAGGGTTTACTCCATGTTTACTCAAACGGGTACCTAGCACCTTCACCTTTCAGCTTGGCTTCAAGTAGCTGTATGTGTATGCTTCAGTTCGTACAGTTTTTTTTTATACTACGTAGGTGGCAGACAAGCACATGGCCCACATGATGGGAAGCGGTCACCGTGGCCTATGGACGTGTGCAATACTAAGGGTGTCACACACCCGCTGCATACCCTGAAGGGAACGGGGGAGGGCTAGGAAGGGGTGGGGAGGCTAGGAAGGGGTGAGGGAGGAGAGGTAGGTACAGTGAGCTTTGGCTACCCTACTTACCAGCGGGAACACAACTCAAGGTTAACTCAAGTTCTTTCCATACCTTGACTATATCAAGTTAAAGCTGTAGTTTTCCCTACAATTCAAAAGCCCTCATGAATCAGCGAATCGAGACTGCCTACTCGAATCAACTCATCCAAAAAACACCCTTCGACGTATCTTTCAAACATCACATTAACATTCTACGGTTATAAGCATCCAATAACACGATTTTCCGGTCGTTACCTTTTTTTAAAGTTCTAAAAGGCAATGATACCGGCTACATAAACGTATAATACCTATGGACGGGGCGCGTTGAAGAATACATCGACGACTACACAGTCAGCCCACTTGAAAGCAAGAAAAAATAACCAGAAATTACATTTCAATGGATAAGACATGAAATTTCGCACACACATGTAAGCATATTTACAAGACACAGGTACTACTATTTATTTGTTCACCCGCCTTCGTGAGATAGAATATCTATAACACATTGCAACCTAAAATTCACTCACATGTATGGTTAGCCGCCGCTATTTTAGTGGCCCAGCCTCGTGTTTTTTAAACTAGACTTACGTGGCAGACAAGCGCACGGGCCACCTGATGGAAAGCGGTCACTGTGGCCTATGGACATGTGCAACACCAGGGGCGTCACACTCGCGTTGCCGTCCCTGTAATAACCTTCTAATGCCCTTCTTGAATAACCCCATACTGTAGACGCTAGGGCAAACGCGTTTCGTCCATATGTTTTTCAGATTCAAAACCAGCTACCTATAAGGAAAGTGATCCTACAAATTCACTTCAGCATTCACTATTATCCGACTCACTGGATCGCGAATTCTCATTGTTATGTAAGGCGTTCTTAACGCGAGCAGTGTGGCTATGCATTGAACATTCAAAGCACGCGTTCCAATCTCGCGGGTGTTGATTTGGTGCCGTTTCCGAACGTAACGATTGATCAATATGGCGAATTTGGCGGGAAGACTTCGCGCCAACAACGCACCAATTTCCTCTTTGATACGATTCTCGGTGTGTTTGCTTAAATTATGTAGGTAGATTGTGTTTTGGCTTTCGTGATTGATAACGTAATTTTTTCGTATGATCGCGTGTTTTATGTTTGTCAATTTCCTTCCCCCTGTAACCGTTTCAAATCGTAAATCACTTGTGATGGGAAAATGAGAGTGATGTGTGAGGTATTTGTACCCTTTTATATACCTATAGAAAGCATGGGTATTGGTTCAGGATGTTTAATACAAGAATGATTTTGTTAGGTACTTGTAAATTTCAATTGGGCAGTCAAAATTAAACACGACAGACACTTGAAGTGCACTAATCTGCCAACTAAGCTACCCAAACCTGTCATGGAAATGTTAAAGTAGCTATCAAAACCAAATAATGTTTCGGCTTTGTTCGGACTATTAGTACTTAGATGGTTTATGTGAAGTTTGCACAAAATCGGTCGGTTCTTCATTTATCACATTTTTTGTAATACCGTAATACCGACGTCCTCGCGGGTGAAGCCGCGGGCACAAGCTATTGAAGCTATCATTCTATAGTTTCATGACTTTACTTCTAAAGGCAACACTAACCACCATTAATGTAGGTACCCGAAATGTTCCGGGGTGCGAGGCCAATTTCTTTTGTCTTGTCTGCGCCCAACAAACCAGCTTAGCCCCTGCCTGCTTCCGACTGTTCTATCTGCTAGTCAGAGGGACACGTGGAGAGCTACGGAGCAACCCTCTAGATAGCCACTTCCGCTTCGACCGGCATTTACCGCATCTTTTGGGTCACTTTACACCCCGCGGCGCGGCGATTGAAGGAGGTCTATTTTAGAAGGATTTTGAAAAGATAAAAAGTATAATACCTACCCAAAATGTTGACAGTGTGGTGTAGTATTATGTGACCCATGTGTAACCTCATTTTAGTGTGTTCTTATTCATCATTATTATTCCAATAAACAGTCTAAATCATGACTTCATAGTTTGAATTGCTCTCCTAATATCTCCCGTACATTAGCGACCCTGCTAGGTTATGAACTTTGATTATATAAGGTTATGAAACAAAATACTTAAAATATGAAAATTTATAAAATCAAAGCGGTACAGCCTTTCTTGTTATTTAACTTTTTTTTTAAATAACTGCAGCTTAACTTTAATGGTCAATTTCTAGTTGAATATTTTTCATATCCACAGACTAAAAATAAAAATCTAATTAACTTTTAAACAAAGCACAGGGGCGTTAGCATTGGTAGCAGATACTGTTGCCCTGTTTTGGACAGGAGCCCGAGGCTAGAGGGGTCCTACGTTGAACACAAAGCTTGCATTTATAATGAATATTGTGTGGCTGCGTTTAATTCATTTGATAGCAACGAAATAGCAGATATATAAAATTAATTATTTAAATCAAAATATATTCCAATATTAGCTTTTATCCCCGCGGCTCCCGGTGTGATCGTCGGTTTTCACGTTTTTTAACCGACTTCGAAAAAAAGGAGGTTCTCAATTCGATTGTATTTTTTAATATTTGTTACATTTTACGCATCACTCTCTAGACTAGAAGTAAGTAGGTAGATACCTACCTATAGTAAGTTTAACTAGCGCGTGTTAGGAATTCTACAATGCGGATAAACATACTATAATATACTACACGTGCGCTATAAGTTGAGACCTGACCGCTATGGCGCGTCATAGCGGTCAGGTCTCAACTTATAGCGCACGTGTAGTACTTTTTTTGTAAATACATACATAAAATATTAAACAAAACATCCAGACCAATACAAATAGACATATTCATGCATACAAAATATTTGCAATGAGCGGGAGTCGAACCCGCAGTCCTGTCGTAGCAGTCGAATGCAACACTGCTACACTGCAGAGCCGCTTGTGGGAGTATAATACGACTCTACTTACCCCTGCAACGATATATAGGGATAACAATTCTATGGGTCGATAAATTAGTTATAAGTATAGAAGCTATATTTCAGTATATTAATTACAAGAATAGCAGTCTTCGTCGAATTTAAGTGCGCGTTAACAAGAAAATGCAATTATTCTGACTAGACAAATAGCCCTTAGTGTATAGACACACTTGCGGGAAATTCGCGTGAAACGTTCGCTGTGAGTAAGCCGACCGGCTTTATCTGTGATCGTAATGCATACCTAATCGTTTGCACAATAAGAATATTCTAGGATTATATCTTTTTTTTATATACCTTTATTTATATTGACACGAGACAAAAATGTAGATACATTCGTCCATATTTAGTCTTAAGATATCTACGTAAGCTGACGTCTGAAAATGCAGCAGTGGAGTTCGTTGCGCCGTTTCTTCTGCACTAGCGCCTAGGAAGCGGTGATAAACTTAGTACCTATTAAGTAGTTTTTGACGTCAAAAAGATGTAATTACGTTGCACTATTTTGAGAAATAAAGAGATAGGAAATAGAAATAGATGTTTTTTTTTATATAAGTAGGTCACGGCAATATGACTTTACCTTGCTAGATGGTAAACTAGAGGTAAAATCTCAGGAATTATTACAACATATTACAATCCAACACAGCGCTTTCTAGATTCAAATTAAGCATAACTTGTGATAAATGGGTTCTAGAAGGCTGATATTTTTGGCCGATTTCAAAAGGGGGTTCACCGTTTGGACTGTATGTTTGTTCGTGATTATCTTGCGTTTGGTAGAACCCAATTGAATGCGGTTTTTGGAAAAGCATTTTTGCATTTTGGAAAAGATTTTAGTACCAATACTTAACCGACTTAAAAAAGAAGGTAAGTCGGTTCTATTTTTAAATCGCGTATATTTCGTAGGTGTGTCGCTACGCTTACAAGGGATGCGAATTCAGCTCAATGAAGAATTAATCAGGCACCCCTACTAATGTTGGGAGTTTGATTTGGAAATATTAAAATTAATTTCGAAATTAACAAACGAATCAAAGAGCGATTCTGAAGTTTTAATAACCTCTCGAAAACGTAGGGTACCTAGGTTTTTTTACAAATCCTACTGCATATCAAAGTTATTGTTACGTTTTTCCTACTAATCGAATTGAAATCACGGGATTTGAAAACGTGGCATGTGAATCAGGCCCTAGAATGGCAGTGTTTTGGCTTTTTCTAATGTTTTGGTTTTCAGAAAATACAGTAAACCAAATTGTTTTTTGTACAGTCAATCGGTCTATAGCACTGGTCCACTATGATGTAAAAATATTATTTCTGGCTTCTTATCATAATAAGTTTGTAAGCGATTACTAAAATGGTGGCTGAAAAACAGTGAACATTAGTCTGTTTATTGCTTCGTTCTTTTCTCGCTGACTCTAGCCTATTCTAGCTCTAGGTCTGCTACTATCTAGAGCTCGAAAGGATAACAGATTGCAAAAGGTATCTCGAAATTTCCCTTCAAATTGTGACACTATTCATTCCAGTTTTATGTAGTAAGCGTTCTCATTCTCTCTCTGGAACTCGAACACAGCTCACTTTTGTAATCTAAAGTGAGTTATGTTCTAGTGTTTGCCAGCAACTGGTAGTAGTGGTGTGGATGGTCCTATCACACGTAGTGCCGCTCTAGCGATACGTGAGCCAAATTACTAGATCACACTCCCACTTATGTACGTGGAATATTTAGGGAACAAAGCATTATGCTAAAATAGATTATCTATGAATACTCCTGTTTTCTAGGGCGTATGGGGACACATCAGATAGATGATGTTCTATGGCAAGCTTTTCTCTCTGGGTTGGGAGGTTAGAAGGTGGCAAGAGGTAAATCAAGAGGAGTAGAAGAGCGTATCCTTTTTTTCCTCGCAGAATTCCTCCTGGATACCTGGCAGGTTATGTTGGACTTTTACCGACTAAAACCGCACGCCATCTAAGGTCTTCTGTCGCCGGGGTGTAAGGTGGCCCAGAGGGCATGTCCTTTGCACCCCGGCTAGACCCGGGCCATACCCGGTTTCGAGATAGCCCACGGTGTCCCCGTGATAACCCTGGAAAAGTCCAGGTGGCTCTACCTGGCACCCGTCACCCCAAGGCCTGCGCTCATGGAGGTTAAAGGGTATCCTGGGGTCCTTTTGATGCAACAAGTACCTAGGTACTAACACTGTGATGATGAGAGGTTTTTGGTTTTTCAGGACTATTTTTGTCAGGATTGGCTTGAGATTGGTACTAAACTGGTGATGGACTGACATACCTACATATTTTTGTAGCGAGAATTGGTCTTATGATCTTTAGAATTAAATAAGCATGTGAAACCAGAAGTCGTTTCCAATAAATAGTCGATTATTATAAAATATCGATTTCGAATTCGTTCTTAATCGATATTAAATTAAAAAATACATAATTTTAAATGGTTAACTTAAGAGTTTTATCGTGTAACCAGGTCGCCCACCCTGAATTTAGTAGGCAATTAATATAATGTAATGGCGATTTATTTTGACATAATTGAAATATTGAGAATATTGTAAAGAAATTGGCATGGTCTGAGATTCTTATATTGTCAGGTCAGCATCCCAGCGAGGCGCGGAGGCGACGCAAGCGACGGATGTGATCCGTTGACCTCTGTTTTTTTTATACCACGTAGGTGGCAGACAAGTTCACGGCCCGCCTGATGGGAAGCAATCACCGTGGCCTATGGACGTGTGCAATACTAAAGGTGACACACACGCACTGCCTACCCTTAAGGGAAGGGGGAGGGCTAGGAAGGGGTGGGGAGGCTAGGAAGAGGTGTGGGGAGGAGGGTTACAGTGAACTCTGGCTACCCTACTTATCCTCCGTCCTCTATGAACGCAGGCCCGGGGGTTAGAGGGACTCTAAGGTTTCTATACGCGAATGGCAAACTCGAAACCAGGTATGGCTCTAAGTCAGCCGCGAGCTGGGGTGAATATGTGCCAGCTTATACATTGCGTCTGCGACATTTGAAGACTCGAGACCGCGGCGTGCGGTTTAAACTGGTTCGAGCCCAACATAATAACCCCGCCAGCCGGATAATTTGACGGCCTCTGTGGTATAGCGGTGCACTGCTACGATTGGGGTTCGATTCCCGCTCAGTTCAAATTTATATAAAACTAGCTGTTGCCCGCGGCTCCGCCCGCGTTATGATTTTCCCGCTTTTCTGTTGAAATTTTTCCTGAATTTTCTTTGCTATAAACCTCACGGAGCCCGAGACATTTCCAACGAATGCAAAACCGTGGAAATCGGTTCGTGCGTTCTGGAGTTATAGCGTCAGGAAGGAAAACCCGACTTATTTCTATATACTTAGTAGATGATAGTGTATAATGACCAAATGACAATGTATTTCAATTCTTTACCTATCTGTTGGCATAAACTAACAACGCTTTGATGTGAAAGGGTTAGGTTAGTGCGAAACTGCAGTGATCATAATAGTCTAAGATCCCGTTAAGAACGACCTTCACCGAGATGCTTATTTAATGAAACATATTTTATATTTAATTTAATATGTCAATAAATATAATCCATATGGGTTGCCTAGCAAATTTCAGTCCAGAGTATGTTTAATTAATAATTAAAAAAAAATATTTTTTTAAACATTTCACCGGTATGATTATTAGATAAATTCTATACCAATCGAAAGTATGAAGCCCATAGAATACACAAACGTTAGGTTGCCTATTCTTTTCCGGTCACAACTATCGGGTTGCCAGGTATAAACAGGTAAATCTGTACTAGCATTTTGCAACGTTCTGTTTATTGGATGAAATTTAAATGAAATTAAAGATTATTTTATTCTGAACACGGTGGTGTAGGGTTGCCTGTGAAAAATAAGTCCAGAATTGCGGTTGTCGAATTTTAAAAAGTTAAATATTGCTCCGAGTGAATGTGTGCGACTGAGAGGTCCCAACCAACCATCCCATGCGATAGAAGAGGACACAGCATAGCGGCTGTTTAAAGTCCGGCCATTTAAAGAAAGAGAGTGTGCATGCTATTTGGGCTTGGAAAAGAAAAGGATAGCGATAGACTATGCATCAATTTGGAGTAGTTTATTATTAAAATAGAGAAAAAGTTTTTTTTTTTATCAATTAATTATTTATGTGTACCTATATTTTTTATGTGACACTAAAGTATATATACATCTTTAGTAAAAAAGAAGGTTATAGTGATACATATATAATACTATTATACAGGGTGAATTTTTCAAAAGGGATTGGATGGCCAAATCCGAAACTATAAGGAATAGCGAAAAATGCTGAAAGGAGTCACGAGCCCGATTTTGATGAAACTTAAAACCTCATCATTAGATTTTTGAAAAACCAATAATCCTAGCCAGGAATCGAACCTGTTGATTTTGAAAAAAAACACACCCTATATTATTACACCATGCGATAGTGTTGTTATTAAGGATCTTATTCTGGGAAGTAATGACATACCGCAAACTGAAGGAAAGAGCTCATCTTTAACAAAATACATTTTACTTTTCTTACATTTACTGATTAATTGTTCAAAATGTAGACCATTGTTTTCAATACATAATCGTACTGCATTCAGTATTAGAATGTTGTTGATTCCGTTTAGAATATTCTCCAAAGAACGTTAAGTTTCAAGTCATCGACTGTATCTCTGTATCATACGTGTCTTTGTAAATTTCGTTTTTGACATACCCCCAGAGAAAGTAATCTAAGGGAGTAAGATCCAGGGATCTCGCTGGCCAAGGCACAGGACCATGCCTTACAATAAAATTGTCGTCAAACTGCTGAATCAAAATCTCTTTTACGGCTATTATGGGCTGGAGCTCCATCTTGTTTAAAAAAAACATCAATCATTATAATCATTCTGAGTATAATTTGAAACACAGAATAGTTACGATCTTTTTTGGGATTTTGAACGAAACAAATAGGTACGTGAAACATGAATTTTATTAAATTCCAAATTTTCCTTAAATTTGCCGTATATCATTACTTCGCAGAATTTGTTCCTTAACAGCGACACTATCGCATGGTGTAATAATAAAGGGTATGTTTTTTTTTCAAAATCAACAAGTTCGATTCCTGGCTAGGATTATTGGTTTTTCAAAAATCTAATGATGAGGTTTTAAGTTTCATCAAAATCGGGCTCGTGACTCCTTTGACCATTTTTCGCTATTCCTTATAGTTTCGGATTTGGCCATCCAATCCCTTTTGAAAAATTCATCCTGTATATATATTATATATATATATATATATATATATATATATATATATATATATATATATATATAATAATAAATGGCCGGACTTTAAACAGCCGCTATGCTGTGTCCTCTTCTATCGCATGGGATGGTTGGTTGGGACCTCTCAGTCGCACACATTCACTCGGAGCAATATTTAACTTTTTAAAATTCGACAACCGCAATTCTGGACTTATTTTTCGCAGGCAACCCTACACCACCGTGTTCAGAATAAAATAATCTTTAATTGCATTTAAATTTCATCCAATAAACAGAACGTTGCAAAATGCTAGTACAGATTTACCTGTTTATACCTGGCAACCCGATAGTTGTGACCGGAAAAGAATAGGCAACCTAACGTTTGTGTATTCTATGGGCTTCATACTTTCGATTGGTATAGAATTTATCTAATAATCATACCGTTGAAATGTTTAAAAAATTTTTTTTTTTAATTATTAATTAAACATACTCTGGACTGAAATTTGCTAGGCAACCCATATGGATTATATTTATTGACATATTAAATTAAATATAAAATATGTTTCATTAAATAAGCATCTCGGTGAAGGTCGTTCTTAACGGGATCTTATACTATAACTGATTTACTGAATTCGTGCCTCCATGTTCGTGTTGCGAAAAGTTAGTTATTGAGTGTTGTTTGTTAGACAATATAGTTGGGGTGTCGGAATATCGGGTCGATAATGAGGGACATTGTTCTAGTCTTCGACAATAATATCATGGAGTACACGATATTGTCAAAAGTTTACGTAAATACACATAGAAATAAGACTTACTTCATCATAACGTTAATCAAGGTTGCATTTCAGATTTTTTTTTCAGAATTATTAATTTTTTTATACTACTTAGGTGGCAGATAAGCACGCCACACGGACGTGTGCAATTCCTAATAATAATCAGCAGATATACTAGCTACTAGTTACGAGTACATAAGCTGTCCTGTGCTCGTTTGATTAAAAGTCAAGTAAAGCAAAGTAGGTAAGTATAAGTTTTGGATGCAACTAATATTGACGCTTCAGATGATGGTGACGATCTCATGAAATAGAGAGTTAGTCTGTAGGTCTGTATTTTATTTTCAGATATTAACTACTAATATAACGATTAATTAAAATTATGATGAACAAAAATTACTGTAGCACTACCGGTGTAGGTTTAGTGGTGATCCCAGTTCTGGGACTTTACCTTTAGCTTACCATCAAGCGAGTTAAAGTCATTTTGACATGTCCTTCTAAGATAAAAAATTACGAAATTACTAACATCCTCTAAACCCTAAGCTTAGTTATTTGTGTTACGAACGAGTTTACATTGGTAGTAGTGTAATGACACAGGATTTAAACTCAGAACCTCTCAATCGTAAGGCCAATCCTTAGCCACTAAACTACCGAACTACTTTTTGATAGAAACAAAAGCCATTCCATTGTCGTTCCTATGGGTCTTGTTCAAGTAAACTCCTTGGACGTAACACACAGGAACAAATTAGGATAGCTTTTGTTCCACTCCGCCGAAACTACACAGATATACCTGATTTCATTTGAACTTCTCACCTTACTTACACTATAATACTTATCATACGAATATGGCAAACAAGTAACCCCTAAACAAAGAGGCGACGCTCTGAACAATAGAGTTGATAAGACCGCCCATGTTATTATTATAGGTAAAGCTACATACTCACTGAAGTGGTTGCTTGTTGCCTGTTACTTTGTTAGGTTATGAAGACCGCGGTAGCCTAGTGGTCTGGGTAATAATAGACTGCTGAGACGAGGTCTCGCGTTCGATCCCAGGTTCACCATGGCACACACCAATGCTTTTCGATGCTTTTCGAAGTTATGTGTGTATTTATCGCAGGTTTATAAGTGCCCGGTTAATGGCAATAGGCTCGCCACCTATTACATTGAGACCTAAATCTATAGGGGCTATCTAGGGGATATAGGCATGAGTTTATGTTATGTTATTTTATGTTATGTTATGTTATGTTATGATAACCGCTTGCTAGCATCTTTGCCTGTGCAGGCTATGTGCTTGTTTACTACATCTATACTATTATAAAATTGTAAAGTAGTACTGTGTCTTTGAAGATGGTTAAAAATATATTGGGGTTATGTGTTATGCACGATTCTAAACACAAAAAAAAAATGCAATTCTTGTCCGCTTGTGCGTGATAGACACAAAAACTACTGAAAGGAATTTGACACGGTTTTTGGTATGAAAGGTCTTGGTGAGATTTAAAATCTTACGCATGTTGGATCATAATCGGTTTAGTAGACTCGGAGATATATAATAGATTCAAAAAACGCTAGTTACTCGTAGTTATAAAATTTAAACTAAATAAAGACTTGGAATTCTTTACCAGCGCATGTGTTTCCTTCCTCCTATAGGTAGTCTCGGGGCCTTTAAGCGGAGCGTGAAAAAGCATTTGATGAGGCCGTCTGGCTGAGGACCGCCCCAGTCCAACAGTCAAATTTAAACCAAACATATGGCAATAAAATTTGCTAAAATTAGATCACTTAAGCGTCCAGAGCCAATCATTGAAAAATTAAAGACAGCCTAGATTACTTTGATCGCAATTCCAACAAATTGTAACCAGTCTAGTGTACCTTCACCTTAACCAACCAGTGAATATACACATTGTGAGGACCTCTCGAATCGTCGCAATAAAAACACAGATGGCGCTAATTAAGTGTCGACGTCAGCAACATATTGTGACGGTGACCCGTTTGTTGGAGACAAAGGCACACAATTTGTTCCAATACCTACCGGGGTTATTGTTTAATTAGAATAATAAGGAAGACACTACTAGAATTATCGTAATAAAATATTTTCAAACTTCAGTTTCAATCTTGTTTTTTTTTATACTACGTAGGCAGACAAACACAAGGCCCACCTGATGGGAAGTGGTCACCGTGGCCTATGGCCGTGTGCAACACTAAGGGTGTCACACACGCGCTGCCTACCCTGAAGGCAAGGGGGTGGCAAGGGGTGGGGGAGGAAGGGTACAGTAAGCTCTGGCTACTTATCGGCGCGGCGGGAACACAACACGATGGTTATTTCGGGGGCGGTGTTCTGTAAGGCGGAGGTACTACCCCAGTCGGACTGCTCAGTTCCGACGGGACATACCGTGTCCTGCCTCCATTAAACCTCCTTCACCGCTTTTCCGCAACCGGTTATGGCCACGCCCTTGTTAACGGAATTCAATTCTTCTTCAACCTAGCGTTAATCCCAGTCGCATCTAAAGCTTTCACCTCAGAGTCTGGGGTCCGCTTTACCAGTCTCAACTGCGGATTTGGCTGGACCTCGATATTTTCCGTGAAGCGACTGCCATTTGACCTTTTGATAACTAATAATTTGGGAAATAAAAGGACTAAAGTACCTATGTTACCTTTTCATCAATAAATAATTAAATTTTATATATAATTGTTTTCAAGTCACGAGTGAATAGGTTCCTTCTGGGCGGGCGTGATTCGTCGTGGACCGCGTCGTCACTTGCCATCGGGTGAGATTGAGGTCAAACGTAAGCCTATCATGAATAAAAAAAAAAAAAAAATGAAAATACTGAAATTCAAAAATAAATGACACAACATGATTCATAAATAACGAAGCTATTCTCGGAAATATTCTTCTATATCGTTATTAAAAATGTAGGATAAAGTAGGAATTTATCGGAAATATCTCGAGGCAGCGTGTAGCTTTACCAAACGTGCTCTTGTTGGCACTCGAGTGGAGAGGGCGCGCGAGAGGGCCCGGCGACCGGTGTAACCTGACCCCCGTGGTCCGTCAAGCCTCAAACATGATCTGCAAAAACTTGGATTTATCGACTGTTAACAGAATTAAGTCTGTAGTCCCATTTCGAATGTATAAAATTGAAATATTGATTTAGTGGATACAGTTGTTGTCTTTATTTTTTTGGAGTGGTTACGGTCAATCTGACGGCTTAGGAGTTAGAAGTCGATTTGCCCTAAAATGTTCTGAATTCTCGAGTGAATCGAGAGAATTTCCACATGAAAAAAAAAGGATTTTGGGACTTTGGCTGATAGATAGGTAGTTTTTTGTTGTTTTATTAGGTACCACTTAGGTGGCGGACAAGCGCATGGTCTGCATGCAGCACCAGGGGCGTTACATTCGCGCTACAGACCCTGTAAAAACCTTCTAATGCCAAGGCGTAACACAGCTTACCAAAACGATCCAACGAAGCTAGCCTATCTTAGGTCCTCTTCCGATTACGTCGCCGTCAGTCGTGCCAAATCTAAAAACGGTTACCAACGCTTCCAGAATACTTAACATATTTTAAAAAGAGTTGGAATTAAAAAGCACGGATCTAAGATGGCCGGTCAGTGTAGACGACAAAAGACGCGGGAAAACAATAGCGGCATGCGCCCATAGAGAATGCACGGCCACCTCTTTGGAAAAATAATACTTTTTATACCTATGTCTATGGTATAGTGTCATGACACCTCTAGAATATTGAGGAGATAATATATTCATAAGAAACAATAAATTTAATATAATTGAATTATAAATGCATGTCTTGATTTTTTATACCACTTAGGTGGCAGACAAGCACACGGGGATTGAGAGTTTCTGTGCTGACAACGTAGGAGACTTTGGTTTCCCCGGCCGTATTGGCTGCAGGTAGCAGCGTCTCCCGTGGCGAGTGTGAGGCGCTGCTTGCCTCCATTGCCCGGGAGCACAGAATCCCTCCAGTGAGCTCTGGC
The DNA here is from genome assembly GCA_963576445.1 of Lithosia quadra. Lineage (NCBI taxonomy): Eukaryota > Metazoa > Arthropoda > Insecta > Lepidoptera > Erebidae > Lithosia > Lithosia quadra. The sequence goes on along the minus strand of OY754885.1, from coordinate 1,252,479 downwards.
TACCCTACTTACCAGCAGGAACACAACACGATGGTTATTATGGCCGCTGTCATCTGTAGGTCGGAGATGCTACCGCAGTCGGACTGCTCAGTTCAGACGGGAGATACCGTCGTGTCCTATCTCCTACTACCTTCTTAGTAGCCTTTTACCAATGGCACATAAAGAGGCGGGATGATCTTTAAAAGAGTGTCAGATATTTCCGTAGTCGGTTTGACTACGACTGACTGATGCTTACACAGGGATATATGCTATGCTTACTATTATAGAATACGTATCAATATACCCAATTATCCTCCCAGTCCTCGCTGATTACCGGGGTTATAGCTTCAGAGGCACGTGTTCCGTGATTGATGGCTGCTAATGCCCGCTTTACCCCGCTATACCGCGCTATATGCAAGCTATATGGAGCGATGTAGAGCCCATTTGTCAATTTGACGTTTTCATGTTTAATGTAGGGTAGTTAGTTAAAGATTTGGGTACGAAAATATTATTTGAATGAAATTTTTAAGCAATTGCATGCTAACTATTTCCAATATCGGATCCAATATCGGAAAATTTCGAGCATCTAGAACGGGTCCAGGTAGCTCAGTTGGTCAGAGCATTCCCCCTGTAAGGGACTGGTCCCGGGTTCAAGTCCCGTCCTGAATGATCATTTTTTCCGATCAGAAAATCATTGAAAATATTATTGACTTTATGTGCAGTGACTTTGTCTATACCTACCACAGAAAACATTACACAATATACATAGTCCTATACTATGTACAGTCAGCGACAAAGGTAGGTGATGATTGCCCAGAGTATAAACTTAAAAGTCTTAATAAAAATGATCATATACTTATTATATTTTCTTATCAAAATTTTAAAATTATTAAATGTGGCTCAATTAGTAGTTAAATAGCATTTTTATTAAGTGATATTACTTTGTTTAAAAACGAATCTTGAAAATCTGAACATGATTTTGACGTTGACACGGTTATCTGTGACGTCACGGTTACCTGTGACGTCACGATTACCGCTGCGGCGGGAATGAATCTTGACTTTCGAATTTAGAACGGACGCAGAAACTACATTAATGAAATGAGTCATCATTTTTTTTAAGTTATAATATTACTCCATTGTCCGAATGTAGGTATTATTTCAAATCTGCAAATTTGCGCCTGAGTTACCCCAACAATGCCTCCTTTGTGCAGCTGAAGTTCTGAAGCTAATTTTACAATAAAATATATTTATTATATTTCGTCATAATACGCTTGTGATTAATCTAAGAAACAACAATTTCCTACGCCCATTACGTCCAATTTTATCGCTAAAAATATGTTACGCCCAGAGGCAATAGGTATCTACTCCACGCAAAAACATTTACAAAAATACTCAACTTCACGCGTACACATAGTTTTTCTATTGTGCACTATATTATTAGCAGCTTTTACAAGATGTAAAAATGTTTAGTGTCAAAACGGCAACAATAACGAACATTTTAAATTGATAAAATACGCTCTAAACCTTTTATAAGTACTTATAATTCAATAAAATAACCATCGCGAAGACGCGCCCGGGTGCTGTAATCCTATGTTGTGAATCGGAGACTGCATTCAAACGTTTATTTGATAAAAACACGCTGCCATTCGCTCGCCGTAAACCGATTATATTTTGTACCCCCTAGTGGGGACACACGGAACTGTACTGTTACGAGCCTGTTAAAAAATTAAGCAATTTTTAAAAGAACTTTGATAGACGTCCTTTTGATTCTCGCCAAATAAATAAATATTAATTATCATACGAATGCCGATTTCAGTTGAATGCTTGCACGTTTTAGCTCGGGTTCGCTGTCCTATTCTTCCTTTACTTATTTTTTTTATTTTAATTATTTATATTATATAGGTAAATAGGTACAAGTTTTTTACATTTTGCGGGATCAGAAAAATTACTTAGGTATACAATATTTAATAAGCAAATAGTAGATAATATTACGGTAAAGAGTTAAGGAGGTGTCGTTTTAATTTAGTCTTAAATATTTTTTTTCTATTTTCTATTCTAATTTGGTTTGGTTCATCTTGAGTTTTACAGGAGCGACCGCTGTCTTACCTCTCAACTGGGTTTAGAGGTCAGTTCAGTTTCAGACGATAAATGCAATGGAAGGTCTCTGGCAGAGTCTCGTATGCAGCTGTTTTACTGGCTTGCAGATTAGATGGGCTTGGCCTTAAACACCCAAACAAATAACTTTCATTTTTTTTTACATATTTATTACCACAGTTATAATATTTTAATTTTGTATCTTTAATTATTACTACATATAATTAATCCTACCGCAATGTTTTAAACTCGGATATTAATAAACTCTGTTATTTTTCGTTTTATCGGACCGTATGTTTCCAAAAGCGTCTAAGCTCTCAGAGGTAACGGCAGGGAATTATGAAAAATGTTCCAGCTTGTTATACCTCCCGTCTGGCCCTCTCATTATGATAATAGTGACCCTCCCCATCAAAACGATTCAACCCTTCCACGTTTGGGTTGTGAAATTCTAATTTTTCCGAACGCAACTGACAAAGGAAGATGGCTAAATTCCGTGTAGACAGAGTTTTATGAAAATTAAACCATATTGTTGAATGTAATGAAATTTTTAATGATCTTTTCTTTATGAAGGTGACGGTAAATGAAACTGGCCGAGGAATGGTGATAAGGGAACGTTTTAATCCATACTAATATTATAAATGCGAAAGTGCTTTCACACCTGAACCGCTGAACCGATTTTGATGAAATTTGATATAGGAGTAAATTAGACCTCGAGAATGAGCATAGGCCATATTTGGTCGCGATCTACATCCAAGCGGGCGGAGCCGCGGGCAACAGCTAGTAGATGAAATGTGATTCAAACACGAAAAAAGGAGGGACCATAAGATCGACGGAAGAGATTAACGAATTTTGTGAGGGGAGGTTATATGTTTCGACTAACTTGATCCATAATTGACAGTAGAAAGTCCAATCGGGTAAATAGCTGGCTAGGTACTCATCAAAACTAAAAAGTAAAAAATAAAAGAATAGTTATAATTTAAAAATTAAAAAAAAAACGAAAAGAAAAACAAGCACTCAGATATCCGGTGGTCTAGAAACATAACAAGTTAACAGTCGGGATCCATTATTTGACAGCCAATCAAATTTTTCAATGAATCCCGACTGTTAACCCTTAATAGGGTAAGGGTATATATATTACCACTTTCTGCTTTTCTACAAAATTTGAAATATATTTAAAATGCCAACATCAAATGGTATTCCTTGATCTCATTATATTTTTTTAGTAAGTATACTGTCATATTTTTGACTCTTCATAAGTTATCAAAGTCATTTTAGCAATCTACGGTACTGTCAAAGTTGACCCAACGAATTTTGGTGGCAAAAATTGAATGTTTTAGTGGTCGAGTGCGGATTTTGTGCAAATTTGTTCTACAATAATTCTTATAAGAGATTTTACGATACAAATTTATAAAATAGGGTATATTTACTTTCGTTTTACGTATTAGCAACTTTCAGGGACGATTTTTAATACATTTTTCGATGTCGTTTTTAAGTGGTAAAATAGTTACCATTGCCCGATTATACTTACTAAAAACCGTAGGTAACTATATATAAAAATCAATTTGTTTGTTACGGTAAGCCGGGCCTCGTGTAAAGTTCACTACTAAAAAGCTTTCATAGATAGTTTACGTAATTTCTTTAGAAGCTGATGGATATACCTAGTCAAAAATACGAAATTTTTTTTAGTTGAGTCGAGTTTTCGGTCGAGTGGTTTATGAGTTTATCAATAACATAGGTACATACAAAATAAGGTAGCTACATAAATTTATTTAACAAAAAATGTATGACAAATACAGATGAAACCACTAGTCTTAAAATAAAAATGCGCCAGAAGGGGCAATGGTAACAATTTTACCACCAATCCGCAAAATTTTGAAGTTGTAAACGGGCAATGGTATATTATTTACCACCGGAAAAACTACCCCTAAAATTCAACCCCTATAAAAAATATTTAGAAAAATGAAATCTGTGAGCTATTATTAGCCAGGAACCAGTGTTAGATTGAAGAAAAAGCACTCACAGGCTCGGGCCCTATTAAGGGTTAAGTTGTTGTTTCTAGACCACCGGACATTATGAGTGCTTGTTTTTTTTTTCTTTTTAGTTTTTAACACAGTCGGGTTTTTTATTTTTTAAATTTTATTTTTTTAAATATAGTTTGAGATCTGATAAAAAGCAAACAATCTAGAAACTTAAACCCACTATACCAGAAACTACAAATTCCAAAATTTGTTGGCTAAAAGGATAGATATTGAGACGAACAAACAAACAAGAGTCAACGTCCCCGGTACAAGATCTACCGTCTAATCCTGTCCTTTGTTTGTCCTGCGGTGAGCACAGACGGACAGATTGCACTACCCTTATATTGGGGTCTGGGCACATAGTCAATACTACACTGATCAGTGTTTGTTCACCCCCTATGTGCCTTTTATTTGTAAACATACGCTCCGAGAAACGTTTGGAGGTATATTTCTTACTCTGGCTCACGGCTCTGCCCGTGGAGACACTGTTTTTCTTCCCGAGACCAACAAAAGTATATTCCTGGATAACATACATATACACATACAAATCACGCCTTTTTCCCATTGGGGTAGGCAGAGACAACATCTTTCCACTTGCTATGATCTTGGCATATTCCTTTCGCTTCTTCAACTTTCATAATTGTTTTCATACACGCACGCCGGTTCCTGGTACTCTTGACCTGGCCTTTCTCCAAAACGTCCTGGCTCTGATTAGAATATGTACGCCTAGGTCGGCCTTTACCGGGTTGCCCATTCACCCTCGCCTCATATATCTGTTTCGGATAAAACTGTTCATTTAGTCACATTCTATATACGTACAAATATGCGAGCAATATGTTTATCAGCAAATCTCCTTTTTTTGTATTTTTTCTTCATCCGGACGCGTACTCTCTTTGCACTTTCCATTTGGAAAGTAGGTATACCTATGCCTCCTTTCCATAATTTGGTTTATTTTGGATTTTACTGACCTCGCAGAATCAAGAGGAAAATCTGCACCTGAGTCGCGGCTCGCTGGACGCCAAAGGTCTTGCTGCTTAACCAGCTGTTCTTATGTGATCAACACGCCTGGATTGCCACTGGACGGCACAAACACGAAACACCTAGATCTGCACCTAAAGACGTTTGACATTGCAGTTCTACGCTTTACCTACCATCACGCTGAAAATCGATTTTAATACCCCTTTTTATACGTAAACGGGAATTAACGCGATCACGTTAAAGGTATATACATACCTTTGGATGCCTGACGTTTCGACCAGGTTACACCGGCCGTGGTCACAGGCTGACTGTTTCAGCCGTGCACGCCCTCCGTCGCCGAGTCCGTGAGGTAGACGGTTCTTCTTCTACCCGCACATTTTCGACATTTTTATATTTTCTTGTCTCCAGATACCGTCACATACCACACTCACAGGGTCCCTATTACCTATAAGGTATGTATATACCTTTAACGTGATCGCGTTAATTCCCGTTTACGTATAATAGTCATGGAACGCGAAAGTTTAAAAGTTAATACCCCCTTTTCCCGCTTCGAGATTTTACATTGATATTGCCTATTAACTATATTTTGTAGTTAATAAACTTTTCTCGAAAATTTCAACAGTGAGGCTCAGTCTCAGTAAATACCGTAATGCTAAGAAATTATTAAAATATTTGTTATTTTCACACGAGAATATTATGCGCACACTAAAGACGAAAGAATGCTGTTCAAGCATGGTGTAATTACGAATTATTATGTGCAATAATTGTTTGTAATTATAATTTATGTCCGCCATTACTGCGCCGGCGTGGATTCAAACGGCCATCTTGAATATAGTAATTTATCATTCAAAGATAAATACTAGCCAAGATGGCGTTTAATAAATCGCAAGCTGTGCTAGAAAATAGTTTGTGCACCTGAATGTATAAAATTTATGGACCGAAAGAGCTGAAAACGAGACTGTCGCAAAAATGGCGGCGGTTATCCATGTGTGAGTGAATTTTGAATTACAATGAATGAAAGGAATGGAAGGAAAGGGATTGAAGAATGAAAAGGAATGAAAATTCACCTTCAATCTTCAATATAATTTTTTTTATATCGGTCACATCAATATGACTTCATCTCGCCTGATGGTAAGTAAAAGGTAAAGTCTCAGGAAGGGGTCTCATTACATACACCGACAGTGACATAATGGTGGCCCTCAACTTGACGGCCTCATGAAAGAAGAGGTGATTGTCGTCGCAGCACTGCGTGACAAAGCGCAGATATTGGTTTAGACTACGCCAATACCCACTGGTCCCACAAGTGCTGCGACAACCATCACCTTAAGCCCCGGCTATGCACCTGCTGAACCCTGAACGCAATCCAACCGAGGTTGGATTTCTATGGAGGGTTTTTTGCAAGGTGCACGGTGGTACCTACCCGGCCCAATTTGAGGCATATTTGTGCTATCAAATTGTACCTCCTAGTGTGATCGCAATGTGATTCCTAGATATTTTCCTTGCTGTCACAATAGTTTTTACACCATTTCACTGCTTAAGCTCTCTTTAAGCTCATCTTTTTTGTATTATTCAAGGCATTAAAAGCACGTATTTGAAATTAATTAAGAGGAAGATGCCTTTTAAAATAAAATTACCTGTTACATACATATTCAAAGATGCAAAGTCGCAGTAAATTCTATGTTTTACGTCTCAAATAATTGCGTTATAGAGCGAGTAACGCAGAGGAAATTAGCCAATTTCCGACTTATTACCTGTAGTGCTACTGGTAGCACTACAGGTTCTACCGCACTTCCTACAGTTTATTGAGGAAATGTATAGGCACTAAGTTTTAGTAGTGCCTACTACAATGTCAGGGCCTTTTCAGATATCTATACTTCTATACTAATATTATAAAGAAGTAAAGTTTGTGTGTTTGTATATTTGTTAAATTGTAAGGGGTAATCTCGAGATCTACTGAACCGATTTTAAAAATTCTTTCACCAATAGAAAGCCACATTATTGCTGAGTGTCAAGGCTATATATTTTATTGGAAAATTGGAATTTACACCCGTGTCGCTAGTACCTAATATAAAAAAAAATTAAAGTAATATAAAAATAACAGGTTTTAAATAAATGCGTATAGTATGAGTGTATGTCTATTTTAAAAAAGTAAGTTTGTAGTACATGGAACGACTGGGCTTTCGACGAGACTTTCGCTGGCAGATAGATCATAGTAAGTATTATAGTTAAGGTTAACATAGGCTTTTTTTTTGTAGATTTGCCTAGCGTTTTTAATCACCCAAACGCCAAAATAGAAAACATCATTAAATAAACCAGAACAATTGCAAAATACCATATCACAATACACTTAAAATTGTAATGTTATCGTGTCCGTCAGCGCCGTGCGTTACAGTTCGGAGTGGAATCACTCACCACTAGGGTTGCGACGATATTTGTATATCGACAAACCAATAATATCGAAGCAAAAATATCGAAATCAAAACACAAAACTGACAATCCACTAGGTAAGTATAGTAACTAAATTCGTCACTTTACCTGACCTACCTACCTTTACCTTTTACACCCCATTTAAATCTCAAGCTCTTTGAATTCGTAGGTAATAACCTAGTAGTTTCAAAATACCATTTTAGTCAAAAAATATTGGTGATCAAATATATAAATAGGTCTTTAGTAACTTTCAGCTATGTAGCTCTAAGTAACTTAGTAAACTTTCACAAAATTTGAGATTTATCTTCACAAAAAATTACATAGAGACAGCTACATTTCGATTGATAACAACTAAATAAATCTTGTTGTACAAAATCAATTCATAATCTTAATTAAGTACCTAATTACTTTTCACTACGTGTCTTTTCTGTTCAACAGTAAGAACGGCTTTCTCAAATTATTTTCACAAAAATAACTTTAAAAATGATCGATATCGATATTCAATAGATGTCGATATAAATATCGATGAAAATAACTTTACATCCCCATTCACAAAATAATTATTTTGTAACGAACACCGTTGAGCTATCCGACGCCATTGCGCCGAGGTATTCCGATTTGTTTGAAATATAACAATTTATTTGTTTAAATATTGTTTATTTATGTCAACATTCACCATAATTGAGCTATCATTGATTAATGGTGTTTATGCTTCTAATGGTTCTTATCGCTAACTGTTGTCCATGACTTCACCCGCGTAGAATTTTGTTCCCATTCCCGCTTCCCATGGGAATATAAATCCCTGAGATGAAAGTAGCCTATGTGTTATTCCGGACTATTTGATGGTGGACTATTACCGGCTGAAATTTGGATTAGATTATGTCTGTACCAAATTTCAGCCGGATCCGTTCAACCGTTTCTGCTTGAAAGAGTAACAGACATCCATACATCTATCGATAGTGATAAACTTTTACATTTTATCTAACACTAGCTGTTGCCCGCGGCTCCGCCCGCGTGGAATTCGGATTTTGTTCCAACATTTTTTCGTGCTATTAGTAAAGATGTATGGAAATCTGCCCGATTTATTGACATTAATGCTCACTGCTCCGCTCCCTTTGGTAGTAGCGTGATGATATATAGCCTATATTACTCCCAGATAGTGTAGCTTTCTATAAGTGAAAGAATTATTGAAATCGGTCGAGTAGTTTCGGAGCCTATTCATTACAAACATACAAAAATAAGTACAAATCTTTCCTCTTTATAATATTAGTATAGACTAGCTAATTGCCCGTGGCTTCGTCCGTGTGGAATTCTGTACACGTTCCCGTTTCCCTAGAGTATAATTATATCAGAAATAAAAAAAGACCTATTATGTTATTGTCCTGTACCAAATTTTAGCCAGATTCGTTCAGCTGTTGGAGAGTGATTGAGTAATAAACATTTACACATTCATCCATATACACAAACCTTCGCGTTTAGGTATAGGTACCTATTATTAGTAGGATATAGTGGTTTGGGTAATGGACTGCTGAGACGAGGTCTCGGGTTCGATCCCAGGTTCACCATGGCACACACCAATGACTTTTCGATGCTTTTCGAAGTTATTTGTGTATTTATCGCAGGTTTATTAGTGCCTCGGAGAGCACGTTAAGCCGTCGGTCCCGGTTGCCATACAAACATTTATGGCAGTCGTTACGGGTAGTTGAAGCCCACAAAAGTCCAACCAGTCTAACTTGGAACTTCGATATCGCCATTGGTCATAATGACCATAAGTTGTGGAGGTCAGATGGCAGTCGCTCCACGGAAAATATCGAAGTTTAGCCGCATCACAGTTAGACTGGAAAGCCGACCCCAACTGAGTTGCGAAAAAGGTTCAGAGAATGATGATCTAACTAGGTTCTTATATAAAGTTCAATAATCTATGTAAAACTGCAAAACAACTTAAACTTATATTTAGACATGACATGTTTCGCAGGTACCCACCATATGGCATCTTTAAAAAGTCTAAAGACGTCTAAAGTGATACGATTTACTGCCCACTTTGGCAAGTGCAAACAAATCCTGTTTTATTTATCGAGACAGCATTTACAATTCCACGAAACAATCGGAGTCCAATCCATTTCTTTCCGTAGATCGTTGGTTTAAATCTGCCATTATCTACCCGGGCGTCGAACCCGTAATCCCGGCGAATAATCCGCTAGCCTACGCCCCGGCGTGAACATATAAATCACGGATAGAATTAGTGGAGATATCGTCCCACGGGAATATCGTCAGGGTTGTCACTTCCTGGTAATCAGTATTTGGTTTTGTTCATTTTTATTGTATTAGTAAAAACACGAACTCTGTGTGGCGTGTCGGTAGAATATTCGATCGCTACGTCGGAGATAGCGGGTTCGATTCCCACTCAGTGCAAGTATTGGTTAGCATGATATGTCTATTTTCATTGATCTGGGTATTTTCGCCATCGGCCCCGGCAGCTGGCAGTCGTTACAGCCAGTAGGATCTCTAAAAAGTCAGAAAACTGGTCTAATTGCAGAACTTCGATATAGGTACCCAATGAGTTATGGATATCAGATAGCAGTCGCTTCACGGAAATAACGCAGTACAACAGAATCAGAAGAATGAATTAGGAAAACGCTCCAGGGATGATGTACATTTCATGTTAATAAATATAGTTTAGAAACAAATTAATTTTCTGATTTATTTTATCGCTCTCTCTCTTTCTGATTTTATAAAAAAATGTATTTTTTTTTTTACCTTGTGTTGAAAACTAATAGAAATGTTTCTATCACTTACAAAATGGCATTCACCGCATAACAAATTGCGGGTAGTCGAATTTTCCAAAGAAAAATGGCGGCTCTAATGTCAAAGGTCAGCTGAATGTGCACAGTCAGCATTACTACACGGAACGGGAGAAATTCAGATTGCTGTGAAATGAGGAGTAGTATGCTCTGACGCTTAGATGTGATGTGGAAATATTACAGGAATGTGGGACGAAAAATTGTTTTCAGAGATTGAAAAATTTCATAAGGTTGTCGTGGTGAGTCATTTACTTAGCGGGTGCTTACATTTTTTTCGCGACTCTGTTAGTCAGAGGGATACGTGGAGAGGCTCCGAGCAGTCCTCTCATCTAGAGGGCCGCTCCCGCCTCGGTCGGTATTTTTTTGATATTCAACTTGAGTGGCAGACAAGCACTCGGCCCACCTGATGAGAAGCCGTCACCGTGGCCTATGGATGTGTGCAACATCAGGGGTGTCACACACGCGCTGCCAACCTTGGATGAGGGTTTGGGGGGGAGGGGAAGGGGGCATGTGAGAGGGGTGGGTTGGGAGAATTTCTATGCTGTCAACACAGGTAGCAACCGCAGGTGGAAACGTTTTTTTTTATACCACTTAGGTGCCAGACAAGCACATGGCCCACCTGATGGGAAGCCGTCACCGTGGCCTATGGACGTGTGCAACATCAGGGGCGTCACACTCGCGACCCTGTAAAAATATGCTTTCTGCCTACCCAATTTGCAGAGTTGTGCCAACCCTAGCAATTGGCAGATAGAAACACAATACCAATCGTTCACTAATGACGTATTAAGACCACCCTCATCACGTATTTGCAGTTTTTTTGCCACTCTTGCGCTCATTAGCGGCCTCTGCTGACCCACTGAAGTAAATGCTGCTCCATACATGACCCACATCTTGTTTCTAATGCGTTTTTGAAATTGTAATAAAAAAATTAATAGAGAAGTAAAATCGACTTACCTCCTTTTTTTAAATCGGTTAATATACTAAATCCTTCTGCAGAATGTGAAAAATACTTTTTTTAAAACCGCATCAAAGTCCGTTTACAATAACTAACTCTAGACTACGAGTTTAATGCATTTCTTTGCCAAATTTTATCCATCGGTTCAGCCTTTCTGACCCCAATAAGTAGCAAACATCCACACATCCTTCCATACACACAGGCAAACAGCTTTCTTAATTATCACGTATTCTTACCTGATTACGAAGAGTAAGTAACGCCCAAAATAATGACGTCAATATGTACCTAACTGACAACACATACCTTCCACCCTTGCACCATGAGCCCGTCCCATGAATACCTAATGCCCCCTATTGACGAGTTAATTAATTAAATACGATGTATAGACACCACACGTGAGACACATATTGATAGAATTAACGGTATTGTGTACATAGGGACTAATTGCAACGTGTATGGGTGGGTTTGGGGGGAATTTCAAGTTATAAGTAGATGTTCTATTTCACGAAGGCGGTTTAGCTGTCATTGTAGTAACACATATAATTTTTTTATGTCGGACACGTCGACATGACTTCACCTCGCCTGATGGTAAGCTAAAGGCAAAATCACATACACATTGCTTTTAAAAATGAATTACTTGCAATGTAATTATTGTTCTACTAACTGCTACATGAATTTCTTTTGACGTGACATGAACTTTCGCACACACATGTACGCGTATTTACAAGACACAGGTACTACTATTTAATTAATTGTTCACCCACCTTCGTAAGATAGAATATCTATACCAGTGCAGCTGTTCTCTGAGTACCCATTTTTTTAAATAAGATTTTAGTAACTTTAACCCGTGTGTACGCTTAAAAGAATGTACTGTGTAAAGAAAGAAGTTTGTATGCGTTTATTACTTCACCTCAGCTTACCATCAGACGGAATGCAGTCAATCTGATGGACTTAAATTACCTACTTAAATTAACTTCGGAAAAAAAACCCGACAGCTGTTAAAAAGCCAGAAATAAGTTGCATGCATAGCTAATTTAGGGACAGTCGCTCCTGTAAAAGTCAGGATAAATTGTGAGTGTCAGAAAGATACCGGGATAATGTAGCTATCGATACGATCAGGATTGAGGGAGTTATGAATGTCTGATGGTCGGTCAGCTATAGGTCATTGTCCATCCGCGCAAACTAAATAACTCTACATTTTTTGAAAGAACATTTTTCCCCAAATAGCTCACGGTTGACCTACAAACGGATAATATTTTATATTTTATTCTAAGGGAATCTCGCCCTTGCAAATTGAATCTCTAGGGAGATGGGTTAGTTGCCTTCTGAGAGCCTTTTTACACCTGACGGGATTTTACGATGATGGATATATTATATTCCAAGTTTATGTTTCCAATATGGATATTCGTAAAACTTTCTGAAAGAATTCTTCGGGTTTTTGAACTTAGTTTTAGGTTGAATTCAATCTGGATTGTGATCCGTGTGTACTTACATATTTTTATAGGTTCAGGGGCTCCATTGACAATACTTTATTAGTGAGCTTTCACGTACTTATCTAGCGATCCGTATTTTTTGTGTATTTGGAGATTTTTTATATATGGATCTAAATAATCTATAACTAATATTACAAATAGGAAAAATTGAACGTTTCCAGTCGATACACTTTGAAACTATTGAACATTTCACCATTAGAATGCTACATTATCCGTGAGTAACATAAACTACTTTTCACCAGTTATTCCTATGGGATCAAAACTTACTCGGATGATAATCTCGTGGCGAAGATAATATCGAGATAAATTGATTAACTGGTATCTAGTAGCATTGCTTTGTTGTCATTTTGTCAGCCGGTTGGCGCAGTTTGTCTGTCAATTAAGAATTATATGTATTTAAAAAAAATAGATTTGGATACTGTAGGATGGTATTATTCATAAACTCTTTCAACTATTCTGACCAAGGCACCAGTTAACAATTCTAGATGTAACTTTTGAAAAATAAACTTACTTAATAAAATCGTATCGCAGTCGTGTCGTCCCCTATAAATACTTCAAAATACCCTTTTTATATGTTTTTTGGAGGACAATCGTAAAACATAATAAGACCGTTCAGGTTTATCTCGCGCCGAGGCACTTGACGGATTCCTTTATGTCTTATGTAGCCTATTTTAATGTTAAATTACTTTAGAGGTGAATATTTAATACTTTTAACTCTGAAAAATACAGAAATTATACATGTATCTACGTTATGTATACAAATCAATTCATATTTCAATTTTCAAAAGTACTTTAAATATAAAATTATTTCAACCCCTATATCACTAGGAGGAGGTAACACACGACGGTGACTCCCGTCTGAACTGAGCAGTCCGTCTGGGGTAGTACCTCGGCCTACAGAAGACCGCGGCCATAATAACCATCGTGTTGTGTTCCCGCCGGTAAGTACGGTAGCCAGAGCTTACAACCCCTCCCCCCCCCCATCTTCCCAATCCTCCCCTCCAACCCCGATCAAACTCCCCAACTCCCTCCCCCCTCGAAGATCGGCAGCGCGAGTGTGATACTTATTATCTCCGACGTCAATAGGCCACGGTGACCGCTTCCCATTAGGTGGGCCTGAGCTTGTTTACACCTAAGTAGTAGGTATAAAAAAACACTCTTAGGGGTAAAATTTCGAGGTGCGTACCACCTAACCTTCCGGCTAAAGCGGCAATGGCCCTTTAAACCGTTATTCGTAGGCTCTCCACGTGTCCCAAAGACAGTTTATAATACCTATCAGGTCAGAAATCGGCTTCGTCCCTCATTATTCCCTGGCCGTTCACAATAAATCGCACCAATTTCTCCCAGAGGCACATTACAATTAATTCAGTGCGACATTTTGCAACAAGCGATAAGCGAGGTTGTCCCATTGTTCGTTCTGCCGCTGCTGTTGTAAGAAACACCTGTACCTGTTTGCACATAAATTAATAACAAATAACATTTGTTATTGGATTACAAAAGCTTGTTATTCAGTGTGGAAATGGCTTTAGATTTGTACGAACTTTCAGATGTGTTTGATACTGTTTGTCGATTTCCGAACTGAGTATAGTAGTGTTATATTTTTCGTTCAAAATTCAAATAGTACTTTATTCAACTACTAGCTTCAACCCGCGGCTTCGTCCGCGTGGAGGTCGGTATCGCCACAAAGTTTACTTATAGTGTGAAGCTAGCTTATAGCATGGTTTTAACATAATAACCTTCGTTAGATTACACAGTGTTACAGAATGCGTTGAAGAAAAAAAGGTTCACTGCTCTTTCCCCGTAGGTGATAGCGTGATAATATGTAGCCTATGTGGTGACCAGACTTACAAAGTAATATTCGTGCCAAATTTGAAGTTAATCCATGCAGTACTTTTTCAGTTTATCCCGGACATACAGACAAACAGACAAAAATTCTAAAAAGTATATTTTTGGCTTCGGTATCGATTGTAGATCACACCCCAAGTTCTTTTCAAAAAATATTTAATGTACAGTTTTGACTTTCCTATCATTTTATTATACCTACCTATGTATAGATACAAAATAAATGATTTTGACTTTGACTTTGACTATTATATACTGCCGTCCTTATCATAAACAACGCAATCGACATTTTTTTACGAAATTGAGTTATTAGTATATTCGGAATCACGGAAACGAGATCTACCAGGATCAATCACTCATTTTTCGATATCTTTTATAGTTTTAGTTTTTTGTTATTGATAAACAGCGTATTTGCCCCATTCTAAACCTATTACTAGTCATAAGCATCGTAAGTAAATTATGCGTTTCTCTTGACTATTTCAGTCAGAATTTAGATGTATGAAAATACTTATTATAAATAACGCATTCGGTACTAGTGATGTTTATAATTAGCAAAGTAAAATATTTTTAAGAATGTGAACAGGTCATAAACGTACTTGCGCTATATATGATAAGTATTTGATATGAGTTTAAACTAAATAGCAATAAGAAAAGTAACGCAATTATTACATTTGCGACTATTATGATTAGTAAAGTGTGTCAGAGTATGGGCAAGTCCGGGGTAAAGTGAGGGAGTCATGGGAGGCTTCTTTCAAGGTATCATATAAAATATTTATTAGAAAAACAAAATTGAAATAAATGCTTAAAGTAGGTGGGTAGGACTCTGTGGATGGTACGTTATTAACTTAGTTATAGGTATTTAGTTTATCACAATCGTTTTTATTGCAAATCTTAATATATTGTACAAAAATTGAGATCAGGGTTTTTTTTGAGTATTAATATAGGTTATTATCTTTTCTTAGCAATATAAAACAATCTAAAAATAGCACAATAAATCTGTCAAATCTCTAGGTTACTACATTTTACGTAAGAATAACAATTTACTAAGTACCTGAATAAGAAAATTAAAATGGGAATTAAAAAATATAGTCCCTGAATAGAAAAAAAACCGGTCATTTTGAGTTAAATCTTTGGCATCTAAAACAAATGAATTATAGCAAAAATATTTTCAATTTTCTGGCATTAGAGGAACAAGCTTTGAAATAATGGTAATGGTTGTACCTTTGCAGAAACTGTAGAAAATTCCTGTGATTTTATCACTCTAGCTTGCAAAAAATCAAGATTCTGAAATTTTACATTTAAGTATCGAGTTTGATGCCGGCCTGACAGTACCAATGTGAATTTCACTTTTTGGAATTGATATGCGCTAACCACACGATTTACCATTATTCTGCTGACGGTGAAGGAAAAACATCGTGAGAAAACCCACATGTCCTAGAAAAAATTTTAACGACCTGTCCGATGCACCAACCCGTAATTAGGACAGCGTGTGTGGATTAAAGCCTAAAGTTTTATCTGTAGTAAACTACAGATTTAACAGATTCATTGTTCTATTTTGAGATTGTTTTATATTGCTAAGAAAAGATAATTATATTGATACTCAAAGAAAACCTAATTTCAATATTTTTGTATAGGTAATAATATTAAGATTTGCGATTAAAATGATTGTGATAAACTAAATATAACTAAGTTAATAACGTACCGTTCACAGTGTGCTACCCACCTACTGCAAGCATTTATTTCATTTTTTTTATCTAATAAATATGGTATGATACCTAGAAAGTAGTTTTATTTTTTGTTCAGTTGCATAAAATTAAACGCATGTGGACTGCTCTTACCATTATTTGCTAGTCATGTTAAACGTATTTGCAACATATACGTTACAAAGGTGAACTTACATGTAAGTAATTCCACTGTCTTTGCTAGACATAAACATCACAAAGGCATCTTTCTAGACATAAACCGCTCACTTGCCACACATGAGTTGCTTATGCCTGGTAAAGTAATATTATTGCAGTTCATGATTTCTAGTCTTAAACAATTTTTCGTCTTTAAAAATATTTAAATTAACTAAATTTATAAATATAGGATCGCCCATGCAAAGTTCACATATAAAGGCACGAAACAAAACTAAAATATTTGTAATATTCGTTTTACTTTTAGAGGGACAATAAAAAAACGAAAAAAAAACTTTAGGCGCCATTTACTCGAAAGTTACCGCCAAGCAAGTGCGTTGTTTATGATAAGGACGGCAGTATAACTATTCATCCCATTTCTCATCACTTCAATCAAATCGCTCCCTATAAACTAGTTAGAAAAGTTTCCACGCCGTGTACTTAGTTGAGCAAATATTATTGCAGTTGGTAAGTTATGCCAGTTCACCGGCGAGGCCCGAGAGCCTCCCGCTGTTGACACAGAGAGCCTGTTTGAGCACGTCTCGTCAGAAATGTGCACATCCATGCTTACTGCTTACCTTTTTATTATTTTATTGCTTGAAATAAGGTTAAGTGCTTAGTTTGGCGCGTGTGGAATAATATTGTACTACGAGTATTAATAGGTACGCTTCGTTGCTTAATGTCACACTGGTGAAAGAAATTTTCATCCACCCATACCTAACATCTATCTATTAAAACTTACTATTAAAATATTTTATAGTATATCTCCATAGTAATCCAATCTCGGTTGGATTGCGTTCAGGGGTCAGCAAGTGCATAGCCGGGCAGGGGGGGTTGTGGTCGCAGCACTAGTGGGACGGTGGGTGTCTGTGGGCCTTTGTGGAAATACCTAGCCTTAACATGGTGCCTGTATGTAACGGTGATCCTCTTTCTTGAGACTTTATCAGCTTGCCATTAGGCGAGGTGAAGTCAAATTGATGTGTCCTGTATATTATTATATTTAAGTAGCTGTGTCTGTACACGGTCAATATTTATAAAAATACTTGGGCTATGTTTTGTGAACGACTCTGAACGGAGGCTAGTCTATGCCAGTAGCTCCATCCTTTTGACTTTTGACTATATCTCCGGTTCTACTAAACCGTTTGTCATCAAGTCATCAAACATGCGTAAAATTCTAAGTCTGAACAGGATCTTATTTACGCATACAAATATTTGCACTGAGCGGGAATCGAACCCGCGCCCCTGCGTATCCGTCGTATGCACTACCACTACGCCACAGAGGCCGCAAATCAAAAAATGAGAAACTACTTAATTTTTTTTGCTACCACTCCTCGCTTCCAACTTACGAGTATGTTTATTAACTCAATCAGAAATTCTTAACCGCCAATAAACCGTTGAAAGCAATTATTGTGTAATACACAAAGGAATTCAATTAAAATACGTCTTATACTTACCTATTAAGGTACCTATGTACCCTAGCAATAAACAAAATATTATGTTAAGCTCAATTTACTTAAAGAGTACAATTTACGATTCTTTCCGAGTTTCGATTGAACAATGGACCCGGAAAATTTAGCCTACGCATAACGGTCAACCGAATGTTAAGGCAACTACACATATTAGGTCAACAATCTTTAATGCTGACCACAGTGTAATAATACGAATGTAATTGTGGATCGTGGACTTTTGCATCTGTTGGTGGTAAAAAAAAAATTGTATTTGCTTATAACCTGTGTACGTTTTGTGTTCATAAATAAAGTTAGTTTTCTTTCTTTCTTTTCTTTCTGGTTTTCTAATTTAAGGTGTGTTTTACGCACGTCAGATTAAGGACGTTTTAAGAAAAAGTTATTCAAAATCAGAACCAAGGATCTACCGATACCCTACGCTATATTTTTAGATTTTTTTTATATTAAACAAGTCAGCAAAACTTCGTCTCGCCTAATGGTAAGCTAAAGGTAAAGTCTCAGGACCGGGCGTCACCACTACATACCACCGACAGTGCTACAGTGGCGGCCCTCACCTTGACGGCCTCATCAAATCCTATTTCACGCCCCGCTTAAAGACCTCGGGAATATGGGAGGAAGGAAACACATGCGCTAGTAAAGAGTTCTAAGTCTTTATGATACGGTAAAGAAAAGAGGCACCGAACCGCTATGTTCTTGAGGAAATTGATTGCACTGTGGGAGGGTGATACCTCAGTCTTGCACGTGTAGTTCTGTTTTTACGTCTACCAGGACTGACTGGGACTCTGTCTCATTGCTATATAGAAGAATGAAGCGTAGGGTAGCCAGAGCTCACTGTACCCCTCTTTCCCCCACCCCTTTCTAGCCTCCGCACCCTTTCCTACCCCCGCCCTTTTCCTTCAGGGTTGACAGCGAGTGGGTGACGCCCTTTGTGATGCACACGTCTATAGGCCACGGTGACCGCATTCCATCAGGTGAGCCGTGTGCTTGTCTGCCACCGATGTGGTATAAAAATAAATAAAAATATTTTGAATATAATAAATATATTTTTTGCTATCTAATTTTTCTTAAATACCTTCTTACAAAATTATTCCTACAATAGTATTATTACACTGTGGTCATCATTTGCTCCTGTTGACCTAAGCTCGATAGTTCGATGTGTGTACATAGTACAACAACAATACGTTATTAAAATGTGCGTACAGTTTATATTTCAACACAAAGAAAGTTATTACTGGCTATTGTTGGATAAGAGCTCGTGCTTTCGTTAGGCCGGCTACAGCTCCGCGACTGCACGTCGACGGGCACAGTCATTTGAACCATAGACGAATAATCTTTGGTCTATGATTTGAACTAAGTAATTTTATATTACAGAAAATCGTGTCAACGTAAATGCCAGGAAGAGCTATCTAGATCTACTTATAATATAAATGGACAAGGAAAAACAGCACTTAACCTCTCCTGTTCGTCTCGTCTAGTGTTATAACCAAGCCTAGCCTAATAATGATTCTACACAATTTTTTATCTGTCAGTCTTTGTCTGCTTGAAAGAGGCCATCTCTGAAACGGCTGGGCCGATTTTGACTTTCACTGGCAGATAGGTTATATTATAGGGCGTACCATAGGTTACTTTAATTTTGGAAAAAAAATTAGGGTTCCGCGTAAAAAAATTTAAAGATTTAAAATCTAGATCCACGCGGGCAAAATCGCTGGCGCAGCTAAAATAAAATTCTTTTAATACATGACTGCTAGTTGACGGCTGACCCTTACCGTGTTACCCATACACCCTCTCCTAATAAATCTGCTCTATCAATGTTCTTTTGGGCCTCGATTCTGCTAAGTCAAACCACTTTCATGCCACTGACACTCTAAAATATGCTATTTAATAGTAGACTTTACCGTTGTACAGTTAAAGTCTAAAATTAAATAAAAAGAATTCATTGAACTTTTTCATTCGCTCTACAAAATATCACGAACTGTACTTACGTACTAACAATTTTTTATTCGCGAGTTTTTTTTAATCTAATGACAAACTCCACAAAGACTATGTTTCAAAATTGAAACAAAATTTGTTTTTATGTAGGTACCTAACACACCACTTATTTTAATTTTAGACTTTAACCTGATAACAATATGGTCTACAATTATTGGCAAATGGCATTTTTTAGAGTTTCAGTGGCATGACAGTGGACTTTAGCAAAATCGATGTCCTGTTTATCCTTTTATCTACAAACACCATGAGCTCTGTCATCAAGTCGCAAGTCTGCGGCAGACCTTATTCAATCGGAGCACAATCGCGCAATTGTGCATCGTGATCGGGCATTAGCTCAGGGAAATGTTTGCGTCGGGCCGATCCCGATCCGCAATTGCGATCCAGTCGCAGTTTCAATACTTTGAATGCATACAATAGTTTATCTAAGTGGAATATTCACTCAAGAACGAGAACGCGTCGAGTGGACTAGGTATAATCAGCGGTAAAGGTCTATGATCATTTTCAGATTTTTAACAGTAGTTTTGAGTAAAGTAACTTATGGTTCTTAATGAAAATGATGTTTAATTAGTTGGCTCGATTAAACTACCTTTAAAGTTTCATTACAATATGATGAATAATTTTCATTGAAAATTTTAAGTCTGAAATCTTTGCAATTATCAAAGACTTTTTCCGCTGACTGTAGGTACGTTGGTTTGTTAGAATTGTTAAATGGTTAAGTTTCAAATTGTGTTTAAATTTCAAAATAGATTAACTAACGGAATTAGGTATTACTATAATTATTATTAACGGAAAAACTTGGGTTATGTTATACGAGTATGAACGATTCTAACACAATTTATTTTTGAATTCTTTTCTGTTTGTTCGCAAAGGATGCAAAAACTACTGAACAGATTTGCCTGACTTAAACCGCACGCAGTCTTGGGTTGTCAAACTCTATGGAGTAAGGTAACCCTAGAGGCATTTCCCTCGCATGCACCCCGCCTGATCCAAAACGGTTCTAGACAGTTTAGTCAATCAGTAGTACATTCCCCTAGCATGAGACTACCCGTCGTGAATTTAAATCCCGTACTAGATGCCATCTTTTCCAATTTCTTAAAATCTACTACATTCTACACAGTGCTTTCTTGACCCAAAGTAAGCATAGTTTAACTAGCTTGTGTTATGGATTCTAGAATACAGCTAAACATACTTAAGTATATACTTTTTTTGTAAACCAATTCTGTCCAAAATTCATTCATAACATCAAAAAGTCAATTTATACATTTCACAATTACGTCATCATTCAATTGAACGAACGAAATGTTTACATTATTCCATCTGAGATCTCTCTAACGGTACAGATCAACAGTAAAACTCTTTAAATATTGATATTAATATCGAAAAACTGTATCTTACAGCCCATCAAAGAGTACGACGTTGAGCGCAGTCTCTTGGGAAATCACTCGTAGTAGACTCCCTTAGCCGTGTTGTGTATAGGTACTGTAACTGATTTATGGCTGACGTGCCGTGAGGGGGAGGAGGGGGGATAAGGTATGTGAAGGTATGCAGAGGCATGCTCATGGGTCTTGTGTTACGTTTTAATTTGACCCCTGTTTTCAATGGAATTAGAAATTTTTAATCCCAGTGGATCGCGTAGGTTTATAGCCGTAACTTTTGTTTGCTGGATTTGAATGTTAATTATTTTCATGAGAATGGTTTAGATTGTTTTAACTGACTTAAAATTGTGGAGGTTCCTAATTAGTCAACGATCTTTACGCGTGATTTCAAGCATCCATGGCAGTATATTCATTAATGACTTACCTATGTGTAACACCCTCAATAGTTTCATGAAGAAATGAAAACAAAAAATCCGTATATTAATGTAGTTTTATTTTTAAATAAATATAACCAATAACATTTATTACATCACAGGAGCAGGGTATCTCGAAAACACAATTCAATTGCGCGGCAAACGCTTCACAGACCAAGGACAAACAGTCGGCCATCTTGAGTCTATCTCCATGACTTGACAGGAAGCGTTCGCGCGCTTTCTTTAATACAATTGACATCCCCTAACATATAAATAAGTATAACTAAATGATATTTATACTATTAATTAACAGTATAAGTCGCAAACTGATCTGTATTATTAACTCTAATTAATGTTTGCGACAGGAAGCATAATAATATAGGCCTTAGTTGTGCGTTATTAATTAATAGTAATAATGGCAATATTTTCTGGTTGTAAAAAGATTAATTAAAAATAGACATTCGGTTGGAATTATTTGTTTCAAAGGGATGAACGTTCAGAAATTCCTTTACGTACAGACTTTCATTAACATTTTTTTAAACTATAATTTTATTGTGTTGTACTTTAAAATGGTTTCAACACTTACTCATGTATAATATGTAGGTATTTTCAGTAAGTATAGTCGCCCCTTAAAAGTTGATGAACAGTAGGTAACAAAATTACAAATAATCTTTACATTAAATTATTTTTTTTTTTAAACCAGAAACTTTACTAACGTAGTCGTAAGGAATTTGTTACTAACATCATGTGAGTCCATTGTTACTTTAATAAATATTTTTTTTTATTTATTTATTATTATTATTTAAGCAAAATAAAAATGTATAAGTATTTTTTTGTAATCTTCAGAGGATAAGGTTAAATTTCACGTTTTGTTTATTATGTTGTGAAAGTTTAAGAACTAAGGTAATCAATAACTTGAATTTGTTAAGCAACTTCTATGGGCGACTGTGGTTTGTATTTTCTAGTTCTAAAAATGTATTTATTATTCTGTACATTTATGTAAGTAATCGAAATAAATTATTTGGAAATATTAAAACAATATTCACATATATTATTACATTCATTAAAACACAAAATCACTATAACTATAGGTACAATTACGTTCTGATATTATAATTATAGTCTTCAATTTTAAATTATACATTGGCGCATATTATTATTATTAATTATTATTAACGTCAATTAACAGAGGTAAAGTTAAATTGACATTCTTTTTTTCGTAAATTAATGTTCATGTGTTAGGTTTTAGTGCGCTAGGATATAATTTAAAATGTATACAAATTACGAAATCTAAAGATATGCATAACTAGAAACAGGTTAATAGTTCCATCTACAACTAAATACACTTTTTACAATCCGTAGAACGATCAAGCGAAACTTCTAAGTCGTTTTTAAATATTTATTTTATCTAGAGATTACGTTCCTTTGGTCTTGAAAGAGTACAAATTCGAAATTTATTGAATGGCCGTATTTTTATTTAATAGTAATAAACTGTTCAGATGGTAACCAAGAAAACATCAAAGTAAAAAGTTCTCTAGCCTGCATCATTAGTTGAACATCAATAGTGGTGATGATTCTCTTTATGTCCCTTGGAACCTCCAATTGAGGCGCGCTGTTCCTTCTGCTGGCTATTGTAAGAGTTAGCGGTCTCTCAAACCAACAACTATGAAAACCTTACTCAAGTTGTTACTCAGGGTAGGGATCAGAGAGGTAGAGATAGATTTTATTTTATTTGTAATTCAAAGTAATTAAATATGCATAAAACATTTGTATATGTTATTCTTTTGTTGGTAAAATAAATAAATAAACAAAGTTGGTGGAACTCAGTATGGTGGAAACCTTAGTAAGACATCGCAATTTTCGTGTAGTTCGTACCGGTCCCGGTATGGTCAGCAATATTGATTATCGTAAAGCGCACCGGCTGTCATGTTGATTTATGTCATTGTGTACTTAGGGCACGACCAGATAGCATAAATAAATTCTGACAGCTCAATTGTAAACGGTCGCATATTTTTTGAGTTGACTCAATTGAGACGTGTAATATCTGAACATAATATGAAAGTTTATTTCTTATTATTGAAGTATATGAAAAGATGATTTATTATTTAAAGCATTTCTGTGAAGTCATTACGATTAATATGTCTATATTGTCAAGGAAATAATGATATGGGATTTAAAATGGCGCTTGAATTTCTTTCTTCCTTTGTACTGCTTTAGAAACCAAAAGATTCTTATTATTATTTTTCTTAATAAAGCTAGTAATACTGTACATACCTTAATTAGGCAACGCATTTGTTCAAAAGTTATGTCCGCGACAGCGAAAACATTAAACAGGGGAAACTAAGTACTCTATACAAAATTAAAAAATGTTACTTTGGCAAGATCTAATATTTAAATGATTAAATTTACAGAAATTAAAAGGAAACGAACACATAGAATGAAGTTGATATTTTAGCTTATATTGTATAAAATCTAAGCGCTAACGATATAAATTAAACACTTAACCTTAGTTTAAGATTTATAATAAATGAGGTACGATAAACCATTGTGACTATGTGGTGATTCTTCTCCGAATGAGTCCTACAACTACCGCGCAGTCACGTGCACGACTCACGATATCTGTCAAACAACTGTCACTTTGACAGTGACGTACGATATATTTTTACATAACTAGCTGATGTCCACGGTTCCGCCTCGTGGCTCGTGTGAAGAATTTCCCGAAAGTGCGGGCACATTAGCAGAATTCCTTGCATTTTGTTTCTGTGCCCGTTACCCGTGGGAAACCCTTTCCAGGATACAAAGTAGCCTAATCTATGCTTTATTCTGGAATATAATCTATCCCTGTTCCAGTCAGATCTGGTCACCCAGTGGAGAGTTATTACGCAAGAAACATCCAAACATGTTCACAAAAAAATGGGTTTTCTTTTTCAACATTAAGATTTTTAATAACACATTTAAAAAAGTTTTAAATTAAAATTAGTTGTATCTTTTGACAGCTACCGCGAAGTCATACACTAAATGCACATTAAACAATATCAACATTAGCATTTTCAATATAAAATAACAATTATACAAAAAATGCAAGAAATGGAACGCTACATTACGTTGCCTTATAAAATAAAATTATTCAAAATAAATAATATTAATGTACATTTTTCAACAAAATCCTAGGAAGGGAAAATTTATGAAGTTTATTATAATAAAGAGTGAGACACACGACAGTGGGTAGATACATCCTCAGGGTATAATTTAACATAATGTAACCCTAATTAGGCTTTTTAGACACAACTCCTAAGTCTCTTTGCTGAGATTATTCGGAACTTGTATAAATTATGATTTTCCAACATCAGAATAATAAAATTCAGAATATTATTTTTGAATTTGTATTTAGCTGTTGCATTATAAAAGTTATCAATTACAGTGCAGTCTCAATATTTTAATTATACATAACGCCGTGTGCCCAAATCTTTTTCTCTTGCATTTTTGGCATAAAACTTGTCGTAATATAAAAGTTGAGAACTACTATCATTATAACGTCATTCCTAAAACGGACTAGGTAAACGTTTGTCATACACGTCAGGAATGAATGTTTGATATTAAAATGGACAGCTTCATTTATTTATATTTTTTAATGCATTATAAAATTTTAATTTCTTTTAATTTAACCTTTTAATTTCAAGTAATAACAACGAAGAAGTTCAATAAGTAATAATAACTAAATTCAATTATTAATAACGAATAAGCTCAATTATTAATACTGAATACGGTTAATGTAAACAATGTGTAAGTATATTTTATTATTTAATCCGGTAAAGGAGATATAATATATAGGGTCATTTCGCCTGTTCGCGTCCACTTAGCGCAGTTGGCAAGTTTGACGGAGAAAATAAAAATGTACCAGTACTAATTTCAATTAAAAGTTTATTTAATCTGTTCATAATATTAGTCTAGTTTAAGGTAACCTTTAGTTTTATTCGAAATATCTTGTAGTTTTTTTTCTAAAAATACAAACTTCAGAAATAGGCGATTTACCCAGTTCGCGTCCATAAAATCCAATTTGCGTCCACCTGCTGGACCAGTTTGCGTCCACTGGAAATTTGAATTTTTCACAGGAAATTTGAATTTTTCACTGGAAATTCACATTTGAAAATGTTAAGAAGCCATTTAACAACCTTGTTTTTTACCATCTACTCCTATTTTTCACGCGGAAATGTCTACGGTTACCACCCACCAGTGGGGGCGTTATGTTGGAATCGAACTGATTAAAGCCGTACGCCATCTCGGGTTTTCTAACGCCAGGGTGTCGCCACCGCCACCTCAGCCTGCTTCTGCTAGGTTGACAGGTGGCTCCACGCGTCATCCCCAACCCTGCACTCATGGAGGACAAAGTTCGTTGAACGACCTCTAACGCCTGAGTCGCCTGCGCCTGTTGTGGTCGCCTCTCCCAGACCTTTTCCGTCGCCTCCTTCTCGAGCATGACTTACTCGCAAAGTGAGGCAGCGGCATCGCCCGCCCGCTCTGCAGCATCGCTGTGAGTCAGACTCTCAGTGAGAGGACTCGCACTTCGAGGGCCACCACGAGGGCTCGCCTCGACACCTCCTACGCCCTGCATTCTGCCAGTGTGTGCATCCCTAAGTTCTAACTTGCATCACAGTGATGACATTCAGCCGTTGGCAGGAGCCAACGGCTTCCTGATCAGACACAAGTGATCCCCGAAGTATGTGTTCATGGAGATCACTTGCGTCAGGTGTAACGAGAGGCTCCCGTATGGGCTCTCTAGCCAGTCCTTATGATGGTCACCTACTAAACCTAGCGCAGGTTCTGTGCCCGGTTTCTTTACTCCATCTGGTCTGCGCCCACTGATTTTGTCTTGTCCATATTGTCGTTTTGAGAATAGCATATTTGTCTTACCGATTTCTGCTTCTCTCGAATTTCACTCAATGCTTTCCTTAAATCGTCTTCTGTGTATGTTCTTTATCCTTCTTTCTTATATTAGCAGTAGGAAATTAATTTTAATAATGGACGCGATTTGTTCTTGTCATTATTCCCTGCAGGTATAGTTTGCGTCCATTGCGGACGCAATCTGGAAGTTCTATAAATTCAGTGTAGTAATTCGCGTCCACCTTATTTTAATTGGTAATTATAAAAAAAAATTGCAAATTCATAATGAATATAATTCCTTTTATCATTATCGACGTCTAGAAACAGCTATGTATTCAAAATACACATAAAACAATAAAAGACTTGCCTTCAAACGCACCGCTGTCCACTACCTTTTTTCTTAAAATTTCGCGGTTTCGCGCTCTCTCGTTGAACAGCCGTCACTAACTATTTTTTTACACAGGATTGGTTGGGCGCACAGAACTTTTACCTATGCGTACGTGGCTCTTATACAATGAGGTATTGTTGGTAATGACTTTTCGACTAATTGATGTGTTAGTATACTTAATTTCGAGAGTTTTCAAAGAGAGGTCCGTAAAATGGACGCGAATAGGGCGATGGACGCGAACAGGCGAACTTACCCTATTAGAACTACTTATAAATAAGATAATAAAATATACAAAAGGCTCACTTTATTTTAACTATTATAATTTGTGTTGTTTGATGCAATATATTTCATATTTAATACTTTATTCTAAATAGATATTTAGAATATGAAATACAGATTTCATTGTGGTATTATTTTTTGTTCTTCAAACTATTTATGATGATAACCTATTGAAGTATAAATTGAGATAGAACTATAAACACACAATATAATAGAGTGTACAGAATATAACAAGACATGAAAAAATGCATAATAGACTTTCCAATAAATAATTTCATTGAGGTAGACTCAATCCTATACTAACTGACAACACAGGGCTATTCTAAAATACTGAGAGGAGAGACAGAAGTAGAATAAAATATATCCAGAAAATGTCTCACAAAACTCCTAACACTAAACTAAAATGTTTCTTCATTATCGATTGAGGGGCTTACAATCAGTCTTACGATAAATATCAACATTCATTCCTGACGTACAAATTGTAATATGAATTTATATAGACAGCACATATATGGCAGTAACAGTTAAAACAACTACGTTATCAATTCACGTATGTTTGCAACGACGGATTATGACGAGAACCGAGCGCTCTCATTGGTTGCTTTATCCCTACCATTTACAAGATGGCGGTCGGCTAGTGGCAGTTGATCGCGCGCCGCTGCAGCCGACGGATGCGCCGGTGCCAATCTTCACGCCATTCCAACAGTAGTGTCCTCTCGCCGACTGTCAGTCCTGGCAAACCGGCCGAAACGCCCTCTTTTTCCACTCCTAGGATTAGGTATGACCTGGCAAAAAAAAACATGAATAAGATTTTTATTAGTGAGTTGAAAATATTATAATCGATTAGAATATATTAAAATCTTTTTTATTATTGGTTAGGATATTCTATCAGTTTACTCATAAAAAAATAATTTTAGTAAACTATACACGAATTCTCGTAACGAAATCATTTCATACAGGTAACTTCTGTCATGCCGCATTTCTCATTAAAAAGATAATGTGGGTTTCTTCGAAACATGTCTACAAAGTAAAAAGTTCAGTATTCACTTTAATTGATGCAAATTTTATGAGATAAACGTATCCTTTATTTACAAAAAAATCTCATGAAAAACTAATCACCTATTAGGTACCTTATTAACAAATACCTACCTAATGACCGAACTCTTATTACGAGAATTTTCATATTATAGAAACAAGAATTAATTTTCCGTTTAATTATGAACGGCAATAAAGATTAGAAAGGTCGATACGTACATTGCTACTAATTTTACGCCTCAAGATTATTTTACGATGTCTATAAATGCGTTCATAATACGCATTTAATTGAACCAATTCAGGAAGTACGGAACGGCATTGTAGCGTGTTTAATCATCATAACAGCAGTCCCACATCTCTTTCTCAAATAAAATAAAAAAATCTAAATGATCGTCGAATCGAGTAATGGCTTTTTTACAACAACTTTGAATTAAGTTACGGAGAAATCATACTATGTCTCGTCTGTCTTCAAAAGGACACATTTAGTTGGTCGTAGAGGCTCAAGGGATAAGGCTCTTC
The DNA here is from genome assembly GCA_963576445.1 of Lithosia quadra. NCBI lineage: Eukaryota > Metazoa > Arthropoda > Insecta > Lepidoptera > Erebidae > Lithosia > Lithosia quadra. The sequence continues at coordinate 1,223,651 of OY754885.1, read as the reverse complement.
GTACTGTGCTACAGGAACCATTAGTGTCATGTAGCGAAAGTTAATAAAATAATTAAGATAGGTACTGTATGAATGTATACAAAATAACTAAGTATTTTGTCACTAAATTACACCTAAATTATTATCAAATAAATAATTAATAGTTAAATAGGCTCACTAGTTTTAAAGTTATATTTAAATGTGTATAATCTGTGTAAATCTTATCGTGAATATTCATTCCATCAATCCGAATTTTAAGTTTGTGAATAATTTAGTAAACAAAAATAGTTAAGACTTAAAATATAAAGAATGCATGTGTAATGATAATATCTTGTAGTCTGTTGTTTACAGTTGATATAAATTCTGTTAACGTTTTTGTAATAAGGCAGTATGTATAAATTATAGATAAATTACCTACAAAATACGACAATAAACAAGCTATTTTACGAGGTAATACAGATAAGGTAAAGTGCTATTGTGCAGCATTTTTATTCACAACATTAAATAAGCATTCTTAGCTGGGCCTTTTAACAAATGATTAGCAAGGTCTAGCAATGTTTGCTTGTGCGGCCTTTTATTCCTCTTTTTTATATCTACAATTTAGGTATCGCAAAAATAAATAAAACACATGAAAAATCTCACATAAGAAGGGTGTTTAGATCCCCAAACACTGTAAGACTTTCGGAGCCAAGCCAACCTCAACTGCAAGCCGGTATACCTGCTGATTTACGGATGAGGATCTGGTGCAATTTTTCTTCTTGGAGTTGGAAGGTCAAACAGCAGTCATTTCGTCAGTCACAAACTATAAGGAGGATAAAAGTACTCGGACCCCGTGCTCTGAGGAATTATGCTCTGCTTCTTTACGTAATGATACTTACTTGTTAATCTTGATCTTAGGGCACTTGCAGGCGAGGTCCGTGGCGCGCACGTGCAGGGCGGTAGCGCCCCGGCGCAGGCGGCTGCGCGGCGCGCGCTTGTACACGGCCTGCACGCTCAGCGCCAGACGCACCCACGCCTCGCCCCCCGCGCCGCCCGCGTGAGGCTCGCGACCCACCACCTTGCCCATTATGACTGCACACAACAAAACAAAACATTGTCATGTAACATTTTATTGTTCAAAGTTTCCTGAAAGAAAAAATAGAGACAGCAAAGGCTTACAAACTACGTTAATTGGAATATCGACCAAACATATTATCACACATGAAGACACAAAGTAGGGTACCGATAACTTACACTAAATTAAGCTCATTAGGTACTGTATACTAGGTTTTATTTAAAAGCAAGCAGTCTTGCTTGCTGTCTTGCTATATTGTTCTGAAGTTCAGAATCTGAACGTAAAAATGACAACTCGCAAGTTTTCACTTTCCGACAAAATTTAAAAAATAAGTTTTTCTTAAAACATTAATTTTAAAAATAAAATTGAAAGTCGAATTTGGAGTTCAAAATATTAAGATAAGTACTCTAAACTAAATTTATTATGATTAGAGATTATTTTGGCGCAAACTAACTATAGTGACTGAAGTAACTATTGTCTGCGTCGATCTAGCCTATTATGAGGAAAACGGTACTGCAATACAAAGACAAAGATTTATGAAACCTTTCTAAACACACTAGTATACGATTTATTCAGTCATTGTTCAGTTGAAAGATATAATATAATATCAGAGCTTTAAGTATGTTAAATCGTGGTCGCATAGAAAGCTGAGGACTTTAATAACTGTTTCAATTTATGAATGTAGATTTAAATGGATATTAAATAATTAAAGTAGAAATAGTATTCATATTCATAGCGAGATTATACTGCATACGTGCCTATTTTGTGTCTTCGTGTATCAGGCATCTATATCTATGTAAATAATTCACTGGAAACCTGGATTTTTATATTATAATCAGCAGATTGAAATTTCAAATAATTTAGGTTGAATTCAAATAATTTCAGTTAAGTTTATTCAAATAATTTCAATTATATTCAAATATTTTTCTCACTTATTAAATTACATTTTATAAGACCTTTTACTCACCGTAATCTCGGCTGCAGAACTTGTTGAGGTTTAGAGTGCGAGCGGCGGCGCGACATCGGCCGCACTGCTCCGCTGCTGCATCACACATCACAAAAATAAGTGATCACATCACAGCGTATTATAATAACTATCGTGATGACTATCCTAATAGTTATCATAATATCGCCTTATTATTTTGATAGTCCTCTTAACATATAATTATAATTATTATATCAGTAATTATTCAAATATCAACGTGTAGCAAAAATAACTAATTATTATAATTTTGTTTTATATGTTGTGATTGTCACGTCATAATAATGAATATAATTACATAATAAATTTACAATATTTATTAACATTTTTCTTGCATGCAAGAGTTTATATTATATTACTAACATTGAAATGATCAAATACGATGTGAAATATCAAAATGACCTATGGCGTGCTGTGAAAAAGCTAATGATAAACTGTAAATTAATATTAATAATTGAACAAAACTATTATTATTAATTGAAAAAATGTTAATATGAAAGGGTTACCTCTCAGTCGGCACTGATAAAATAAAACAAAACAAAGTAGTTATGAGTACAACAGAGAATGAGACAGAATAAGCAAATTAATTATATTGTTCATCAGTATGACAATTAGTATTCTCACACCACAATGAAATGACAAAGCTATCCCCGAAATTCTTCTTCAAAATATTATTTTTCGGTAGTACCTAATAGAGTTCAATAATTATGTAAGGCATTTCTTATTAATATGCAGTCTTCCATATGCTCGAGACTTTTAAAAGATATAGGATTGAGGTCTGTGGTCACTGTTTTTAAAAATAGAACTATTAAAAAATTGTTTTCTTTTTAAATGACAGAAAGAAACAACAGTTTATTAGTCTACTTCGAAGTGCTTCGAAGTTACTTGTACAATTTGACCTGACATTTATTTCGTTAAAAATCACAAAATGTCCTTTGCATAGAGAAATAATGTTTAAAAACTAGTTTTTAAGAGAGATTTAATTACGTAGGAGTTATTAGATTGCGTGGTCATGTGGTATGAGAATGGTTGTAGACAATAATACCTTTCGATTGACATTCGCAATCGCAACTGTTGCTTTTTATAGGTAGAAGGGTAGACATTATTCTTTCTTTTCTTTTTGTTATAATTGATTACAAGAGTATAGACGCGGTTTTATAAAAAAAGAAATGGTACAGTGATTTATGGTTTATCAGCTTTATCATAGTATTTTTTTTTATTTATTTATTTACATCTAGTAAAATACATATGAAAAATACTCCTAGAAGTATATATAGGTATATAATCATATACCTATATGATTAAAATACCTCATTTTTTTCACCAGTTTTAATCTTGGTTCAATCCAAAACAATACAGTCATTTTGGGTAACTTTGAACATTTTTAACGGATTATTAATGTTTACTCTCTGATTACATTTATTACATCTTTATTTTATAGAATAAATAGTGTTCTTTTGAGTTGGTTTATGTTTTTAAACCCACAAATTTATGGAAAAAAAACAAAGACTGCCCAAAATTTGCCCCAAAACTCACATTCAAAGTTAGCACGAGTTTTGGGTAACTTTGAATATATATTTTTTTGGATTTTAAAACCTTTATTATTCAAACATTTTAAGATTTGGATAAAATTGAATGATGTATTCTTGTAAAAAAAAGTCCAATCTATGAAAATCATGACTAACTTGACGTACCTACCTGCGAAAAAAAGCGAGGCCTTGCCATAATGAAACAAGGCGGACCAATTTGGTGAAAAAAAAAACATTGTTATTTTTATATTTTCTAATAAAGTAAGATAAGTAGGAACATAGTGCACAAAATAATAAATTATATGTTTATTTGGTTATCAGATGAGATCAAAATCATAATGACTGCTAATAATTTTTCTGGACATTTTATTTTTTAAAGAAAACTAATCACCCCTTTCCATGAACAAAATGTCATCGTCAATACGAATTTTTCCACCTTTTTAGGGCCAAATGGCAAAAAACAGAACCCTTATAGATTCGTCATGTCTGTCTGTCTGTCTGTCCGTCCGTCCGGCCATCCGTCCGTCCGTCTGTCCGTCCGTATGTTACACACCCACTTTTCTCCGAAACTATAAGGCCTATGCGGTTGAAACTTGGTAAGTAGACGTATTCTGTGAACCACATTAAGAATTTCACACAAAAATAGAAAAAAGCAATCAATTTTAAGGCTCCTCATACTTAGAACTGAAACTTTTTATAAGACACGAATAACTTTGAACCATTCAATGTTACCCAAATCACTTCGATTTTGATCGTCGTTACAACTTTATCAGTTTTAGACAATTTATGTAACACCATGTACGGACAGCGATTTAAAAATAATAATTTTTTAGTAGATTTTAAAGATAAATACCAAACATACCTGTTTACAGCAAGTTTTGTACAAATAATTTCGATATTAAATTCAACTAACAAACACTGCTAAAAACTTCACTCGAAAAAGGCGGTTAAATTACAAAATTATGACTTTGAAAGCTTAATGTTTTATGTTACGTTTGTTAAAAAACATTATGGCGATCCGTTTAGGCAGTTATAATATTGAAACAATAAAACATTTGCATCAAATAAATTTTTGAATGTTTTTCACAACTTTATTCAAAGTTACACTGCGATTCAATGTTACCCAAAATGACCGTAGTGAAACTGAATATAAAATCAAATAATTTATTGATATTATATATTTCTAAACAATGTGATGATACTGCCAGAAAACCAGTTGTGAAATGTTTGTCCAATGTGAGAATTTTCATATCGCGATGCAGGATATGTTCCTACAAAGTACCTAGTTAGACTTGACTTTGCTAGATGGCGCTGAGTATTGCAGCCCTTGTTTCAAAATTCGAAGTTTAAAATTAAGCAAGACAGATTCGAATTTCAAATTCGTCAACTGGCTCACTTGGAACTCACTCATTCGAGCGAATTAATAATACCTTCCAAAAGTCATTGTCATGGTAGTGTTAGTGGGAAAACGTGACTATGAATGATGCCGTTTCTAAAGCGCCATTTTATTTTATTGTTGCGTTTATGTCATCGAAAAGTACTATTTATAAATAAAATTAAAGTGCAAATTAATAATAAGTCGGAGATACTGTACTTTTTAAACCCTTCTTAAATTTTTGTTAATTTATGAATATTTTTGACTTGGTATCAACAATACATTATTTTTTCGTACGGCATTCGCCATGACTACTTAAGGCCCTAAGAGGCCTGGGTGACCTTGACGATTCGGAGTTCGCATATTGTTTTGCCGACGTCGCCGCCATCTAGCGGAAATGTACGGTACTGCTAAGAATAGTTCAGTGACTAGTAAACTGCAGAGGGAATAAGTATTATGTTCTGGAATACTGCCTATTTTATATGCGCCTATGCGCGTCACCGAGTCATGCGCGTCTACGGTGTATTGTAGACGCCAAGGCAGTCGTCAGGTCAGCCGAAATTTATATAACATACAAGCTTTTATTTAACTTACCCAATTAGTATGTATGTTTGTAATAAATACAAAGTGGCGGATTTTGTTTTTTTTTCTAATCCCTTTACATTGTTCTTTAGGTTTAGAATGGGTTCCCGTTTGCTGTTACCTGTGGTCTTTTACCTTTTGACCGATTGCGCAGGGGTAGGATACCTGCCTTCTGCGCCGGAGGTTCGATTCCCGAACAAGACAAATATTTGTATGCACGAACATGTCTATTTGTCTTGGTCTGGGTGTTATCTATGTATACCGGGTGTAAGGGTAACGCTCCCGAAGCCGAAGGCCCGTGGTAGTACTCCGGGTACACTACATATTGGCATAATATTTTTTCGATTTGGAGATATTTTTTTTTCATTTTTTTTTAGATTATTTTGCATTATGTACCTATTCTCCGTTATATTAGGAAGGGTCAATGAAACGACAATTTCATAAAAAAACATCGCTACAGGGTATAGAACCCTCCCTGTGAAGGAAAAGCGCGGACGCCCCCTTCTTTTTTTATACTTTAGATTTATTGGTGGTTTGAGAAAAAAAATAACCCTAACCTAATCTATCCGAGTTGGGGTGTTAAAAATGTTATATACCTACATTATAATACGTAATATAATTAAAAAATGCATAAAAATTAACTTAGTCACTCGTGGGCGGCAAACATCGCGGACGCTCCCCCTTTTTTATATTCTAGATTTTCTAAGTGGTTTGAAAAAAAAATAACCCTAACCTAATCTATCCGAGTCGGGGTACGGGGATACCCATTATTTAGAATGTTTTCCACCGCGAAGCACGATAGTGCGAAAGTATAATTTGTGGCACTTCGCCGGCCGCTGCCGCGGCACGCTCGCTTCGCTCGCTCGGCTCGTGCGTTGTTGTAGTCACAGTTCTAACATAACCTAACCTACAAAAGTTGGATCCTGCTGTTTTGTCTTTTTTTTAAGGTTAGAATATGAAAAAAAATCGGGGGGCTTCCGCGCTTTTTCCTTCACAGGAGGGGGTCTACACACTCCCCCCGCCCACCCCACCCACTCCCAGCCCTTAAATCGACGGCCGGTATAAGAAAGTAAAGCCCAAAAATTAATAGTTATCAATAAATAACTTATGAAATAGATTAAATTATTGCATACAATCACACCAATTACCTATTTAGCCCACGTTAAGTTACATGAAGAACTTGTGCTATCAATCCAAATGTCGCTGAACATCAAGATTTCAAAATTAGGTTAACAAAGTATCTTTAATGTTGCCGTGTGTTAATATACTTTTGTCGCCTATGTTGTTCAGCTACTTTTGGGACAATGCTTGCTTAACCGTAATAATGTGTTCATTATGTATATATTATGTAAATATATATTGCATTGTCCCAAAAGTAGCTGAACAACATAAGCGACAAAAGTATATTAACACACGGCAACATTAAAGATACTTTGTTAACCTAATTTTGAAATCTTGATGTTCAGCGACATTTGGATTGATGGTGTACAGCGACTTAGGAATACTAGTGCACAGGTACTTTTGAAATACGCGTGTTTAACGACTTTTGTAAATTTCTGGTGTACAGGCTATTTTGTTTCCTAGTTGCGACAATAAATTATGGCATTTTATTGTGAACAGGTGTTTTGTTAAGTTGATTCTGTTCATCGACTTTTGGTGCTGACTGTACCTACTTCGTAAATAAAATTAGGCAGGTACCTACTAAGTTAATAAAATTATTTGTTAAGTTGATTCTGTTCATCGACTTTTGGTGCTGACTGTACCTACTTCGTAAATAAAATTAGGCAGGTACCTACTAAGTTAATAAAATTATTTGTTAAGTTGATTCTGTTCATCGACTTTTGGTGCTGACTGTACGTACTTCGTAAATAAAATTAGGCAGGTATCTACTAAGTTCACAGAACAAAGAAAAATCCTTAGGACTAGAAATCGTATGGGGGCGTGTTTGTGTCGCCAAAAACCTAAGTGTAATTGCATTTACCTCACACATAATTATACACTTGTGTATGTGCATGAAGCAGGCTAAAATATAAAGAAATACTTTCTTCTAATCAAAAAATAAGTTTATGCGATTGATTTTAAGGTTTCTTTTCCTATAAGTTTTCACGAAATATTTACTTCAATATTCTAGAAGTTTCTATACTCTGTCCAATTCAGGATGCTAAATGATAATGTTGACAGTTCACGTCTATGAAGTACCGTATTTTTATATACAAAATAATACCTCTAAAATTATCGTAGCACATGGACAAGTACCGCCCACTTTTCGTAGAGAAGCGTCTTGCAAAAATTCAGCACAATTGACTATGACACAAAGGAATCGAATGAATCGAACTTAAATTAATTTATTGAAATTTTTAAGTACTTATCTACTTAAATTTTTTGTAATATAATTAGCTAAGTATAATGCAAAACATAATTACTGTACCATAAAACTTCTCTTTTATCATCCTGAAATAAGTTACCTAAAATAATAAAAAAATAAATGCTTTTGTGTTTTTATAACTATCGATTCCATATTCTACGGGAACGATAATCGAACATCGATTAGATTCATTTTCGATTATACTATATGGGGTACTCTACTTAGAGCTGTCAAAATTATCATTTTAGTTAAGTTTGTGAAAATGTGCAACAGAATCGACACCATGGGGGTCGATTCTAGTGTTGTCCGTATTTTGAGTTAAGTTAATTTCATCCTTGCCTTTGTTATATTTAAGGACTGATTTGCAATACAATACAATTTTAGACATCTATTGGTGAATAGCAAAACTATAATGTACATTGATTTTGCTATTGACCGCTAGATGGGGTATTATTGTGATAAATAAATTTGTGCTCTATTCCAACGTGCCTTAAACATAATTCTGTTGTATATTACGTAAAAATGGGGGCAGATTTGATGGTACTCTGTAAACATAATTGAAGTATATACCTTGTCAAAACGTACTTTAAATTCATTTTCAGTAAAATAAGGTGTGTAGTTCTGCTCTTCTTATATTTTAAGGTAAAATGTATGCAACCAATAAGACGTCCTATAAGTCTGTGTGAGTGTATTTTTTGGCGACAGCTATTCCTTTGTATTTTTACTTAATTACTACTTCTATGGTTTTTTAATGTTCTGTGACTAAGTTAATAAAATTATTTGTTAAGTTGATTCTGTTCATCGACTTTTGGTGCTGACTGTACCTACTTCGTAAATAAAATTAGGCAGGTACCTACTAAGTTAATAAAATTATTTGTTAAGTTGATTCTGTTCATCGAATTTTGGTGCTGACTGTACCTACTTCGTAAATAAAATTAGGCAGGTACCTACTAAGTTAATAAAATTATTTGTTAAGTTGATTCTGTTCATCGACTTTTGGTGCTGACTGTACCTACTTCGTAAATAAAATTAGGCAGGTACCTACTAAGTTAATAAAATTATTTGTTAAGTTGATTCTGTTCATCGACTTTTGGTGCTGACTGTACCTACTTCGTAAATAAAATTAGGCAGGTACCTACTAAGTTAATAAAATTATTTGTTAAGTTGATTCTGTTCATCGACTTTTGGTGCTGACTGTACCTACTTCGTAAATAAAATTAGGCAGGTACCTACTAAGTTAATAAAATTATTTGTTAAGTTGATTCTGTTCATCGACTTTTGGTGCTGACTGTACCTACTTCGTAAATAAAATTAGGCAGGTACCTACTAAGTTAATAAAATTATTTGTTAAGTTGATTCTGTTCATCGACTTTTGGTGCTGACTGTACCTACTTCGTAAATAAAATTAGGCAGGTACCTACTAAGTTAATAAAATTATGTAGGTAGGTACCTACTCACCAATAGTTTTGTAGTTTACGTCCTGTTTTAACATGATATTTTTTCTTATGTTTTGGCATTTTATCAAAGTCCCACAGTACAGCACTTTACAGTTTTAAAACGTCTGATCTTATTTATTCTATGATAATTACAAACAATAAATTTAGCATAAAAGCAGTATTTATAGCTATTAACCTAAAGATATGAACTTAACTAAGTATTTCTATTAATATATATATACTAGCTTACCCGCGCGCGGCTCTGCCCGCGTGAATGTTGACTATCGTCACCAAGTCTTTTTTAAACTGAGGGACTGCCCGTACTAACGTTCAATGTATCTATTCCTTGGCAAACAGTGGTTGCAGCTAAACGTATTTATTTCAGCTCGAGTCGTATCAAACCCTTCAAGGTAAAGTGCCGTGCATCGCGGCCAAAGCCAGTCTGTCTACCATCATTCTCCTTTTATGGAGATTTTATGGGGATTAGATAGCTGCTCTGGCCAAGCATTGAAATATTGATTGTTGATCTTATGAACTGTTGATCCCGCGTATGTATCCCGTATGTGACTCGGAAGAGGCCCTTTGATAAACCCTTTTACCATAGTTGCATTGCACTTTCACATTCGATGCACTATTTCAAATTAGTTAAACATTATTTATTTCCGAAAATCTGGTCTTTGTCTACGGCAGACATTGACATTTTGACAACCTGATTTGACATTCAAAAAGTTGAAACTAAAGAAAAAGTATAACCCGTGTGTATAATAATAAAAACCGTCCCGGTTCCGTACAACACTGGGTTGAGGGACGAACTTAGCTTTGCAGCAGTGCTTCTTGCCTTGACTGACAGACATATGTACCCACAGATTTTTTTTTGGTGATGTGGGTAATATTTACGCTTTCTCAAACTTTTACCTTTACCTTTGCCATAAGATTTTACTTTCTACAAAATATCTGGATTCTAGCCCAAAAGGAAGTACCCTTTCTTTTTCTCCGTGCGAAAACCCCGTCGGGCTTCACCTCAACGGAGCTATCGCGGCAACGGAGAGGTTAGTATGTCGGACTCCTACTGAGTAAAATCGCACGGTCTTTCGTCATATCGGCCTATGTGACCCGGGATCCGGTGTGTCCTAGAAAGGATATCCCAGAAACCTCGACCTTATCTATAAAAAAGCAGGCGTGGAAACATAACGCCCTGGCACCCTGGGCCTGCTTCTGCTAGGGTGACGGTTAGCCCCGACTGTCACCCTAGACCCGCAATCATGGAGAATGGAAATAGTTCTGCGAACTACGCCGCCCGGTGCACCTTCAACGGCAAGTGCCGGCAGTGCTAGATATCTCCAGTAGCTTTTCCGCTGCTGTTTCTGCGCTCATTACCGCCTCGCAAAAAAAGCGGTCACGTTCCACATACACTCTATGGTGACCATGGTCGGCACCAGAGCCAGAGCATGAGGCTCCCTACACCGATGTCTGCTTCAAGGATATGACGCCACAACGGTGGCATTTGGGCGTCAGCGCTCAGCCTACACAATGCAGGAACTCACCAAAACAGCCATGCCCATCAGTGAGTCTTGGATAGCTCAGGGTCATGGGCCACCTACCCTTTAGACCCAAGACGGAATGCGATTTTGGTCAGTCAAGTCCGATATTACGTCCCTACTACGGAGGGGAGAGATCCGTGGGGCTTTCCGCACGAAAATCTCCGGTTGCGGTGCAGGTGACTCATTCACGTGGCGAAAGGCCACTCAACGACCTCCGTCCTCCATGAGCGCAGGCCTGGGGTTGGTAAGTGACTCGATAGTGAGACCACAGTTTGGATATTACGCTTTGTGTAATGCCTATCTGCAACATTTCTTTGATCTAATTCAATAGATGCCTCTACGTGTTCCTAAGAAAGAGGTCTTGACAGACAGACAGACAGACGGATAACGAAGAGATCCTAAGTATAAGGGTTTCGTGTTTTCCTATTGAGGCACAGAACCCTAAAAATAAATATATCCTCTTTGCCTTTGAGCAAAAAGAAACAAAGGATTAAAATTTAGACTGAGTCACTTTTAGTTCCAGTTGCCATGACAACAATTATAGATGGCGTTAAAACGTCTGCGAACATCTAATTTTCTTATTATTTCTTTATTTCATGAATTAATCATATCTTTTTAATTTTCTTATATGCTATTCGCAGCGAAGACAAATCCAACAAATCATAGATCATGAAAATCCGTTCAGCCGTTCTTGTGTTCTAACAAAAGTACCTTTTTGGACCCTTTTTAGGGCTTTAGGGTTTGAATTTTTAAAAATCCTTTCTTAGTACACCTCTACGCATCAAAACGAACACACCCATCAAATTTCAAGTCTCTACGACCAGCGGTTTAAGCTGTGCGTTGTCTCTAGGTCAATCAGTCAGTCAGGACTTTGAGTTTTATATAATGTATTGATGTACAAATGAGTGTAAACTCGTCAAAATCTATAAAACTTTATCTGAAGTCGCTCCGAAACCGGCGCGCAGTCCACTCTCGATGAAGTTCCGAAACGGACTGCCGGCAGGGCTCGCGGGGGATTACAGGGCGACGGAGCAGGCACTCTCGCGTGGATAAACTTCAATTTTCGTGTTAAAATTAATTTTCACCAGTTAAAAACGGAATGAAAATAAAACTCTCAATTAAAATTATTCGCATTATTAAGACCTTTCGTTTGGTGTAAAAACTAAATAAAATGCTTGAGCCGATTTAGAGAAATTTTGCAATTTATGTCTGAAATAGGTATTCGTTGGAGATTTTTTTCCTAAAAAGTGGTCCATGAAAATACAATTTCTTTCAATTAAAAATGTTTATTAGATGTTCATGCGTCATTAACATTTTTTTCATTCGAATTCAATAGCCAGTTATTTAGATATTTTGTTTCAAACATGCAAATATTTAGGCATTTCACCCTTCTTAAGGCCTTAAACTGCCTATTACTGGTGCTATTACCCTGAAAGGAAGGGACAGGAAAAGGACTTGCATTGCAGGTGAAGTTGTTTTTTTTTTTGGTGGCGTGCGGCCCTCCTGATGAGAAGCGGTCACCGTAGCCTATAGACGTGTGCTACATCAGGGGCGTCACAATCGCGCTGCTCACCCTGTAAAAACCTTCTAATGCCCTTCTTGAAGAACCCCATATTGTAGAATACCTACAGTATCTTGCTTTTCAAGTAATCTCTCAACTTTCTGTTTTAACTTTTAAATGACGCCCCATCTAACTTAACATAGATATTTACATTTACTGCAAATGAGAATTGGTTTTACAGACTGACTATTGCATAGACCTGTCATAAATTGCAATTTTTATCGGTCCAGTGAGTAAGTGCATTAAACTTAGTAGGTAATTTATATACATTCTCCAGTAATTATGTAGGTTGTTTCTAATGTATTCCAATATGTTGCAAAATTTTATGTAAGTACTAAGACTTGTTTGATTTATTTGCAGGAAGAATTTATTTTTATGTTTGCTTTTTTATACTACTTTTGTGGCAGACAAGCAGACGGCCCACCTGATGGGAAGCGGTATGGACGTGTGGAACACCATTGGGTGTCTCACTCGCGCTACCTACCCTGTGAAAACTTTATATTGGCCCTTCATGAATTTCATACCGATGTAGTATTTAACGGGGTTACTAATGGTGGGAGTTTTATGGAGATAAACTACACCTACGAGTATTTCGTATTACCAGTAGTACTAAGGGGTTTGACAATAGAACTACAGAAAAAAAAAGTCACACGTTTCATGAACCTATTAAATTACGATGGAACTACTGAAAAAAGTAAAATTTTAACACAGTACCTACATACTTGTCCAATTATTTTTTGTATTTAGTCTTAGGTTTTATAAAAAAATAAATAAATATTCTACTCAGCGCTCTCTAGACCAGTAAGCATAATTTAACTAGCTTGTGTTATGGGTTATAGAATGCGGATAAACATAGGTACTTAACTATATACTTCTTTTGAAAATACATACCTACCTACCTAACTACCTACATTTTATCCAAAATGTTTTGTTCGTCGACGCCAAGTCATTCAAAAATATCAATAAGTAAGCTATTACAGAATCTATGCATATATTTTTAAAGTACAGTATACTCCTTATCACAGGCACTCAATCACTTCGAGAATCATTTTAATATAGACCAGGATAATTATTTGTATAGCGTGACAAGAAAAATAAGCGCTGTCCGAAAAGGGGTGTCCGCACGAATAAAGGTAGCCAGACACAAACTGTACTTCGCACTGACAACGTCTATTCACGTTTCGCTGGGTACACTATTCATAAAGAACCAACTCTTTAAAATAAGTCCACAGCTCTAAGGTGTGCAATATACAGAAAAGCCATAAGCCGTGTTGCTATTAATGATAGCATCATCATTACTGATCATGTCTGTGGTCGACCATGGAGCACGCTTGCCATTCACTTTTGCCTTGAAGACTCCCAGATTATAGCTTGCCGGAAAAAGACTCAGGTAGGGCTTCCACTCCTTAGCAGAACGCTTAATGAACGTATTGCTGAAGGCATAATCAAATCAAAGTCGTATCTATAACTTACGACATTGCTTTGATTATAACTTATGCCTTTTCTGTAGGTATAATTCACGCCAAAAAGTGGGCTACAAGCTACGATAGACTAGGATGCTATAATGATTGTCTGTGATTGAATGCCTGTATGGATGCAAGTGTGTATGAGGCGAGAGTGCATGATTGTACACTTACTACTTACCGCGGCCCGGCTCGCCGTCCACTGCCTCCATCGCCTGCACGGCCGTCACCACGCGAGGGATACCTGCGCACCGGGATGACATGTTAGTTCAATACTTAGCCAGCAAGCAGAGTTTAGTGAGGCAATTGTATGATGCACGAGATGAGTTAGAAGCACGTCAAATGATGTATTTGTAGGAATGACGTCATATGACGTGTTTGTAGGAATGACGTCATATGACGTATTTGTAGGAATCACGTCATATGACGTATTGTAGGAGTCACGTCAGATAATGTAATTGTAGGAATGTCAGATTATGAAAGTTGCATGTATAGTACACATAGTATGACATTTATGACAATGTAATAGGTATATTATATAAATTAATGTTATAAGTACTATTATATAGAACGTTGTAGGGTTGTTGTTAACCCTGTCTACAATAAATATATAGGTACTTATGTGTGGACATGTAGTTTTTTTTTAAATACAGACTACTTAATTAACCCGATATTTTTTTATTTTAAATTAACCTCAATTGCTTATATCAGAAGTAGATTCAGATGTCTTTAACAAGATGGAGACCTTGTTATGGCATGGGTTCTGTCATGGTCCAAAAATCCGTCCGATCGATAAAACTTATATGAAATATCCTAGGGTTGTCTTGAAGGTAGCTATTCCATAAGTAGTTCCTACACCTTACACTGGATCCCGTTAGCGTGATGTTTGCTGTGAGAGATTTCTCATCAGATCTTCAAATACCGCAATCCAACTCACAAAATCTCACGATTAAGAATCGCGGCAGTTTAGCAGTATGCGGCCTATGTCTTAGTTGGAGAAAACAAACTGACGAGAGATTAAATTACTTTTTTTTTACATAGGACACGTCAAAATGACTTTTCCTCGCCTGATAGTAAGCTAAAGGCAAAGTCTCAGGAGTGGGGTCACCACCACATACACCGGTAGTGCTACAGTGGCGGCCCTCAGCTTGACGGCCTCATCAAATGCTATTTCACGCCCCGCTTAAAGGCCCCGGGACTATAGGAGGAAGGAAACTTTGAAAAGATATCTTACGTATACAGGGTGCGATGTGACTCCTGGACTGCTGGTAACCCTTAGCGCAGCGGTTACAGGTGGTGCCGGTGACGCCGTCCTTGCAGGGGCACTGCCCACTCGTCTGGTTGCAGGTCTTCCCGCTGGCGCCTACTGGGTGACAGTCGCAGGCTGGTGGACAAAAAATGTAATGTTAATAACGACTCTCTGTTGTTCTCTGTTCACGGAAGGCTTGCACGAAAGGTTTAATGACAGTATTATAGGAAGCCTGCTTGTGAAGTGTGTAAGGATAGATTAAATGGCGCGCCGTTATCTCAGCTTACCCCACAGGGAAAAAGATGTGAGTTTTGGTGTGATGTAATAGGTCTCTAAATTATTTCCTCGTTTTTATATTAATACAGGGGCCTGATTCAGTCAAATTGCATAACTACGAAAACATTTAAAATCTTCTTCTTTAACCTAGCGTTAATCCCAGTCGCATCCAAAGCTTTCACCTTGGAGTCTGGGGTACCAGTACCAGTCTTAACTGTAGATTTGGCTAGACCTCGATATTTTCCGTGAAGCGACTGCCATCTGACCTTCACAACTCAATAGTGGCATTAGGCGATATCGAAGCGATACGAAAACATTTAAAATATGATTTCAAAATGTAATGCCCCCTAACCCAATTGAAAACAAATCAAACTTCACTATTTTTTACGTTTTATGTTAATAGACAAGCAATGTAGATACTTTCTATCAATGATATGTGTATAGTCTATGGGCAGCATCGTGACTGTCTTTTGTTTTTTCTCTTCGAATGGCTCCATCTTTGTGTGTGGTAATGATTGTACCAAGTACTGTTTAATAAAACATTTCCATATTATAAAATACAGTTTCATTTACTCAAAGAACAATAGGTTATGGGCCCAGGCACGGCTACCTATTTAGAAGGAAGAATAAAGAAAATACATCGTGCGGTTTTGAAGACTGACTAAAAGTGAGGTTAAGTTGGCCGGCACGTGCCGACTGAAAATTGTAGTCAGGAGGAATATTAATAACGATAATTACGCAAGATGGAAGTAAACAATACCACTCATGTGATGAAACTGGAAGGTGCGAAAAATTGGAATGTTTGGAAGTTTCAGATAACAGTATTGTTGAGAGGTCAAGGATGGTTGGACGTTGTTGAAGGGCGGACGGTAAAACCAGAAGACGCTGTTGCAAGAGCTGCCTGGGAAGTAAAGGATGCTAAGGCTCAATCATTGATAGTCACCAGGATGTCTGAGGATGTCATGCTGCATGTCATAACTTGTACATCTTCTGCTGAAATGTGGCAAAAGCTGTTATGTGTCTACGAACAAAAGTCGGAAACCAGTATTCACATTATACAGCAACGGTTCTTTCAATATAAATATGAGAAAGGAGTTGATATGTCGGTGTTTATATCTAAAATCCAAGAAATGCAGAGCCAATTGAAGCAATTGGGTGAGGAGATCTCAGACAAATTTACAATAACTAAAGTTTTGATGAGTTTACCAGATGAATATAAACATTTTATATCAGCATGGGAGTCCGCACCCGATAATAAACAAACATTTGATAATTTGGTGGCAAGGTTATTAGTAGAAGAGGAAAGGTTGAAGGAAAAGATTGAAGAAAACCAGGAGACGACGTCAGCGTTCGTAGCCAAGAGAAATGTTAAGTGTTTTAAATGTGGCAAACCGGGACATTACCAGTCAGAGTGTCGAAATAATAGAGGCAATGAGAAAAACGTGGACTTTAATAAGTGCTTTTATTGTGGTAAACCGGGACATGTTAAGGCGCAGTGTCGTTATAGAAAGCTAAAGGACAATAAGAAAATGAGTAATGCGTTCGTTGTGTGTAACTCAGAAGACGAAAAATATGAAAAATCAAAGTGGCTAGTTGATTCAGGGGCTAGCGAACATATGTGCTGTGATAGGTCATTGTTGTCATCATTTTCTAGTGTCTCGCAAAAGTCGGTGATTGTAGGTAACGGTGCTACTATTAGTGTATTAGGATCAAGAATATTAAAAGTAATGGATACTGCAAGGCCATACATTGCAGTGTCTCCATCTAGTTGGTTGGGTTGCGTACCTTTCTTTGCGGTGACCATGTTTAATTGCAAGGTTGGGATATATGATGTAGTTTACGTCTATGCTCATGAAAATAAATGGTATTTTGTAACAGTAATTTTGTAACTTATTTATTTATTAATTGAGACTTACTTATGTAAGCATGTAATAACAAAATAAATTATTGACATTAAATGAAGGATTATGTATTTATTTATTTTATACATACAGTGTCATTACAGGCAAACCCAATGCGACAGAGTAGCAACAAAAGGGTGTTTCCTATAGTAGCGTCACATTAATAGGTAACATTTGACGTTTGTCAGTTTTATATTCATAATGAGGTGACCTGTTAAAAAAGGTCGATTAAAACGAATGAATCGATACGGACTTGAAAGATAATGTGAATTTTAAAAATCGTCAGGTGAATCCCTGTCCCATTATTATACTTTCTTTCGTAAATTTAAGGAACAAAATAAGACAAATACATGATCTATACTTATAATAAAACTGTAGAGAGGTCAATTCTGTTCTTTGCATATATAAATTTACAAAATAGCTATTGGGGGATGATTGGTGATCGATACTAATGCAAAAAATGCAAACAGTAAATTTTTTGTCTTTCTATCTGTCTGTATGTGAAGAATAATAAATATATAATAATATTTTGAGTCAACCTGTATACAGTAAGTTTATACTACCGTGGTCTAAGTATGTACAGTCGTGAACAAATAAAAAAGTGTAGTGGTTTTTAGAAACGATAACTTAATACCTACTTGAGTAGGTATAGGTTATGTCTAGAAAGCAATAAATAATAAGCGTCAAAGTTGAAATTATATACTTAATATGACCAGCTTCCTAGCAATGGACGTAAAAAGTACTGAACGAATTTTTATTAGAAAGGTCTTACTTAGACTCAAAATTTATCGTATGTTTGCTTGCAATTGGTTAAGTACAACCGGAGATATGACCAAAAACGACCTAAAAACGAAGCGCGGGTGAAGCCATGGGTATATCAGCTTGTATAAAAAGTAGCCTATATGTTGCCCAGAAGTATGAACTATAATCGTATCAAGTTTGATCAAAATCCCTCCAGTAGTTTTTCATCCATGCGTGCACATACAGATAGATAGACAGAAAGACAAAAAAATATTGATTGCATTTTTTGCATTAGTATCGATCACTAATTATTTCCCAATATGTAGTTATTTTTTAAATATATTCAACTAGCTGCTGCCCGCGGCTCCGCCCACGTGGATGTCGGTTATCGCAACCAAACATAGCCTATGTTCATTATCTAGGTCTAATCTACTCCTATACCAAGTTTCATCAAAATCAGTTTAGCGGTTCAGGCGTGAAAGCGTAACAGACAGACAGACCGAGTTACTTTCGCATTTATAATAATTTAGTATGGATGTATAGAATTGACCTCTCTACAGTTAATATTGTAATATATTATGATGGATATTGTAAACGTGCGGAAAGCATTTGACGTTTTGTGGGACTATGCTATGTATTTATTGCAATGCAGGAGCTTCTAGTAGGAGACTATCCCGCAAAATACGGATGGTTGGTCACCTTACGAATTTTTGGTAAACAGTGTTGCTTCTTTATTAAAATGGCTGTCACCCACAATCTAAGAAGCGAATATGTGTCAATTTTTTTATTAATATCTATAAATATTACTCAATTAATAATAATTGATATGTACGGTGTTCTGTGAATTTTCATAAAGCTCAACTAGAATCAAAATGAAGCTCCGAAGAACTCAGCCTTTGCGTAAATTTGACTTTGACAGGTTTGGATTGGGAAATTTTAACGTATCATGGCAATTTTAGGCAGTGTGCGAGAGAGATGACCGCCGGCCGAGATTCAAAAATCCTGGAGACAACCGCTCGTTCGAAATGAAACGTCCAGCTAAGTACAAGGACATTTCTAATGTTCTTGATTAGGATGGACAGATGACAGTACAGGTCCATAATGGGAGTGAATGGGTTGATACAACGATAGAAAACGTATTGTTCGTTCCCGAACTAAAGACAAATTTATTCTCTGTGAACCGCGCTGCAGACCGTGGCTATGTCATGATGACAGATAACAATACTTGCCGGTTTTACAAGAATAACATTGTTTGTGCTGTTGCAAATAGACTCGATAACTCATATTATATGGAATTTCGTTTTAAAAGTGAGCATGTAAATGTAGCTAAAGTAGTGAAGAATGACTTATATGAATGGCATCAGAAGTTAGCACATCAGAACTTTGATCACGTAAAGAAAGTATTGGCGAAAAACAACATTGTTGTGAAACAAACCAATGTGCCACAATGTGAAAGCTGCTTAAAAGGAAAAATACATAGGCTACCATTTATGAAAAGCGAAAGTGTAAGCACTAGGACATGCGAATTAATACATGGAGACACATATGGACCCATGGAAGTAGAGTCCATTGGTGGATCGAGATATTAAGTAGTCCTGAAGGATGATTACTCAAATTTCCGAACTGTGTATTTTGTCAAAACGAAGGACGAAATAAAGAAATGTCTGGAGAACTTCTTAAACAGAGCTGAAAATGTAACTTGTAACAAGGTCAAGACTTTTCGAACAGACAATGGGTTGGAATTCATAAACAAAGAAGTGAAAGAAATGTGCTCTAAGAGGGGTATCATTCACCAAACAACAGTATGTTATACTCCTGAACAAAACGGTAAGGCCGAGAGGGAAAACCGAACCCTTGTTGAGGCAGCAAGAACAATGTTACACGCTAAGAACTTACACAAGAAACTATGGGCAGAAGCAGTTAATACTGCTGCTTTTGTATTAAATAGAACTGGTAAAGGCAGAGAAGGGAAGTCACCGTTTGAATTGTGGACAGGCAGAAGTTATAATATTCACCAACTGCAGGAGTTTGGTTCACCAGTTTATGTCCATATTCCTAAGGAAAAGAGAAGGAAATTCGACATGAAGGCTGAGAAGGGAGTAATGGTTGGCTATGGCGAAGAGACCAAGGGTTATAGAATCTATTTCTCTGAGAAAAATTGTGTATTTATAAAGAGAGATGTGGTATTCTTAAATAAAGAGGAAGATAAGGAGGAAGAAACTACTGTTATGCTGAATCTAGATAGTGAACCTACAAATGATATGGTTGATTCAGTGACAGTGGAAGAAATAACTGAAAGTGAAGTATCTCAACCTAACCCAAGTGATACTCATACTAGTCTCATTACAGATACGTCCTCAGTGGAAAGTGAGAGTGAGTGTTCAAGTGAATACATACCTTCGGAGGATGAATTGTTGAAGGTTGATGAAATAGTACAGGTACGAAATGAAAGGCCAAAGCGAACAAAGAAACAAACATTGTTTTATGAGTGCAATAATGTAGTAAGTGAGAAATATGAACCAGCTACATATGAAGAGGCCATTAATAGAACTGATTCAAGTAAATGGAGAGATGCAATGAATAAAGAATTGCAAACCTTGAGGGACAATAACACTTGGGACTTGTGTAGTGTACGTTGCAAGTGGAGAAATTATAAACAGTAAGTGGGTTTTTAAAATAAAGGAAAGTAAGGATAACATTCAGCAATATAAAGCGAGGTTAGTCGCTAGGGGATTTGAGCAAAATAGTGAATTTGATTTGGGTGAATTATATGCACCATTAGCAAAGTTATCTACTTTCCGAGTCTTTGTAGTATAGCAACTAAGTTAAATTTGCCTATACATCAAATGGATGTTACTGGGGCATTTTTGTATGGTGATATAGATAGGGAAGTATATATTAGGTTGCCAGAAGGGGCTTTCTCTGGGAAGAACAACATTGTTAAATTAAATAAAGCTTTATATGGGTTAAAAACTTCTCCTAAAAGTTGGAATGCTAAGTTTAATTCAGTGATGGCAAGAGAAGGATTTACAAGATCCAAGTATGACTCATGTTTATTTAAAAGATGTAATGACAATAACAAGACCTATTTGTTACTTTATGTTGATGATATATTGTTTTTTGGGTCAAGTAAGAAAATTGTTTTACAGGTTAAAGCTATTTTGAACAAAGAATTTAAAATGAAGGATCTTGGTTTTGTATCTAATTTTCTTGGTATAAATGTAAAGCAAAATTTGGAAACCGGCACTACAGAGTTAGATCAAAGAAGTTATTTAGAGAGTGTATTACAAAAATTTAATATGGAGAATTGTAAGGAAATGCTAACTCCTATGGACCCTAACCTAAATACTAAAATATTTTCAAATGAAACCATATCTAAAGATAAAAATTGTGAAACATTGTGTAGGCAAATTATAGGATGCTTAATGTATGCTTCATTAGGAACTAGGCCTGATTTGTGTTTTCCAATATCTATGTTAAGCAGGTATCAAACATGTGCAAATAATGAGTTACTAAGTGCATTAAAGAGAATCTTAAGATATGTAAAGCATACTTTAGATTATAAGTTGATTTATAAGTGTAACTCTCAGAGTGTAACGGGTTATTGTGATGCTGACTGGGGAGCAGATCTTAAAGATAGAAAGTCTTCCTCAGGTTATTTGTTTTTATTGTCAAATTGTTTAATTTTATGGTGCTCTAAGAAACAGGCTTCAGTTAGTTTGTCATCTACAGAAGCTGAATATGTGTCAATGAGTATGGCTGTGAGCGATGCTTGCTGGCTAGCAAATCTACTAAATGATTTTGAATTTGAAAGCATTTACCCAATTAAAATATATTGTGATAATCAATCAGCCATTATAAATGCAAAAACAGATAATATAAAGCGTTTGAAGCATGTAGATATACGCTACCATTTTGTTAAGGACTTAGTTAAGGAAAATAAGATTTGCATTGATTATATAAACACTAGTCAACAACCAGCAGATATGTTGACAAAAGCTTTGTGTAAAGAATTGATTATAAGACACTTAAATATGTGCGGTGTCCAAAACAAATATTAAAACTAAGTTCAAGAGATTGTATTGTGTGTTAAGATTAGAAGTTGATATGTTTGTTATTGTATTATAGAAATGTATTTACATTGAGAAGGGGTGTTAATAGACAAGCAATGTAGATACTTTCTATCAATGATATGTGTATAGTCTATGGGCAGCATCGTGACTGTCTTTTGTTTTTTCTCTTCGAATGGCTCCATCTTTGTGTGTGGTAATGATTGTACCAAGTACTGTTTAATAAAACATTTCCATATTATAAAAAAAAAGTTTCATTTACTCAAAGAACAATATTTTACTTTCTAACCTAACCTAACCTAACCTAACTGAATAGGATATGATAATTTCAAAAAAAAATTCTATCCACCAATTTTTCTTGTAGGAAGAGCAAGGGTAGATGTTCCCTACCCCTTTAAAAGATTACTACACTCTCTTATATTCTCACTTAGTTTGTTCATGAACTCATTTACTTCGAGCTACATTTGCGAGCACTCCTTCGGATTACTTCGCTATAGTTCCACGAGCCAACTTGTCGAGCAAATACGAGCATTTGCTAGCAGAGTCGAGCAAACTAGTTTAATAAGGAAGTGAGCTTTTCGGAAAATTTTCGTAGTTTTGTGACAGTCTCCTGCCTAACAGATATACTCCGGTGTTGTTATTAAGCTGCTCTACACTATTGTTACTTTGCAGAAGCGAAGTTTGGTAACAAGATAAGACTATAAAAGTTTTTCGAATACAGTTCCCATATTTGTCCCTCATGCTTTGTCTGTAACTTCATAAAATATTTTCGATATTCCCATAACGAAATGGCATGAACCTTTGGGTAACGCCGTGTTTACTCCATGAAATCTCCGCCTAAATGTTCCTTATTGATCTTTTTAAAATTAATATTTTATACATTTTCGTAATCTTTGAAATCACACATTTTAACGCCAAACGTCAAAAATGGCCACACGCTCTGAAGGAACTTTAAAAATACTGAAACAAGCGCTAGAATCTCGAAGAAAATCGTAACCGTTGCCGTCCCAAATGGACCTAGAGGTGGACAATTATTGCAGAATCGAGGAGCCCGATAAAAACTTGGAGCGAAATGAAGTGCGAAGCTCCAAACCGATACGGATGGCGACTTACTATGCACTCTACCCCATCTAGGAGCAATAATAACAAAATCATCAAACCACATCATCGCTACTATAATCGAAACTATTCGCAACAGAACACATTACGTTGTCCGAGATGATTTGTCGTCAAAAATATATCATTGTAGTTCATTTCATTCGATAATCGGACTCGCCCCTTTGTTGTGACAGGGGACTGACTCAATTATAGGCTGGCTGAAGGCAAGAATGGACAAGTGTTGAGTAGGGTGGCTTCTCGTTTTATTGCGGTCTCGGGGTCGACGGTGTTATTGCAGGGAATTGTCAAAGAAAATAATGCGTGGAATCGAATCGTCTTTGTATCGAAATTTTGTGAAAGGTCCTTGTGGAATTTTTGGCGGTATAAAAATAAAATAAATGAATACCTATTCTAGAACATAGTTATTAAATACTACACAACACCATTTA